>LNAC01000445.1:928205-978416 GCA_002007465.1 Ailurus styani | reverse complement strand
ATTTTATTTATTTATTTCACAGCGGGAGAGAGATCACAAGGAGGCAGAGAGGCAGGCAGAGAGAGAGGGGGGGAAGCAGGCTCCCTGCCAAGCAGAGAGCCCGATGCGGGCCTCGATCCCAGGACCCTGAGATCATGACCTGGGCCGAAAGCAGAGGCTTTAACCCACTGAGCCACCCAGGCGCCCCCTGAAATGTATTCTTAAGCCTAAAGAAACCTTTCATGTTTTACCAACTATACTATATGCAACTTAATCTGAACACATTTTGGAGATGAGGAAGCTTTAAATAGTTAAAATAAAATAATACCCGATTTGAGATTTTGAGCTTGAGGTCACATATCTCTTCAAATAAAATTTGAAAAATTTAAATTTGGAAATTTGAATCTTGTCATTCATACATTTAAAACATGATATATTTTTTTATTGATGAATTTTTAGAATGGATACATCTACATTTGAATGGTAAGTATTTCAACAGCAATATTTCTAGAGATGAAAGAATGATGAATTAGCTTGTGTGCAGCAATTGTATATTAAAAGCTCTAAGTATAGCCATTGGTATAGAATGTTGAACTTGAGACAATGAGGCACAATGTCAAATCAAAGGCAAAAGTTTAAATTCTTGTCCTGGAAGGAAACATTTGTTGAGGAGACTCCTACTGCAGTTTATAGAAAAGCCTTTGTTCTGCACTATGATAGACAAAATGCTCTAGTTTGGTACACTTGAGGTAAAATGCTTTACTATCTCAGCCTCTATTTCCCCATTTCCTGCAATATATTTAAGTACCAGGGCTGTTGCTAAAATAATCCAACTATATAGCAATCAGTATTTACAATGAATGGGAAAAAAACTTTCAAATTAAAAAGACTTTATCTGGAATCCAAGATACAACTGTAATTCCCTTGAAAGTTAAGTTATAGTAATTAAATTACAACACCCAAATCTGTAAATCAGCTATCACATAGTTAAAATGATCTGTTCAGTTCACCAGGACTGATATTCCTAATATCCATATGAATCTCTACATGCATTATTTTGTACTAATTGTTAAACTTCACAGAGGCAAATCAATATGGACAGAAATGAGGGAAGCTTGTCTTTAAATATCTATACCTATATCTATATCTATCTATCTATATTTATTTATTTATTTATTTATTTATTTGGGGGGGCAGAGAGAGAGGGAGACAAGCAGACTCCTTGCTGAGTGGGGAACCCAATGTGGGGCTCAATCCCAGGACCTTGACATCATGAACTGAGCTGAAATCAAGAGTCGGATGTTTATCCAACTGAGCCACCCAGGTGTCCCAGAAGCTTGTCTTTTACAAGAAAATTATTTAGACTATTTTAAGGGGCATACTGAGACAGAATTAGAAGTACAGTCTGAACTAAGGCACACTAAGGTCCAAATTTATTTTTCCAATTTGGTCAATCTTCTTCGCCCAGTCCCCATGAATTTCTTATCACACATCAGCACAGTTCAAAAGATAGTACAGATTCTATCGGAAGTGTACCCACACTCCTTTGCAAGTCACATACTGTGCCATTTCAGGATCTTATAAAATATCAGACATAGCCTTGTGTTTTTAGCAAATCTTCTGGAGACTTTAGATACCATGTGAGAAAAAGTCTGGTGAATCCACTACCATAATCTCTTTTCTGTAGCATATATAATCACAATTTGACTACCTTAATAACTTGTGATCATCAAATTGTACTTTATGTAACCCCATCCCTCTGTGTAGGAGCCTTAGAATTGTCTTGAATATAAGAGGTGATACAGAGGTAGTAAAGAGAGAAGGCAGAGCTCCATGTTCTCCCATTTATCCTGGTTCAACCAGAAACATCTTTTTTTTTAATATACTAAATACTGGTGTTTATTTTTTTTAAGTTCTGCTAAAGAGCTGTTCCTATCTGTAGGTCAGTAGAGAAGACTCAAGGAAGTAATTTCCATAATTTATCAGATGTTAAGAAATTAACCAATTATGTAATAGCTCTTTATAAACAAAAATATATTATGGTAGATAATCACACTCTTCTCTGTGGATAAACTTAGCTGGACTCTGTAGAACTGCTAGTTCACTTTAATATATTATAATTACAAGATAGTTTTTTTAATTTTTTTAAGATTTTATTTATTCATTTGTTTTTTTCTAAGGGTGCCTGGGTGGCTCAGTGGGTTAAAGCCTCTGCCTTCGGCTCAGGTCATGATCTCAGCACTCTGCCTACAAGGCCCGCATCGGGTTCCCTGCTCAGTGGGGGGCCTGCTTCCTCCTCTCTCTCTGTCTGCCTCTCTGCCTACTTGTAATCTCTCTCTTACTCTGTGTCAAATAACTAAATAAAATCTTTAAAAAAAAGTGTTTTTTTTAAAGATTTTATTTAGTTATTTGACACAGAGAGAGAGATTACAAGTAGGCAGAGAGGCAGGCAGAGAGACAGGGAGAGGAGGAAGCAGGCTCCCTGCTGAGCAGAGAGCCCAATGCAGGGCTCAATCCCAGGGCCCTGAGATCATGACCTGAGCCGAAGGTAGAGGTTTAACCCGCTGAGCCACCCAGGCACCCCTACAAGATAGTTTTTGCGAAGATTCAAGATTTGACTGAGCTAAGCAGAGCAATGAAACAATAATAAAAGTTATTATTTATTTTAAAAGTTCCTTGGTGGGAGTAGCTGTGATAATTATTGTTATACTACAAATTGACTGGGCCATAGGGTGCTCAGATATTTGTCATATATCATTCTGAATGTATCTGTGAGGGTGTTTGGGCTGAGATTTTATTTAGTAGATTGAACAAACACGTTGCCTTTCCTAATGCAAGAAGGCTAAGCATTCTTACATCCTAAGAGGGAGCTATTCCTGTCTGACTGAATTGGCACGTGAAACTTTCCTTGCTTTTAGATTAGAACTAAAATATCAGATCTTCATGTGTCTCAGGTCTCATGGCTTTCAGATTAGAACTTAGACCACCAGTTCTCATTTTCAGGTTTTGGGAATCAAACTGGACCTAAACCATCAGCTGTTCTAGTTCTCAAACCTTTGGATTCAGACTGGAAATACACCATCAGCAGACCTGGGTTTCCAATTGCCAACTGTTCTGGAGAATCTTGCTTAATACAGTTCCTTTTTCATAATTAAATTTTACCTAAGCTTCATCTAAGTAGATCAGTGAAATTCAGTTCATATGTAAAATAAAAACAAGTCTTACACTTTCAAAGTAAAATATTAAGTCACTTCCTCATTCATTTCACATTTTTTTTTAGAAAAAGCAGTGCATCATTGTATATAGTGAATGAAAAATAATTGGGTAGGGTTTATTTAGCTCCTCAAATCATGAGTATAAATCAAATTTAATTTAAAATAATCAGAAATTCAGCAGAATCTTTAGTTATTTGAGGAAAATATTCAGTAAATCATGTTTACTTAAAGGAAAAAGGCTTCAAAAATTATTATACTGTATATTTTTCCTTACTTCTAAGTTAAATTTTTATCATCCACTTGAAAAAATTATGAATTTTATTAAAATGTGAAAAATTCCATTTATTCATTAATCCAATATACATTCATTGAGCACACTTCTACTTGCTCAACATTGTACTACATGGAGTATATACTGGTTAATAAAAAAGACATGATCTCTGCTTTTATGGACCTTTCAATTTGGTGGGGGTGAAAGGCAATAAACAAGCAAACAAACAAAAAAATAATCTTTACTAACACCGGAGAGAAGAGCGTAAATCATTGTATTTAAGGATTCTAGAGATCTTCTATTTATACTTGTCCTCACTCTTCATGTAAAAATGCATTTAGAATAAATGAATTAACATAAAGGAGAAAATAATATATTTTCTGATCACGTTATTTCCAAGAATAGAGCTAGCTCCCGACAAAAATGAATACTCGGCTTTAGTGGCTTTGCCTTTCTGTACCATACAGTTTACCCAAAACCTTCTCTGGAAACTTGTGTGTATATACATTTTTTTAAGATTTTATTTATTTCTTTGACAGAGAGAGATCACAAGTAGGCAGAAAGGCAGGCAGAGAGGGGAAGCAGGCTCCCTGCTGAGCAGAGAGCCCGATGCGGGGCTCGAACCCAGGACCCTGAGATCATGACCTGAGCCAAAGACAGAGGCTTTAACCCACTGAGCCACCCAGATGCCCCTGTATATACATTTTTATTATGCATGAAAATTATGTTTTGGGCACTACGCTCTCTTATTTGAGGTCATCTTTACCTACTATCTTCGAGACCTATGCAAGCAGTAGGTAGACTCCTCAGAGATTATAGTGAATAAACTGTAAGAAGAAAGGCAGACCAGAGGAAATCTACTCCAAAGGATGACAGAAATCGTAGTTGGGTGAGTATACTGTTGTCTGCACTGCAAGGGAAAACAAGACGAACCAGAAAGGGATAATGTTTTCAAATTCCTCTATTACCTTGTAGGGGTAATATAAAAGCTACATGAGCATATAATGCATAACAAAAAGGGAACATTCCAGAAGAATTTTTCCTATTTGATGTTTTAAATGCCAAAATAGTAGAAATGAGATAAAAGTGAACACCTTTCTGTCCTCCCAACACCTTATTGTAGACACGTGTATGTATATATATATATATATGTATATGTATATATATATGTATATATATACATATACATATATATACATATATATATATATATATAATACTTCTGGTCTTTTCCTCCATTTTACGTCTTTCCATAATACCTAAAACTAACTATAGCTTGTAAAGCAATCTTATATTAACATAAACATTTATTTTGTTCAACTATTTAGTAATTGCTACCTACTAAGTTCTGAGCTAGGGATTGACGGTATAGAAGTGAGTACCTAAATAGTAACTTTCAAGGATATTTAAGTAGCTCACTGTATACTGCTGCAGTGTGGTATCTACTATCCACGTTTGGCTACTAAGCAGTTGAAATGTAGTTACTCTAAATTGAGATATGCTATAAGTATAAAAATAAATTCCAGATTTTGAAGACATAGTATCAAAAAAGAAATGTAAAATATCTCGTTACTCATTTTCTATTCTGACAACATGTTGAAATGATAATAATCTGGACTAAATAATTAAATAAAATATATTAACAGAAAGTCATTACACTTGTTCCTTTTTACTTTTTAAATATCTCTACTAGAAAATTTTAAATTACGTACATGGTTTGTGTTATATTTCTATGAAACAGTACTGGCCTAGTGGAAGGGATTGATAATTATAATAGATAATTATAACAGATAATTATAATAAAGAATGTTAAACAACGCAACAGGAATATATAGGAAAAGTTCGTTGATAGTTTTTAGAACATCAAATATCTTACTCCATATTGCATTTATCTTTATTCAGTTTTTACTGTCACATAGTCATTTATGAAAGATAACAGAAGTACAAAATCCTTGAAAGGTAGAATGTTTTGGAGGGAGTCCCATAAAAAAGGGAGGGAATCTCCGTTAAAGATCTTTACATTGCAATTACTATAAGTTGAGCAGTCTGTTTCTGATAGGTTTTCCTGATGATCTAATGTTTTAATCTATAACTATAGTTTACCAATTTTTGAACAGTAAGCATGATAATCAGAGTTAGCTATATGACAACTCTGTTTCCTTTGTAGGTTAACCTAATTTATCCTTTACTATTAAAAGCTGGAGTTTCAATTCTAGGCCATTTCTTTTATTCTATAATTTCTCCTTAGTGAATCTCATTTATGCCAATGGTTTCTATTATCAACTGCATGTAGATGAGCTGGAAATTTCCATTTCTAGTGCTGAGGACCAGCTTTCTATATCTAGTTGCCAACTTAATCTCTCCATTTCGATAAATCAAAGACACTTCAATTTCAACATGTGCAAAGCCAGACTCATAATCTTCCACCCTCACCTTAAGGTGTTTTTCTTCTGGTATCTCTTAGAAATCTACAACTGGGTAAACCAGAAAAACTAGAATCAATCGTTATATGTCTTTCCCTCAATACCCAGTTTCTGTAAATTCTACTTCCCAAATATAACTTGAATTCTTGTGTGTATTGCAATCTCTACAGCCATTATCAGAATAGATGCTTTTAAATATTTGTTAAATTAAATAGATAAATATTTGCTGACTGGCTGAAGAAACAAATGAATAAATTAGTAAAAAAAACCAACAAGGTACGAATGTTTAGTGTGACTTTAGGGGAGATTAAGTAGTATTCTGAATTGTCTGGCTTCTTTCAATATGATACAATAGTAGAAGGGAACACTAGAAAGAAAGCTGGTGTCAAGTCATGGTGAATTTTGTGTTTTATGTTTTTGAGTTTCAATTTTATTTTGTAGGTACTAAAAATACTTCTTTTCTTTGTTTTGCTTTTATCAGGGGTATAATATACTTTAAAAAGATTATTTTAGAAGGAGGCCTGGGTGGTTAAGTCCTTTAAGTGTCTGATTTGGGCTCAGGTCATGATCTTGGGGTCCTGGGATTGAGCTGAGCCCCACATCAGGTCTTCACTTAGTGAGGAGTCTGCTTCTTCCTCTCCCTCTCCCTTTGCACCTCCCCCTACTCATGCCTCCCCCCACACACACTCTCTCTCTCTCAAATAATTAAATAAAATCTTTAAAAATAAATGAATGAATGAATGAATAAATGAATGAATGAATAAAAAGATTATTTGAAAAATAACGCATAACATGGATAGAAAGGAAAGAGGTTAATTATCAGATTTATATCAGTTTAGATGCTACTGAAAATTTATAGGCAAGAAATAATGTGGTCCAGAACTAGGGGCTGCATTGCAAATGGAAATGGGAAATAGATAAGGAGACACTGTAGCACTATATTTTTCGTCATAGTACTTGATTATAGGGATAAGAGTGGGAGGAGGAATTAGAGATAATTTTGAGATTAAAACTTAAATGACATGGATAACAATAATAGAAATATTAAAAGCCATATATTGTATTGCCTAATAGACATCTCCACTAGGATATACCACATACATCAGAAAAATGACCTTGTCATTCCCCCAAATTATTCTTCTCATATCTCCTATTTTGATAAATGCCATCACCAGCTACCTAGAAACTTCATGGTCATCTTTAAATTTTTCTTCTACCCAGACCATAATGTCCAGTTACTCATCATGTTTTACTGATTTTGCCTATGAGACGTTGCTCACATTTTTTTTTCTCTTCCTGAAATCTCTCACACAGACTACTGCAAGAACTTCTAATATGTATCTTTGTTTTTCATATATCTTTCCAGGAACCTTATGTGTGGAAAATGATATAGAACAGTGAAAAAGACTGGTGTTTGAAAATGGACTGAACTATGTTTGAATACCAGCCCTGTTACCTTTAATAAATTATACGACTTCTTTGAACTCTAATTTCATTAATTATAAATGGGAGCTAGATCAATATGACAATTGGAAACACAAATATATAATATATTTGGACATGATTGGTGCTGAAAATTAGTGGTTGTTATTATTATCGTTTGTTATTATTATCTCATTCCACATTTAGTCTCATTAACTAACACTAGCTATGTAACACTGGTCAAACAACCTAACCTCTCTGGTCTTTAGTTTCCTCATTTGTGAAATGGGAAAATTAATATTTACTGTCAAGAGTTGTTGAAAGGATGAAAGTAGAGACATATATTGCAAAAACAAAATGCCTGACAAGTAGCGAATGCTCAATTAATATTGGTTCATTTTTATGCAGTCTCCCCTTTAATCATTCTAAATTCTCAAAATGTCATGTTTATTATGCACAAGGTAAACATTTCAAACCATATGAAGAGTTAAAAATGAAAAGTAAAGAGACACCTGCCTGGTTTAGTCAGTGGAGCATAGAACTCTTGATCTCAGGATTGTAACTTTAAGCCCCATGTTGTGTGCAGAGATTACTTAAAAATAAAATCTTTTTAAAAAATGAAAAATAGGAGCATCTGGGTGGCTCAGTCAATTGAGTGGCCAACTCTTGATTTTGTCTCAGGTCATGATCTTGTGGTTGTGGGATGGAGTCCTGTATCAGGCTCCATGCTCAGCAGAGAGTCTGCCTGAGATTCTCTCTCATTCTCACTCTCCCTCTGTCCCTCCCCCATGCTCTTCCCTCTCTCTCTAAAATAAATAAAAAATATTAAAAAAATTTAAAAGTAAAAATACCTCTCCCTTTTTCCCAAATCTCACTTTGAAATCTCAGATATAGTATATGACTACATATCCCAGAGTTTTGCATTTGTTTCCATATTAAACAAATAAGATAATATTGCACCAATGCTTCCACACCTTAGTTTTATCATTTAGTAATATATTTTAGGTGGTGTTTCATATCAGTGCATATAGATTTAACTTGTTTTTAAAAACATATAGTGTTTTGGTTGCCTAGGTGGCTCAGTGGGTTAAAGCCTCTGCCTTCAGCTCAGGTCATGATCCCAGGGTCCTGGGATCGAGGCCCACATCGGGCTCTCTGCTCAGCAGGGAGCCTGCTTCCTCCTCTCTCCTCTCTCTCTGCCTGCCTCTCTGCCTACTTGTAATCTCTCTCTGTGTGTCAAATGAATAAATAAAATCTTTTAAAAAAACATATAGTGTTGGGCGCCTGGGTGGCTCAGTGGGTTAAAGCCTCTGCTTTCAGCTCAGGTCATGATCTCAGGGTCCTGGGATCGAGGCCCGCATCGGGCTCTCTGCTCGACAGGGAGCCTGCTTCCCCCCCTCTCTCTGCCTGCCTCTCTGCCTCCTTGTGATCTCTCTCCCTCTGTGAAATAAATAAATAAAATCTTTAAAAAAAAACATATAGTGTTTTAAACAATATTGTGATATCCATTGCATGGATGTGCAATAATCATATAAATTCCTCTCGTTCACTTATTAGGGACATGTAGTTTGCTTCCTTTTCTTGGCTTATATAGACAAAGGTACACTGAAAATAAATCTAGGTTTTTTAAAAGATTTTATTTATTTCTTTGAGAAAGAGAGCACATGAGTGGAGGTAGGGAGCAGAGGGAGAGAGAGAAGGAGAAGCAAACTCCTCACTGAGCAGGGAGCCCTACAGGGGGCTCAATCCCAGGACCCTGAGATCATGAGCTGAACTGAAGGCAGATGCTCAACCGACTGAGCTACCCAGGTGCTCCAATACCTGTTTTTTAAAACTTATCTAAGTACATTATCACACTAGATTCCCATGGTGGCATTAGCTAAATCAAATGGTGTATGTATTTAAAATATGGGTACATATTGCAAAAATTGCTCTCCAAAAAGATGCACATATTTGAATTTTCCTCTGAATATTGTATATTTTCTTTTTCATATTTGCCAATATGATAGGTAAAATATGGTATTATTTTGTTTTAGTCTTCATTTCCTTATTCATCAAGTTCTATATTTTCTTTATTTATATTTTGGTTTCTGCAAACTGCATGATAATTCTTTGCCAATTTTGAAATATTGAATTATCTTTTACTTAGACATTTGTGGAAACTCTCCATATTATAGAAATTAGATTTTTTTCTTAAAGGAAAAAGTGAATAAACAAGTTTCTACTATTTTTTCAATTAGTTGTTTTGGGTTTTTTTTACTTTTGGGACATACCCCACACTTTTGGGGCATACAAGATTCACCAGTATTTACCTATAAATGTTTGTTGAACAAATGAATTGATGTACTCTTGACTGAGCTGAAATAACACTAAACTAAAGCCTCATGATATCTAGACAATGATTATTTTCCTTCTCTAAACTAAAAGCCTCTAATACTAAACTCTAAGAGAAACCTTTCCAACTTCTTCAGAGGCTCCATTTCACAGACTTAAAGCACATACAAAACGAAAAAGTTTTCTTGTTAAAATTTTGTATAGAAATATTCATTGTTAGCTGATATGAAGTTAAAGCCAATTATTTATTGGGAATCCTTTCCTTCTTCAACCTCATTCAGACTTGATGGAGACAATCTTTGAAATCTGTTATTTTATTATGACTAAACACTAAAAATCCTCTGGTAGTTCTGTGTGATTTATGTATGGCTATAAGCATAAGTCATGTTAGATAATAAAGTCTACACCACTTGTAAGAATGACTCATTGGCTGCCATACTCTATGTGAGATTTATCAAGAGCATACCACTATTTTGTCACCTTGTTCCTAAACATATAAATGAATTTCAGATAACACTTATCAGAGATGAAAACAGATAGGTTAACATTAGTTGAGGCTACCACTTTATAGGTGAGCACAAGGAATGAAAAGACCTCAACACAAAGCATATCTCAACTGTGAGGTCATTTTTACCAGAGCAGACAATTAGATCAGCAGAAAGGAGAATAAACTCACTAGTTTATGGGCTATGGTTTGATATCTCTTTTAAAAACACCATAGACAGTAAATCAGGGAGGCTGAACCTAAGAACCTCATTTTGGTCTACAAATTTCTTTAAATAGCAGAGGACTATAAAAGAGTCTGTGAATAAAAGGTGAATTCAATTTTGTCCCTGAACTACCTCACGAGCATTAGACTATACTTTCATTTGATTGCTCTCAGTGTGGTTTTTCTAAGTACCCTGAGTCTCTGTCTTGAGCCAAATTATAACTAGGCCACATTTTTGTTATACCTTTCCTTCCTGTCATGCAATCCATGTGATTCATCTCTTTAAGGTCAGTGCAATGTCAGCTCAATAAGGAACTAATACACTTTGCAGATAATAGCAAGGATACAACATTGAGGAAGCACTTGAGAGAGATTTCCAGTGTCTTATATTCCCCCTGCCACTCACCTCCAAGCTAATTTGATCTTCACTGTATTTACCTAAAAACCTATCGTGGATTATTTTATCATTTTTGTGTTTTGTTATTGTTAAACTTAAAGTACTCCAATAATTATATACTCTGATAATAACAATAATCACGGCCTGTACTTAACAACAACAACAAAAAAAGCTGACCCTGAAGGTCTCAGATAATGGCATGAGAATCCCCAGTTTGGGTAAGCTCATAGAAATGAAAATGGAGGTATAGAAAGTAGTGATTATATTGTGAGTACCTATCGTATGTTGATCACTCTATCACAAATATTTTATGTATTTTCCTACTTAATACATATAAGAGATTATCACTGGGTTGTTATAACCCTTCCTGTTTTAAGGAAGAGGAAACATGATCAGAAATGGAAATTATTGCCCCAAATTACACAGCTAGAAAATATATCCTCCAAGATTTGAGCAAGTCTGAGTCCAAACCCATAGTGCTTTCCACTTTACCACCTAGCATATCTCACCACCTGCCTCAAACTAGTTTCTCTGATGCCTCTAGAAATCATAAAGCACTAATAGCTCAAAATCCCACAAAAACAAATTTAGATCATATGTAGAAAATAGCTTAACACTGTATCTATAGTGACCATCTGTCCTGGATAGAAAAAGTTTGAATTTAAATAACAGTTCCATTATACATTAACTGTTAAAAAAGTAAAATATTTCAACCATCAAATTATACTTCCTAGATCATCTCCTACTCTGAAAGTATAATAAAAAGCTAAGCCTATATCTAGTGAGTTTTCTTAATTCAGAAAGTAACTACTCCTATACTCCTTGTCCTACCTTAAAAAATAGTAAAACATAGGACTCATTTATAAAAGTGGCAAAAAAAAACAGTGTATGTCAAGAGGCTTCTTGTTAGGATTAAAATTTTATTCTTTCTGATGCTAGTTTGAAAAAGAAATTTTTGTAATCAGGTGAGGGCACAACTCAAAAGAAGAGATCAGTTGTTTTTAAGGTACTTACTTATTGGGCGCCTGGGTGGCTCAGTGGGTTAAAGCCTCTGCTTTCGGCTCAGGTCAAGATCTCAGGGTCCTGGGATCGAGGCCCGCATCGGGCTCCCTGCTCAGCGGGGAGCCTGCTTCCCCCTCTCTCTCTCTGCCTGACTCTCTGCCTCCTTGAGATCTCTCTCCCTCTGTGAAATAAATAAATAAAATCTTTAAAAAAAAAAAGGTACTTACTTATTTTATTCTGTAGAACTATTATGATAGAATTTAATCTGGGGTAATAGTGACGCAGCAGATAAACCTCTCCATCAGAAAATCTGTTAATTTGTTAAATAAGGCTAGTTATTCTAAATTTGCTTTCACATTCTGATTTTAAAATAATACTCACAGCACAGTAATCCTTTATGAAAAACTATTTCTCTATGCTAGTAAAGATGTTCACTGAACTCGTCTGTTGCGAATTTTTGCTTTTTGAGTAGTGTAATCCTCCACAACTGCCAATGAGGCCTGAGATTCTGTGATTAAGGAGTAATTCCATTGGGGAATTTTTGCTTGAATGCAATATTTCTGGGATATGTAATGCATTAACCTATTTTTTGTATTAATAAACTTTATACAATTTATAGGATTGATTTCTAATCTACTAATTTCTGAGTCATATAGGCAGAGGCAGGAAGAAGGTTTACAGGATTAGAAAATTCTGATGGGAGATTAAGACAGGGGAAGGATGTAGATCATGGAAAGGTGCTTAATTGAGAAGGCCAGGATTGAGGGCTGGAATGGGTGAGAAGATGGACAGTGAAAAATAAGATAGGAAGGTCAAAAACAGCCCATCTACATGCCAGTTGTTCAAGTATGACCTTGGGAATAGGCATCACAGAATCTAATCATGCTTCAGAAGGAAAAAGAGCTGCCTTTCCAGCTGGAAATGATTCCATCTACATTGCTTCTATAACTTCAGGAAATGAAAATACATAATAGTAAGTCTGGATAAAAATGTATGCCTCAGAATGAAGATGAAAAACAGCTGTGATCTCTTTCACAACAATCATTAGGCTTCACAGACAGATGGGAACAGAGATGGAATGATGGTCAATCAAACACATTATTAGTTCTGGCACATTCTAAATATTGGCTGACTTTTGAAGCTTGCATGAAAATTAACCTGATAGAAATATTACACATATTTGATGAATGTTAAAGTGTATTTGGCAAAAGTATTTAACATTATTCTCCTCAAATTTTTCCTTATTTCCTTAGATTACTTCTAGGAAGTCTGTTTTCTTCATGCCATGAAAAAATGAATAATTTGAAAGGGAAAGACATAGAAATATGATTTTACAGTAAAAATGTTTTTCCTTTCTCTTTAACCAGGGACTAGTAGGAAAGTTCGGATTTAATGCTTATAGGGAACTGATCTGTTTCTTCATTTTAATGATTAACTAGACTGCATTTTATTTATCTGCTTTGAAAATGATAAATATCTGTGGTATTCCAGAAGAAGTAATCTACTTATATTGTCTAATTAGCTTGAGTGATTTGTTTTTGTAAGCTTGTTTGAAGAAGGGTCATTCAGATTGCACCCCAACACCACCATCCCCAATCTACCACCTATTACTGGCACACACATTTTCCTGTCACATTGTGATATCTTTGAAGATAATATTTTAAAATGTCTTCTGCATCTGGCAACTAATAACTGTGAACAAGATTCAGGAATGCACTGTGTTACTAAGGATTAAAATCACCAAAATGTAAGGCTCAGCCAGTCAAACTCCAGATGTGTGAGTAAGGCAATTGCAGCAGAATGATTTTTTTAAAGTCAGGGAGGATTATTTGTCTTCAATCATGCTTATGAATAATTTTGATTTATTTTTTATGCATTATAGAAAAAGGTGCCTTTCTATTTCATGTTCTGTGGCATGGTGACATATACCACTGTAGGGTAAATTTTCTAGAAGCTGTTATATTATGTATGGAGGCATAAGAAGAAGGAAAGGGGATTACTATGTGTCATAAATTAAATATGGACTATTTGAATGCACAGAATGGTGCCTTTAAAACATGGCAATACCTTCTCACCCCACATGTGCCTCTAAATTCAGAAACATATACAGTAATTTAGGTTTATTTAAGACTTTATTTATTTATTTGAGAGGGAGAGACAGAGATAGAAAAGAACATGAGCACAGAGGAGAGGGAGAAGCAGGCTCCCATTTATCAGGGAGCCCCATGTGGGGCTTGTTCCCAGCACCACATGACCTGAGCCAAAGGCAGATGCTTAACTGACTGAGCCACCCAGGGGCCCCCAGAAACATATACAGTAATTTGTAAGCAATGTGCTTCCTTTGGCCATACAAGTACCTCCTTATTTGTGTAGACTTGGTCAGACCGTGTTCCTGCCAATGAAATGTTCCAAATACATCTCTGTCACCTCATTGGCTGTGCTGAATCAGCACTCCCTGGGCATAGAGTTTTCTTGAAAATTTCTTCAAAATATTACACACTGGAGGGGATAATTTCACAAAGGCTCATTCAGCAAGCAGAACAAGAAAGGAAGTAAGAGATTTATAGGGTTATTTCAATGCTGGAAGAAGCCCTGCTGACGGACAAGAGAATGATTATGCAAGTTAGGCTATGTGGGCTGAGCTTCCAGAAAATGAGCTTCAGTCTCTTCATTTTGTTTGCAATTAACACTCTGTGGCCTAGTCACGTCCTCTATTATTTATTACACAGGCTCTCCATAACACTTGCATTCGAATGATACTTTTCATTTTTCAAAACATTTTTCACATTTGTCATTTCATTTGTTCTTCATACAACAGTTAGGTATGCAAACAAGGTATGATTAGCCAAATTTAGCAGATAAAGAAAATGAGGCAGAGGGAGATTAAATAACTTGTCTAAAATTACATAGTTTATTATCAACAGATTTGAGACTAGAAGACTATAATCCAGGTTGCTTGACCACCCTTCTATGAACTTTTCAATGTACATATCATCTACCTGTTTGGACATGTAAATTCCATATGGCAATAGAGACAAAGAAAGAGAGGAGGGAGAAAAAGAGAGAGAAAGAGAGAGAGAGAGAGATTGATATATTCCAGAGATAGTGCAAGGCACATTAGTTACCTTTATGAATAAATCAATCTCTGCCTTCAAGGCAGAGTAAGAAAAGACAGTTTAAACTCAATCATTTCAATCTCATGCATTCTGTTGATTAGCATATGAAGAAAACAGAATCTCTGACCTGTATATTTGAATGCAAGCATTAATTTCAGCTCTGATGCCAACTTATTTGTAGAGCTACTGAACATGTCTCATTTTCTCACTAATTCCTAGTAGTTTTTTTTAAATGTTAAGATCCCAAACTGATGGGGGCGCCTGGGTGGCTCAGTGGGTTAAAGCCTCTGCTTTCGGCTCAGGTCATGATCTCAGCGTCCTGGGATCAAGGCCAGCATCGGGCTCTCTGCTCAGCAGGGAGCCTGCTTCCTCCTCTCCTTGTCTCTCTGCCTGCCTCTCTGCCTACTTGTAATCTTTCTCTCTCTCTGTCAATTAATAATAAAAAAAAAAGATCCCAAACTGATGGAACTTTTCTTGAAAGTAGAGAGCTATAAAAGTAAACAAGCAACAAAAAAGTAGATATCTATATTTATAGAGTTACTGTACTCTTTACAATATCAGACACTCATTTGATATTTCTTATATGTAGCACAGTCCAAAATGGTAAGTCACATAGAATCTGATTGATTCTGCCTTGCCACAAACAGGTAAACAATCCTCCATTCCTAACTTGTCCTTAATTTCGCAAGTGAAATTTTTCAATCTGTATATACTGAGTTTTCTTAAAGCATAGATTATGCTGTGTCTTACTGAGAAAACTAGTACAGTATTAATACAAACTAATTAGGGAAAAGTGAAATCAATTCATTCATTCACCAAATGATTATTGAATACCGCTATGAGCCAGGAATTATTCTATGTGCTCAGGTGCCTGCCCTCAGCACTTATAGTAAAATAATGGCACAAAATTGCAACTGTTCCAAGTGTTGTGAAGGGAAGTCATATGTGTTATTTGAGTTTATAATAGATATATTTGACATAGTCATGGTAGTCAGGGAAACTTGTCCTGAAGAGATTATCTATTGAACCGAGAGCTGAGGAATAAGGAATTAAATAGGCAAAGAGGTTAGGGTAGACATTCCAGGCAGGAGCACCATGTATGACAATAATACATGAGGACAATTTTGTAGAATAGATTAATGGTCCTTAGCCATTGGTTGAGAAACCAAGGAAACAGAAAATTCAGCAAGAAAAAATTAAAATTTATCTTGAGTGAAGACTAGAAGATTCTATGTAGATGCTCCTAAACTTCTTTCAGACAAAGTTCATCCCCTACCAACCTCCTTTCCTTAAGGGCTATACTTCCAAATACCAATTTTAACCACTTATCTGATTTTCCCAAGAAGTGTCTTTAATTCAATTTCTTGGATAGGAATAGAAAATAGGGGTTTACCCATGTTACTCCAATCTATTCAAACATTCAGCATTGTCACTATCTACTCATTGATGAAATGTGTTTTTTCTCTAATCAGGACAGAGGTCAAAAGGGACTCAGATTCTCTGAAACTGGCAAAATGTTTTACTTTATTCTAGAAAACCTGAAATGTCAATTCTAGGTAACATAGAGCTAGTCATCATACAACAAAAGTAGCCCTACACTACACATAGCTTTATAAGTCATCAAAGAAATCTGAAAGATCAGTTTGATGTTTGACAGAGTCAATATATATCACTATGTTTTGTGATGACATGCAGAAGTAGCAGTTTACTCAGCTTTGAGCCTATGCAGTAGACTCAGAAGATGAGTAAAATCAAATCAAAACATGATAAGAGACTAATACTGAGAATTGAAAATAAGTGGGTAACAGTCTCTACTGAATGCATAAAATGTAGCAAAAAGACCAATGCAAAAAGCCTTGCCTGTTCCTGTATCAGCCCAGCTACCCTTTCCAGATGGCCTTGTCTGTTTCCTTTGATTCACATGCTATAGCCTTCACAGGTCATTTACACTTCACTTATTAAGCCTTACTTATTATTTATCACTCTAGTATCTTCTTTCCCCAAGGAGACTGTGAAGTCCTTGAGGACAGAAACTCTGCCTTCTTTCTACTTTCTTTGCTGTCTCAGGTACTTTTCTTAATTCTATATATACACAACAAACGTACTGAAAACTGTACACACTAGTTGAGAAAATGTACTATATTGTATTGCAGACCATTCATCTGATTCGACTAAAAGTAAATGGCTAGTAAATGGTGAAGTCTGCATTTGTACCCTGGTCTGCCTGGCTCCAGTGAGGTCTAAGGTTAGACAAACCTGGATTGGAGTCCCAGCTCCATTACATATTTAGTTGGGAGAAAACCATAAACTCATTAAGTGCATACTATGAACCAATCACTATGCTAAATTCCCATTATTATTCAGTCTTCTCAACAATCCTAAAAGGAAAGTGCTATTATTATTCCCATATCACAGAAGAAGTATATCAAGACACAGAAAGGCTGAGTAATCTCTCCAAAGTCACAGAGTTAATAAGTAGCAGAACTGAGACACAAACTCAAGGCATTTAACTCTGAGCTCATCAATGTAGCTGATGTTGCCTCCTTAACTGTAATCAACATTAATTGAATATGCACTAGATCAGATACTCCTAAATAGATAAAAAAGATACTCCCTTGGAACTGTATGAAAAATTTTAGTCTCTGAATATGCATATATTCCCATGAAAATTGCTTTCATCAAGTTCTCAAATTGTCCATGAATCCAAAAAAAAAGTGAAAGAAGGTTTACTAGAATCAGGGGGAAGACTATGGAGACATAAAGTAGTGTAGCACATGTTCCCTGCACTCTGAGAGCTTATGATTCACTTGAGGAACTAAGATGGTAAAAGAAGTAAGTATGGTATAAGATATAAGACAAGTTCACTTCTAAATAAGCAGCTTGGAGACGGGAAAGATAATTTTAGTTGACGCAATAAGGAAAGACATCACAAGAAGAGAGTAGATTTGAGTTGTGTCTTGAAATATGGGCAAGATTTTGAGAAGTTAAAAAAAAAAGTAAAACAAGCCTTGCAGGCTTCAGTGGTGGAGGATGTGGTTTGAGCAAAGACAATGTCACTTTATGTTGATACACTGTGAAGCATCTATAATTTCTCCTTACTATTCTAGAACAGCTCTGAACTTACCTGCTCACAATGACTTTTGTAGATGTCCTGGTGACTTAGAAGGCTTGACAGAAAGTTTTGCAGAGCACCTGTTTTAAGCTAGTGGTTTTCACAACCTTGCATTCAAGCATCCCAAAGCCAAAGTGAAATTAAATTAATTTGACCCTTAAAAATTACATTTGTAATAAGGAGAACTAAGGACCATAAAATGAAGATAGCACAACAAAACAGAAATCAAATTAAGAGGCTGTCCTGAAGACCTTTAAGATGAGGAGGACCTTTTATGCATTGGGTGTTGTTAAATCATTCAGTTCATTTCACACTGACTTGCTTTTGATGCAGTCTAGGATGAAATGTATTTCATTGCTCCTGTGCATAATTAATATCTTTCTGTAGTCTTCATCAGCTAGGTCACCTCTGAATATAAAGTAATTGTATTTTTCTAGAATTTCCTCTTGTAATGGATCCTCAAAACATACATGAGGGACCATAGCGGAGTGGCTGAAGAACTACTGTAAGTACTTGGTTTAATGAACTTGGTTTTCTTTTTTAACTTTCACTCATTCATTTATTCAAGCATTCATTCCTTCAACCATCCATTAAATCAATAAATACCTATTCATTTTTTTATTTACTTGCCTTAATGTCTATTACAATAAGGCACTGTATTAGGTACTGGGTATAATAAGACAGGCTCTACCTGTAAGTTGCTCAGAGTCAAGTGGAGAAAACTGGCATATAAGCAGATAAACTACAGTGTAATAGGCTAAATTTTCATTTTTAAAGGGCGCAAGAGTTCTAATTTTAAAAATCTTGGTATTAAAAAATAAAAAGTACATGTAATAAAATAAATTCAAGCTGTACAAAAGGAATTATAATAAAAATTGACACTATCACCCCACTCAGTACCCTATCCAAAGGCAAACATTATTTTGTTTCTTATGTTTCTTTCCAGAAATTCTCATTATACATATGTACATATAATTTTCCCATTCATCTGCACCTAATTTTTTTCACTTGGAATATCTTAGGGGATTTTCCATATCCTCCTCCTCTCTCTTTTTAATAACTAAGTGGCATTTTATTGCATGGATGTAAGCCACATATACTTAATCAGTCTCTTAGGTACAATTCGTTAGTTTTCAGGTGGTTGCTATTTCAAAACAAAGAATATTCCAATAAAAAGATTTGTGTTTATCATTTATTATGCAGTACATTCTAAGTGGTAGAAGTTTTGTATCACAGGTTAGGGAATATTGCCTTTGGACAAATATTTCCCAATCACCTTTTAAAAAATAGTTTGTTTACCTCTCTCTCTCTTTCTCTCTGAAATAAATAAATAAATAAATAAATAAATAAATAAATAAATATTTTTTTTTTTTAAAAAAGGGGTTCCTGAGTGCCTCAGTTGGTTGAGCGCCCAACTCTTGTTTTCAACTTAGGTCATGATCTTAACGTCCAGGGATCTAGCCCTGCATCCAGTTTCCCCACTCAACAGGGAGTCTTCTTCCTTTCACACTCTGCCCCTCCCTCTCTGCTTGAACTTTCTCAAATAAATAAATAAATCTTTTTTTTAAAGCTATGTTTTTAAACAGATGGGGAATGGAAGGAAAAATAAAATAAGCTAAAGAGAGGGAGGCAAGCCATTAAGAGACTCTTAACTACAGGAAGCAAACTGAGGGCTGCAGGAGGGCAGGTGGGTAGGAGGATGGAGTATCTGGATGCTGAGCATTAAGGAGGGCACTTGATGCAATGAGCACTGGGTCTTATAGGCAACTGATGACTCACTAAATTCTACCCCTGAAACTAATACACTTTGTGTTAACTAAATTGAATTTAAATAAATTTTTAAAAAATGGTTTGTTTCCATTTTGTTGTAGTACTAGGATAGTCTAAAAGAGTGAGCAACTAATTCTGCCTAGCAGACTAGGGTATATTTTTCAAAGAAGGGGAATTTGAGTCAGGTATTAAGGAATAAGTTTACCAGGTAAAGTATATGCTCATGGACATTATAGGTACAGGGAATGAAATTGAATACACTTGAAAGAATATAGTGTGTTCAGAGAAAGTTGACAGGTTTCCTGTAACTGTAGGGCCTAGTGATTAGAGAGTAAGTACAAGAGGTGAGATTGGAAATAAGTTGGAATAAATGACTTTGCTAAGAAGTTTAGAATTGTTTCTATAGGAGAAGGGAAGCTTTGGACATTTTTAAGCAGAAGAGAAACATTTGTTTTTAAAAAGATTATTCAAACAGCAATGCTTGAAATGGCTGGGAAAGAGGACAAGGGTACTAGTTAGAAAGGCATTACAATAATTGAGGAAAGAAATATACCTTTATTTTTTCTGTTGTTGTTTTTCTTTTTTTTGTTTTTTTAAATAACTTTGTTAATACAAACTTATTCACAAATGTTACCCTAATGTAAAACTCTTTGCTCTATTCTAGAACCCCAAAGGGCTGCAGTCTACAATAGTAGACTGATAGTACTCTAACAACTTAATATATTGGTCTTGGACTGCTAGTGACCACAGGTACCAGGCAGGAGGAAAGTAGTTCCTTTCTAGAGAAAGTTAACTCATCCTAAATGTAAAATGACTTCTAAAAATATTTTTCAAATGAAATGCATGTCAAATAATCAATGATGAGGCATGTAACAATCCTTGTAATTTTCAGATTTAGACTATGAAACAGCTACATTTACTATAGTTTTGGAAATAAAATCTTTACTTTCAAAAATGTAGTAATAAACTGGAAACTATAAAAACTAATAATACAAATTTGAAAATTTACCAAGCAGAAATTATAGAACTGAAAAATGCAATAATCAAAATTAAGAATTTATTGGATGAGGTTAATAGAAAAATAGACACAGTTAAAGGGATAATTCGTTATCTAGATTCTAGAATATAGTTTAGTAAAACAGTATAAACTGAAGTACAAACAGATGAAAAAGAAAAGTTCTTTATAAAATTCAAATGACTAAACATATGTTAAAAATAATAGAATTAATAGTTTATGTCTGTCACCCAGTTTAAGAAATACAGTATTACTAGTGTCATTGCAACATTTTGTGTTTCCCCTTCTTCCTTTAAATCTCTTTTTCTTGGTCAGAAATAAATCCCACCCTAAATTTTGTATCAGTTATTTCGTTTGTCTTTATTGTTTTATCACGTTTATATGCAACTCTAAAAAATATACCATTTAGCTGTATCCATGTTTTGAATTTTTTATATATGGAATCATTGTATTACTTCGTCTTATTTTTATCTCTCAACATTGTTATGTTTTTGAAATTCATGCCTGTTGATGCACGCATTTATAGTCACCATTGTATAACATTTTGTTGAATATGAACATATCATAGTTTAGGGGCCCCTGGGTGGCTCAGTCATAGGCATCTGCCTTTAGCTCAGGGAATGGTTTCAGGGTCCTGGGGTCGAGCCCCACGTGGGGCTTCCTCCGCAGCGGGGAGCCTGCTTCTTCCTCTCCCACTCCCCCTGCTGTGTTCCCTCTCTCTCTCTCTCTCTCTCTCTCTCTCTCTGTCAAATAGATGAATAAAATCTTTTTAAAAATATATCATAGTTTATATATTTGTCTTACCATTAGACAAATTTTGTGGGTTTTATCCGCTATAACAGTGTTGTTACTGGCATTCTGCTACATGACTCCTAAAAAAAATGTGTGTTTAGGAAGAAAATATTTTAGTTAGTGAAAATATAGGTTGTTGGATATGCCTGTATAGGTAGTGTCAGATTACTTTCCAGAGGGGGTGTAACAATTTACATTCTCACAGTTGATGAGAATTCCAATTTCTCAATATCACTGACCACCACCTCTTGTAAGATATTAAAATTTAGCTCAATCTGGTTGATATGAAAAGAAATACTGCATTGTAGTTTTACTCTAAATTTCTCTGATTAAAAATTAGATTAAATTTATTTTCACATTTATGGACATTTTACTTCCTCTTCCATGAAATACTTGTTTTGTCTTTCATTCTTTTTTTTATGGTTCTTTTTTTTTTAATTTATTTTNAGGGGTACAGGTCTGTGAATCATCAGGCTTACATCTTTCACAGCATTCACCAAAGCACAAACCCTCCCCAATGTCCATAACCCATCCACCCTATCCCTACCCTCCCACCCCCCAGTAACCCTCAGTTTGTTTTGTGAGATTAGGAGTCTCTTATGGTTTGTCTCCTTCCCCATCCCATCTTGTTTCATTATTTTTCCCTCCCTACCAAAATCTCCCAACAAACAAGAGCCCAGGGCCAGATGGCTTCCCAGGGGAATTCTACCCGAATGTTTATAGCAGCAATGTCCACAATAGTCTTTCATTCTTTTTAAATTGGGGTAATTTCTTTTCTTCTGGAATCATCAGAGTTCTTCACATTTTTTGAATTCTAATTAACTGTCCATTAGAAATACTGCATTCCAATAAAAATTTTTTCGTGGGGGAATCTGATTTACTTCATCTTGAAAGGTTAGAGAGTAGTCAAGCATAGGGATTTTAAACATTTCCAAGGGAATTTTAATATGTATACAGAGTAGTGAAACACTGCTAGATCTATTCAAATAGAATTGATATGTTTCAGAATCTAAATCCTCTATCTTTAATGTGTTTTAATTAAGTACTAATTGATTTTCACACAAAGGTTCTGTATATCTTTTATCATATTTGTTCCTGGGTTTTAAAGATTTTTTTTATTATTTATTTTATTTATTTCACAGAGGGAGAGAGATCACAAGGAGGCAGAGAAGCAGGCAGAGAGAGGGGGAAGCAGGCTCCCCTGCCGAGCAGGGAGCCCGATGTGGGCCTTGATCCCAGGACCCTGAGATCATGACCTGAGCCGAAGGCAGAGGCTTTAACCCACTGAGCCACCCAGGCGCCCATGTTCCTGGGTTTTTTTTTGAAAATGAAGATGGTATCTTTTTAAATGTCATTTTCTAATTTTTGTCAATGTATAGAAATGCAACTGAATTTTTGTGTAGTGATCCTAGGTTTGGTTTCTTGCTAGAACTTTTTATACTTTTTTTCCACAGAATTTTAAAATTAATATATTTTAGTTTTAGAAAAGTTTTTGATATACAGAAAATTGAGTGGAAAATATAGAGAGTTCCCACTTTGAGTTCTTCACCTACCTATATTAATATCTTGCATTAGTGTGGTACGTTTGTTACAATTGATGAGTTAACATTGATGCATTGTTATTAACAAAATGCCATTGTTTACATTAGGATTCACTCTTTTTGTTGCACATTCTGTGAGTTTTGACCAATGTATAATGACACGTATCCATCATTACAGAATTGTGAAGAATCTCATTGGCCTAAAAGTCCCTAACTCTACTGATAACCAGTGATCTCTTTACTCTGCCCACAGTTTTGCCTTTTCCTTGATGTCATATAGTTGGACTCATAAAGTATATAGTTTTTACAAATTGACTTTTTCCTTAGCAATATATATTTAAGTTTCTTCCATGCCTTTTTGTGGCTTACTAGTTTATTTCTTATTAGTGCTGAATAATAATATTTCATTGTCTGGATATACTACAGTTTTTTTTTATTTTTTTTTTAATCCTTTCACTTACTGAAGGACATCTTGGTTACTTGTAAGTTTTGACAATTATGAATAAAGCTGCTATAAACATCCATGCACAAGGGTTTGTGTTAACAGAAATTTTCAACTTTTGGTGAGGTAAATACCAAGGAATATAATTGCAAGACTGTATGGTAATAGCATGTTCAGTTTTTAGTCTTTTTAAATTGACATATAATGTATTATTTGTTTCTTGGATACAGGTCTGTGAATCATCCATCTTACACAATTCACAGCACTCACCATAGCACATACCCTCCCCAGTGTCCATCACTCGGCCACCCTATACCTTCTCCTACCCTCAAGCAATCCTCAGTTTGTTTCCTGAGATTAAGAGTCTATTATGATTTGTCTCCCTCCCCAGTCCCATCTTGTTTCCTTTTTCCCTCCCTTCCCCCCATGACCCCCCGCCCTGCCTCTCAAATTCCTCATATTAGAGAAATCACATGATAATTGTCTTTCTCTGATTGACTTATTTCACTTCACATAATACCCTCTAGTCCCATACAAAATTAAACAGAAAACGACAGGTGTTGGCATGGATGTGGAGAAAGGGGAACCCTCCTTCACTTTTGGTGGGAATGCAAGCTGGTGCAGCCACTCTGGAAAACAGTATGGAGGTTCCTCAAAAAGTTGAAAATGGAGCTACCCTACGACCCAGCAATCACGCTACTGGATATTTACCCTAAAGATACAAATGTAGTGATTCAAAGGGGCATGTGCACCCCAATGTTTATAGCAGCAATGTCCACAATAGCCAAACTATGGAAAGAGCCTAGATGTCCATCAACAGATGAATGGATAAAGAAGATGGGGTATGTTCAGTTTTGTATGAAATTGCCAAACTGCTTTCCAAAGTGCCTGTAACATTTTTCATTCCCACCAATAATAAATGGGAATTCTTGTTACTCTGTACCCTTACTAGCAATTGGCATTTTCAGAATTTTAGATTCCAGCCATTCTAATATGTGTGTAGTGGTATCTCATTGTTGTTTTAATTTGCCTTACTCTGATGATTCATGGCATGGAGTATCTTTTCATATACTTTTTATATATCGTCTTTGTTGAAATATCTATTAAGGTCTTTGGTTCATTTTTACATTGGGTTTTTAGTTGTTTTTTTTTTAATTGTTGAGTGTTAACAGTTTTTGTATATTTTGGATAACAGTTCTTTATTACATGTGTTTTTTGCAGTTCTCTTTGTCTGTGGCCTGTCTTTTAATTCTCTTGACCTTGTATTTAGCAGAGCAGAAATTTTTAACTTTAACAAATCCAAGTCATCAATTATTTTTCCTTCACGGATCATAGTTTTCATATAAAACATCATTGACAAACCCATGGTCACCTATATTTTCTCCTCTAATATCTTCCAAATTATTATAGTTTTGTATTTTACAGTTAGGTCTATGATTCATTATGAGTTAATTTTTATAAAAGGTATGAAGTTTGTCCTTAGAATTCTTTCTTTCTTTCTTTCTTTCTTTCTTTCTTTCTTTCTTTCTTTCTTTCTTTTTCTTTCTTTCTTTCTTTCTTCTTCCTTTTTCTTTATCTTGCTCATAGATGTCCAGTTTTTCCAGCATTATTTGTTGAAATTTTTTCTTTACATTTTAATATTCTTTTCTGTTTATTCTTTTGAGTCTTTACATTTTCTATGTAGAAAGCCATAATGTCAGGCAATATGAGAGTTTGTTTCTTCTCTTTTAACTTTATACATTTTTAATATGTTTTCCAAATGTATTAGCTCAAGCCTCTAATGCTATGTTAAACTGATGTTGTGATAGAACACATGCTATCTTAATTCCTGATTTTAAAGGGAACAATTTTATCGTTTCATCATAGATTATGATGCTTGTCATAGGTATTAAAAATATTATATTCATTGGGAAACATGTCTGATTCAGTAGGTAAAGCATGCAACTCTTGATCTGGGGGATGTGAATTCAAGCTCTACACTGGTGGTAGAGTTTACTTAATAAAAATAAATAGGTAAATATTTTATTTGTATGTAATTCATAAATCATAAACTTTGCCCTTTTAAAATATATAATTCAGAGCTTTTTACTATATTCAGAAAGTTGTGTAATCATCACCACCATCTAATATAAGAATATTTTCATCACCCCAAATATAAATTCCTTGCTCATTAATAGTCATCACACATTCCTTCCAATTCCCAGACCCTGGAAACCACTAATCTATCTTTTGTCTATATAGAGTTGCTTATTTAGGACGCTTTGTATAAATACAATTGTACAATATAGGTCCTTCTGTGTTTGTTTCTTTAACTTAGCATAATGATTTATATAGTTTCATCCATATTGCAGCAAATATCGGTATTTCATTAGTCTTTTTTTTTAAGATTTTATTTATTTGACCAAGAGAGATAGTGAAATCAGGAACAAAAGCAGGGGAAGTGGGAAGAGAAACAGGTTTCCCACAAAGCAGGGACCCTGATGTGGGGCTCGATCCCAGGGCTCTGGGATCATGACCTGAGCTGAAGGCAGATGCTTAACAACTGAGCCACCCAGGCACCCCTAGCATTTCATTAGTCTTGATTGGCTAATACTACTTCATTGTATGGATATACCATTATTTTAAAATCAATTCATCAGTTGATGAACATTTCGATTGCTTCTACTTTTTACCTGTAACATAATACTGCTATTAAACAATATTGTACAGGGGTGCCTGGGTGGCTCAACTGGTTGAGTCTCTGACTCTTGGTTTCATCTTGGGTCATAATTTCAGGGTTGTAGGATCAAACCCCATATTGGGCTCCTTGCTCACCATGGAATCTAAGATTCTCTCTCCCTTTCCCTTTCCCTCAGCCCCTCCTCCCACTCGTGCCTGCACCCTCTCTCTCTCTCTAAAATAAATAGGAGTGCCTGGGTGTCTTAGTCAGTTAAGCATCTGCCTTCATCTTGGGTCATGGTCTCGGAGTATTGAGATCGAGCCCCTCATGGGGCTCCCTGCTCAGCAGGGAGTTTGCTTCTCCCTCTGCCTCTTATCCCAATTGTGCTCTCTCTCTCGCTCACTCTCTCTTTCTCAAATAAATAAGTACATCCTTTTTAAAAAGAAATAAATAAAATATTTTAAAAACTTTATTGTGCAAGTTTTTGTGTATACATGTTTTCAATTATCTCAGGTATATACCTAGGTCTTATGGAAACTCTATATTTAATTTCACAAGGAACTGCTAAGCTGTTTTTCAAAGCAACTGTGCTATAGATCTTTAAAATAGCTTTTTAAAGTAAGTGAAGCTTCTTTCCATTTCTAGTTTGCTAATTGATATTAAAATTATGAATGGAAGTTGTATTTTACCAAATTATTTTTTCTGCATTTATTGAGATATATGTTCTTTTCCTTCTTAATTTTAAAATTACATTAATAGATCTTCTAAAATTGAATCAAACTATCATCCCTAGAATGAATCCAACCAGGCTATAATGGTTTGACTAATTTATAAATGTCTGGAGTTCATGTATTCATAACTTAATTAGAATTTTTGCTTCAATGTTAATGAATAAGGATCCTAAATTTTTTTTTCTTGTTGCATTTTATCCTTTTCTTGTGTTGATATGAAAGTTATAATGCTTTCATAAAATTGGTTTGGAGTATTTCTTCTTTTTCTATTCCTTTAAGAAGTTTAGGATATTCCTTTTCTTGAATGGTTGATAGAACACTTCATAAAACTGCCTGGGTTTAGAAAATTTTTTTGTGATAAGACTTTTAAGTACTGGGGCGCCAGGGTGTCTCAGTGGGTTAAAGCCTCTGCCTTCGTCTCAGGTCTTAATCCCAGGATCCTTGGATCAAGCCCCACATCCTGCTCTCTGCTCAGCAGGGAGCCTGCTTCCTCCTCTCTCTCTCTCTGCCTGCCTCTCTGCCTACTTATAATCTCTCTCTCTTTCAAATAAATAAATAAAATCTTTTAAAAAAAGACTTTTAAGTGCTGATCTCATTTTATTAATAATTGCAAAAGACAAATAAGAAGTCGTATTTCTTTTATTTCACTCATGTTTCCAAATTATTAAGACAATCTTGTTCATATTTCCCATTTATCTTTTAATATCTTCTTCATTTGTATTTACAACTTTTCCCATGTTTTAATGACATAAACCTAGTTCAGGAATTTTGGTTTCCAGCATATATCCAGGCAAAACTGTATCCTGGACTACAGATATATTTGAAACTGAGGAGGAAGTGAGTTACCTGGAAGTCTGATGTGACCTCACTGTCTTCTAATTTCAAAAGTAAATTACAATTGTTTAAAAAGATAAAGTGAGGGGCACCTGGGTGGCTCAGTCCGTTAAGCATCCACCTTCAGCTCAGGTCATGATCCCGGGGTCCTGGGATTCAAGCCCTACATCAGGCTCCCTGCTCAGCAGGGTGCCTGCTTCTCCCTCTGCCACTCCCCCTGCTTGTGCTCTCTTGATCTCTCTGTGTCAAATAAATTTTAAAAATCTTTAAATTGTTTTTAAAAATAAAGTGATATAAAAATTCATGGTTTGAATAGTTACAGCCTCTTATTATTTTTCCCCAGGTGTAAGCACTGTTAACACTTTGGAATATACTCTTTCCAAATATTATTTATGGATGTATTTATTTCTATCCAAATGAAAGCATAGTAAATATATTCTCTTAAAACTTTACTTTTTTAAACTTTATATATCTTGAGAATATTTTCATGTCCTATATCCTGGTATTTAAGAGTATTTATGATAGGCTGCATACTAGAAGTCCAATCTATTTTCATTTCTACCATGGCTCCTCTTTTGAATACTCCAGCTCACAGTTACCTCTCCCTTCTTTGACCTCCTTTAATATTTATCTTATTTAATTCCTCTACAATCTAATACTTGATTATATACCATCTTCTATTTTCTTTAATACATTGGTCTCTTATTGTTTCATATTAACCAGTCCTATTTTCTTGGTAAGACCATTTTGTTTTGTTTTGTTTTGTTTTGTTGTATCCCACCATCACAGTAAGAAAACAGTGGATGCTCACCTACTTGTTAACTTCATTTGATCTTATAAATCTTGGCTTCTCTAATTCAGAAAGCAAATGCATACAAATGATATTCACATCGATTTCTCTTTAACCAGGAAATATTTTTTCTCACAACAGTCTTGAAGGAAGAAAGCATGCTGTGTTCACATTCTGAACAGCTACCGGCACACTGCCCAATCTCAATAAATGTTAAACAAGAAAAGCTTTCTTTCTGCAGATGTCTGTATTTATTCTAACCCAAGTTTTCTCTGACCTACAGTTGATTTTCATAAAAGGGATTCATCCGTTCATCTGTCTCCTTATTTTAGGCCAAATATGTTTACATGCAGGAATGGGGCCAGGGCAGAAATAATTCAATATTTCTAATTATTTTGTTTGTTTATTAACAAAGAGGAGTATTTTTATACCAAATTAAAAAGAAAACAAAAACTTTTCAATACTTGATAAACTTTCCTGACACATTCTTGTTCACTTGTGCTAATCAACAAATGATATGTACAGAGTATTTACTATACTTAATATAGAATATTCTTAGTATAGAAGATACAGTAACTGCCATTTGTATCTTTTGACATCTTCTGGAAGCATTCCTCTTTTTATTTTTAAGAGAATAGCTTTACACATGATGTATCCTGTTCTGAAAAATCTCTCTACGTTGCTTCCCTTGTTATGCAATACTAAACACTAGGTCTTTTATTAATATCCTGTGATTTCCTTATTTTTGCAAACTGCTGTATAATAGAATCTTTCTGCTACTGCTGAGAGGCAAGTATATATTGCCATAAGACTTAGGTTCTGAATGTGCAATCTTTTCAACAGGAATGCCAAATGTATCTGTATTTCCCTTTCCAGTTGTTTTGTACACAGGCTTCTAACAGGATTGTGCCGAGATAGTGTTTGCTGAGATATAGAGGAAATGTCTTACAAGAAAGGGATTTATAATTTGAAATAGACAGGAGCCTTCATGGCCAGCTGTGTGCCTCACTATTTCTAGAAGAGAGCTTTGAAATCCCTCATAAAGAGGAGTGTTTAGAATAAATGCCAATGCATGATAATTCTTACGTTCATCTGGTCTAAGATGTAAATTACCATAGTGAGAATTCAAACTGAGTCTTAGTATCTGAAATGCTTCAGGTGAGAATCTTTCCAATATTACTCTATAACTGTGAAGTATGTTAAAAACAAAGCATATTCTGTACTACATGCACCTGCTTCTTACATTTTACATGTTCTAGAATCACATGAGATGAGCCAGCAGTACCTTCTCTAGCAGAAGTGAAATCATTTTGACATTTTTTAAGTTCTCTAAGATTCACATTTGACTTTTTCGGGTTTTTTTAATTTTATTTTTATTCTTTGCCCAAGGGGTACAGGTC
The DNA here is from genome assembly GCA_002007465.1 of Ailurus styani. Lineage (NCBI taxonomy): Eukaryota > Metazoa > Chordata > Mammalia > Carnivora > Ailuridae > Ailurus > Ailurus styani. The sequence continues at coordinate 948,462 of LNAC01000445.1, read as the reverse complement.
TGTGAATCATCAGGCTTACACCTTTCACAGTATTCACCAAAGCACAAACCCTCTCCAATGTCCATAACCCATCCACCCTATCCCTACCCTCCCACCCCCCAGTAACCCTCAGTTTGTTTTGTGAGATTAGGAGTCTCTTATGGTTTGTCTCCTTCCCCATCCCATCTTGTTTCATTATTTTGACTTTTAAGAAACAAAGGACGGTACTTGCTTTAAAAAGGAGGAAATAACGATATTGGTGACTTCTGATTAAGCATGGCTAATTAAATCTATGGAAATAATGAAAATTAGATAAAAATCATAAGATTGAAGAAAGTAAAAGAGGTCAAAACAATAGAGGAGAGATGTGAATAACACGGGGGAACAGTTACAGATATAATAAAACTTAGAAGGGTGAAAGTGCGTAAGAGAAATGCAGAAACATAGAGAATAGCAGTGAAACAGTCAATTTTTTGTGTTCAGAACCTAGGGTAGGATCAGAAATTATAATCACCAGGTATTTCTGAAGATCTAGTTGGGGGCATATTTCAAAAAAAATACAAGACCTGGTGCGGCGTACTCCCCACCGGCCGCAGCCCGACACTCGGTGCAGCCCCCTAGTCTCCCTCAGCCACCTCCCCCAGGCATGACACAGGGCCTCGCCTCACTATGGCAGCAGCACGGCACAGCACACTCGACTTCAAGCTTGGCGCCAAAGGTGATGGCGCGACCATTCTGAAAGTCCTCCAGTCCATTTTCCAGGAGCAGGTGATGACGGAGTGGGTGCACAACTGGCAAGATCACGGTTATCTAGCGACGTACAACAACAAAAATGGCAGCTTTGCCAATTTGAGAATTTACCCACATGGATTGGTGTTGTTGGATCTTCAGAGTTATGATGGTGATTTGCAAGGACAAGAAGTTGACAGTCTTTTGAACAAAGTAGAAGAAAGAATGAAAGAATTGAATCAGGACAGTCCTGTGAGGGTGGAGAGATTACCACCCATTGTTTTAGAAGGAGCTATCAACAGATACTGGCTCACTGCTGATGGTCGCCTGGTTGAGTATGACACAGACGAAGTAGTGTATGATGAAGATGTGCCATATCAGAACATTAAAATTCTACACTTGAAGCAATTTGGGAATAGTCTCATCCTTAGTGGGGACGTTAACCTGGCAGAAAATGATCTGGCATATACCCAAGCCATCATGGGCAGAGGAAAAGAAGACTACAGTGTCGAAGACATGCTGATTCTTGGGGCTGGAGATGGGGGCATATTATGTGAAATAGTCAAACTGAAACCAAAGATGGTCACGATGGTAGAGATTGACCAAATGGTGATTAATGGATGTAAGAAATACACACGAAAAACATGTCTTAGACAATTTTTTTTAATTTTATTTTTATTATTTGCCCAAGGGGTACAGGTCTGTGAATCATCAGGCTTACATCTTTCACAGCATTCTTAGACAATTTTAAAGGAGACTGCTATCAGGTTCTAATAGAAGACTGTATCTCAGTACTGAAGAGGTACGCCAAATAAGGGAGAGACTTTGATTATGTGATTAATGACTTGACAGCCGTATGACAGCCTCTCCACATCTCCAGAAGAAGATTCCACATGGGAGTTTTTCAGACTGATTCTTGACCTCTCAATGAAAGTACTGAAACAGGATGGGAAATACTTTACACAGGGTAACTGTGCCAGTTTGACGGAAGTCTTGTCACTCTATGAAGAACAACTTGGGCGCCTGTACTGTCCTGTGGAATTCTCAAAGGAGATCATCTGTGTTCCTTTATACATGGAATTGTGGATATTTTACACTTTTTGGAAGAAAGCTAAACCTAGAAGACCAATCTCTCCTAATCATGTGTGCTGCAAATAGCCTTCCTGACCTTCATAATGCTGTACATGACATCAAAATGAGTCCTGAATGATGGAATGCTCTCACCCCTTACCCCTCCCAATTTCTAGAGCACATCAAAATCCCAGGAAAGGAATTGGTGCATGGATTTCTACCTGGGCTGATTGACCAACCCAGAAAAGATAATGCACATGCAAAGATTGCAATCAGTTTTTTAGTGCCTCATTCCTAAATATAAAAAAGTCCTACAATGAAAACTTCTAAAATGAAAAATAGACCAAAAGAAACAAGCAGACAAAATTGGGAGTTTAGAGGAAACAGAGTTAGTGCAGAGAGCAAAACGTGATGTCGTCATCATCATCATCATCATAATCATCATCATCACCACGTACTGAACAATAAAAGAAATCAACAAAATGCTTGGGAAAAAAGTTGATTAATTTGCACAGAAAAAGTAGGTAAAATGTCAGCCTTGGATACACAGAAAAGATAAGAAAACAGTAGGAAGTCATACTTCCTCATACCAGAATTTACAGAAAAGCTTGAAAAGTAATCTAAAAAGAAGAAATTATCAATAAAATCATAAAATGGAATTTCCCATAACTGAAGAACATGAGCTTCCATAATTAAGGTGCCAACCAAATATAATCAGTGAAAGAAGGCTTATACAAAAGCACATTATTGTGAAATTTCAGACAATTCAGAGCAATGGGAAGATCCTACAAGTTTCCCTAGAGAAAATAAAACAAAACAAACAGAAAAAAAAGAGGTATACAAAAGATGTGAAAAAAGAATAACATCAGTTTTCTCCTCTTAACTATAGAGAACAAACTGATGGTTACCCAAGAGAAGGAGAGGGGGAGGGTTAAATAGGTGATGGGGATTAAAGAGTGCACTTGTGTTGAGTGCCAGGGGATGTATGGAAGTGTTGAATCACTATTTTATACACCTGAAACTAATACTACACTGTATGCTAACTAGCTGGAATTTAAATAAAAACTTAAAAAAGAGAGTAACATCTGTTTTCTCCACAAAAACACTGGAAAGTAGATGATACTGGAGAAGTAGTTTTAAAATTCAAAAGGAAAATTATTTCCAACATAATATATGTATATGTTATATAATATACATATATATATAGTTAAAACATCAAACAGGCAAGAAGTAAAATAAATACATTTTCAGACATGAAAGATTTTAAAAAAAACAAACCCACAGACTTTCTCAAGAAACTACTGAAGAATGTATTCCATGAAATCAAAACAAAATGAGATACAGGAAACAGAGTCAGGCAAATGCAATCTTTAAGATGATGCTTAAAGAGAATTCCTCATATCCCAAAGTAAGAAATCAAGACATAATATCTAAAACTAAAAATTAAAAAAATGCAAGTATTAGCATGCTATTTAGAAAGAGCAAGATAAATACCAAAAGAAACATCTAAAAGAGTTAAAAGCTATTAGCCTAGGGATGGTACTTGAGGGTGGAGGTGGTGTGGGGAGCTAGACTGCTGTTTTTCTTTCTTTGACTTTTTAAGCAATAGTCATGTATTATTTATAAAAAATAAAAACTCCATAAAAAAGAAATATGATGACTTAAAGGGATTTATTTTTGAGCCTCAACATCAGCTCAACCCATCTTAAGGTAACCATATGACTGATATGAAGAATCTAAACAACTTTTACTAATATAAAACTTTCCAGAATAATCCAACAGATTTTTAATGCCTTATTCACTAAAGTGAAATTTTAAGCTAGATGAATACCAGTGATATAGAAAGCCCATAAATAATTGGAGTTGCAAAAGTAAGCACTGGACTTTTAGCTTCAGAATTGTCCTTTTGAGAAATATTTGTATTGTTCTTCCCATAAAAGTCTCTGTTCTTAATTGGCCCACATAGACGGGCAACTCCTCAATCATCTGAAATTTCTTACTACTTTTCCAAAAGAAGGGAAAAAAAGACAGCATTCCAATTAAAAAAATACTAGCAATAAACTGGCTCTGATTCAAAACTCACACACAGAGGAGAGTTAGGGTCTGTCTGTGTCATAGTTTGAGTACTCTTTGTGTAGAGACTATGGAAGGGATGGTATAAAAAAACAGCTTAGTATAAGAAAACTCTGGCATCCTTATGAGGTCAATGTGGTGCTGCTATATCTATTTTAGCAAAACTGCTTTTATAGAGTTTCAGTGGCATATTGTAGTGATAAAACAAACTTTGGCATTATATTAGACCCTGGGTCGAATGCCGCTTTGGTCACTAAAAATATCTATTATTTTGGATAAATGACTTAATCTAAGCTTCATTTTCATCTGTATAGCAGAGTGTAGTAGTATCTACATTATAGGTAGTGTGAAGATTAAATAAGATAATATTTGTAATATGCTCAAAATACTATTAACATATTGGAGTTCACTCAACATTGTTTCTTACTTTCCTTTTAAAAATCACTCCAACTTGAAATTTATTCTTATGAATTAATTTATTTACTATTATCAATTCAGTCTTCAGTCACGACAGGGATGTTATTTCCTAAAATCCTTATTTTTTCCCCTTTAAAAGTTTCGAGAAATGCTGCTGATGCCATTCTGCATTTAAACAGCCCCTTTCCTAGAAGGATATAGGATGAAAATACAGTGATTAAGATCCTCAAGCTTTAAACATTACCAAGGACTGTATAGGAGAATACTTTAAATACAGTAGTACCCCCCAACTTATTCACAGGGGATATGTTCCAGGACCCCCAGTGGATGCCTGAAACTAAAGACAGTACTAAACCTTGTATATACTTTGTTTTTCCTATACAAATATACTCATGATAAAGTTTGATTTATAGAGTAGGCACAGTATGACATTAACAGCAGTAACTAGTAAAATAGAACAAATATAATAATATACTGCAATGAAAGTATGTGAATATGTTCTCTTTCTCTCTCAAAATATCTTACTGTATGGTACTCACCCTTCTTCTTGTGATGATGTGAGATGATAAAATGCCTATATGATGAGACAAAATGAGATGAATAATGTAGGCATTATGACTCAGGCTTAGACTACTATTGACTTTCTGACACAATGTCAGGAAGAGGAACATCTGTTTCCAAACTGTGGTGGACTGTCGGTAACTGAAAACTTGGATAAGAGAGGACTACTATATATAGCAACAGATGTGAAGCACATCTTGGCTTGTATCCATTATTTTATAAGAATCTACCATGTAACTTTTTGGAACTATTTACTTGGGCTACAGCTTTTTATTTAAGTTTGGTCTGGATTTCAAAGTGAGTCTTACTATTTCAAACCCTCCAAGTAAGAGTCCTTCCATCAAGTGCGTCCAGTCTTTACAACTAAGAAGCACTTAGAAATCATTATGTCTAGGGTGCCTGGGTGGCTCAGTGGGTTAAAGCCTCTGCTTTCGGCTCAGGTCATGATCTCAGCGTCCTGGGATCGAGGCCCACATCGGGCTCTCTGCTCAGCAGAGAGCCTGCTTCCTCCTCTCCCTGTCTCTCTGCCTGCCTCTCTGCCTACTTGTAATCTCTCTCTCTGTGTCAAATAAATAAATAAAATCTTTAAAAAAAAAAGAAATCATTATGTCTAGAGTTACTATGTCTTCTTTAAATATTTTCAACAAAAGTGTAGATATGATATAGAAACTATGAACTTGTAAAACATTCCTTTTTTTTAAGAGATTTTATTTATTTGACAGAGAGAGACACAGAGAGAAAGAGGGAAAACAGGCAGGAAGTGTGGGAGAGGGAGAAACAGGCTTCCCGCCGAGCAGCAAGCCTGATGTGGGCCTCAGTTCCAGAACCCTGGGATCATGACCTGAGCCAAAGGCAGACACTTAACGACTGGTCCACTCAGGCATCCTGTAAAATGTTCCTTTCATCCACCTCCAATATTACATCATTTCCCTACATAGACAGAGACTTTTGTATATTTTCTTGCTTCTATTTTATGACCTTTTCTGATGCTTTTAATCTGTCTTCTCTCCCTCTCATATATGAGATTTGCATTTAGCAAGGTCTCTGATGTTACAATTCAATATCTGCTTATTGGTCATGTACTTGGTATCTGGACCCATCTTAGATGACAAAGGAAAGGGTTATCCTTAAGGGGTCTACACAAAAAAAGAAAACATTTCTTAGATACACTGCTATTGGTTGAATCCTTAAAATGTTCGTCTATAAATATGTAAGAAATACCAGTAAAATAATAACATAGGTCAAGGCATAGCCTATAGTATGTACTCAATAAACTTTTGGTATTATTCCCTCCAAGTATAATTAATTACATATTCTTTACAATATATCATTTTCTGTTATTTGTATAGTTTTTCTTATTTGGATTATGATTTGTTTTCATCACCCTTTAAGATTTTTAGGATTAAAGACCCTAAAGGAATGCACTCCAGTGCAACTCTGCAGAACACTATATATAGTGACTTTCCCATACTTAGTTCTCAATAAATGCTACAGTTGGTTATTATGAAGGGATTTTTAATATCTCTCTGCCTATGGTATAATTCTATTCTGTTTCTCTTAATGTATTTCCAGTTCCTTCAACATAACCCTTGTTAATCTTTCTTTCTCCTTTTTTCCCTAGTATTTTCAGAACCAGTAGAGTAAGTGACCATATATGTGAAATATTTGAGGGTCTCAGAAAAGTCTTTCTCTTTTAGTTCACATAGCAATGTCATGCCCATTATCTCAATTGGTTATTGTGAAATAGATCCTCCTTTGACAAATATGAAAATTGAGTTTCAGGAACTTAAATGACTTTCTCAAGACCATTCAGTTAGCAAGTGTTGGGGCTCAGATTAAATTTTTTTCCACTTATAGTAATACCCTTTTAATTCACAAATTTAAATATACACATTCAGAGTAACTATAAAAATATATGCCTTATTTTTTAAATGGCATTTCCAAAAAAGGACTTATCCAAAAACAATAGTAAAATTACATGATTAAGTAGGCTGAATGGGCACAAAATATTCTTTTTTTAAGATTTTATTTATTTATTTGGCAGAGACAGAGAGAGCACAAGTAGGAGGAATGGAAGAGGGAAAGAGAGAGAAGCAGGCTCCCAGATGAGCAGCGAGCCCAATGTGGGGCTCGATCCCAGGACCCTTGGATCATGACCTGAGTAGAAGGCAGACATTCAACCGACTGAGCCACCCAGGTGCCCCAGGCACATGATATTCTTTAAGTAAACATCAGAAAGTAAAATAATCACACAGCCCTCTATTCTGTCATCAAGTTATTTCAAAAACCCAATATTGGTATTCCTATGAACAAAAGTACAAAAATTTGTTTATGATAAATGACTTAGAACAGCATAAACACTTTCATTTTTCAGCATCTTTCTATCTAGCATACTTCTGTACTTCCTACAGCAATTACTTTTTTGGGGCAACTTAAGAAACATCTAAAAAGCAAGGCGCCACATGAGTGGCCACTGGTTACTGTTGGTTGTGGGTCAGGCTCCATGCTCAGTGTGGAGTCTGCTTCAGATTCTTTGTCCCTCCTCTTCTGCCCCTCCCTGATCTTGCTCTCTTTCTCAAATAAATAAATAAAATATTTTTTAAAAAAATGTTTGAGTCTGTTTCTTTCTAAAATTTCCAGTTAACTCAGGATGCTACATCCTTGGTTCATATTAGGGATATTAAACATAGTTAGGGACCTTAAGCATAAATGTGTTATGCATTTTTACATAAAGGTACAGTACCCTACTGCACACTTCCTGTCAATGCAAAGACTCAGACAATTAGATAGTTACATTGAGCCCTCCTCTTTGGTAGACTGAGAGAGCTTTACCTTTTCTTATCTATATTTTCCTTCAGGCTATGATGCAATTTTCCTCCACGCCTTCCAAAGTCCACTCTTACTTTCATTTCTCAGGCCCATCTCATTGGTCAACTGCATTAAAATTCCCATTTTTTCTCCAAAAGAAAAAAAAAAGTCAGGAAGGAGAACAGAGAGAGGGAAATGACTAGATCTCAAGAATTATAATCTTATACTCCATTTTTCATTTCAAACACAGAAAGGCTGATAAAAAATCCTTAACTTTTTTAAATTAAGTATACACCACAGAGAGAAAAGAAACCCCAAGAAATATTTAATTTAGGTAAAATTCACACAAGGCTAAATTTGAGTCCTGGGAAAATCAAAAGATTTTATTTCCTCAGATGGACTTTAGTTCTTTCTGGGACACTAGAATAATTCACATTAATGTTGATAGTCCCACTCTTTCAATCTACAGAACAGAGGAATATTGTCCAGTTACCTCTTCTATCGAGACATGTAAAATTGGTCAGCAGCTCTCTTGGTTGTCCCTACACAAGCCACAAGCCACTAAGCTCAAACCTATCTAAAGAAGAGTCTCTGGGTGTAATGAGGTTCTTTCAGCAGATAGGATAAAATTTGAAAGTGGTAGTAGTGGGGAAGGGAAAGGTGAAATAATTGGTAACTGGAGAAAATAATTTTACTTCTGGGACTTCACCAAGATAAAATCTTCTGCACAGCAAAGGAAACAGTCAACAAAACAAAAAGGCAAACCATGGAATGGGAAAAGATATTCACAAATGACACTATAGACAAGGGGCTGATGTCCAAGATCTATAAAGGACTTCTCAAACTCAACACCCAAAAAACAGATAATCAAGTCAAAAAATGGGCAGAAGTCATGAACACACATTTCCCCAATGAAGACACAAATGGCTAGTAGACACATGAAAAACTGTTCATCATTATTAGCCATCAGGGAAATTCTATTCAAAAACCACATTGAGATACCACCTTACGCCAGTTAGAATGGCAGAAATTAACAAGTCAAGAAACAACAATTGTTGAAGAGGATGTGGAGAAGGGGAACCCTCTTACACTGTTGGTGGGAATGCAAATTGGTGCAGCCACTTTGGAAAACAGTATGCAGAGTCCACAAAAAAATAAAAATAGAGCTACCCTATGACTCTGCAATTGCACTACTAGGTATTTACCCCAAAGATACAGATGTAGTCAAAAGGAGGGCCATATGCACCCCAGTGTCCATAGCAGCAATGTCCACAATAGCCAAACTGTGGAAAGAGCCAAGATGCCCTTCAACAGATGAATAGATAAAGAAGATATGGTCCATATACATAATGGAATGTTACTCAGCCATCAGAAAGGATGAATACCTAACTTGTGTATCAACATGGATGGGACTAGAGGAGTTTATGCTGAGTGAAATAAGTCAATCAGAGAGAGTCAATTATCATATAGTTTCACTTACTTGTGGAACATAAGGAATAATGTGAAGAATGAAAGGAAAAGTGAAGTAGGGGAAATCGGAGGGGGAGATGAACCATGAGAGACTGTGGACTCTGAGAAACAGACTGAGGGTTTTAAAGGGGAGGAGGTGGGGGATGGGTCAGCCTGGTGGTGGGTATTAAGGAGGGTACATAGCGCATGGAACACTGGGTGTTATATGTAAACAATGAATCTTGGAGCAATACATCAAAAACTAGTGATGTACTGCATGGTGATTAACATAACATAATAAAAAGAGAATTTGTACTGCACTGATTGTTAAGTGGCAGGTTTTATTTTAGTATAGCATAACTAAAGAAACCTTTGTGATCATTATGGTACCTTAAATACCTCATTTAAAAGTTGTGTCTTTGCCTTGATGCACCTCTTTTACTTTAAATGGTTCAAGGATTAGTCGTGGCTAATTAGAAATTCTGTTGGTAGAGAAGACAGATCCCTATTCTTCCATTTGAAAATAATTCATTGGACAGATTTCCAAGGATTCCACTGCACATCTAGAACTGTATAATAATATCACTAGCAGTTTATAGGAAAATGGAATAGGCCATGAAATTTAGAATTTTTAACATATAGGGTAGCAATAAACAAGGTGAAGTGAAACTGCCCTTTGTATCTTAGAATTACAGAAATAACCCCACCCTAATTTCTATGGTATGCAAATAAAAGGGACAAATGAGAAAATCTATATACCATCTACCTATTGTTAGATTTCTTGTCAAAACCTTGATTTTTTTTCAGTGTCTTTCTAAAATGTCCTCTGATCCCTTCTCCCACCATTTTGTCTATCCAAAGAGTAACTAACTCAGACTTCAATAGTTACATTTAACATGTTTGAAAAGCTACCACTTATTCATTATTAATAAATCTCATGGTAAAATGGAATCCAGCCATGGACTGGAGAAAAGTGCATGAGTATAAATCGAGAGACATACTTTGTCCATATTCTGCCTTGAGCAAGTGTATCAATCTCTCTCTTTCTGATTCTCTGTCTCTATTTCTTTCTCTGCCTCAATTTCACATTTTGTAAAATAAATTGAATCAATTATATTTTCTTCAAGATCTTGTCCAAATATAAAGTTCTATGATCCTATGGCCCTATTAAAAAATAAACAGCAAAAAGCAAGCTGTAGTCCAAGCAAAGAGCCAGGAAAAGAAACACATCTTATTTTTTAAGATTTTATTTATTACTTGAGAGAGAGAGAGAGAGAGAGAGAGAGAGAGGACACGAACAGGGGGGAGGAACAGAGGAAGAGCGAGAAGAAGGCTCCCCACTGAGGAGGGAGACCAATTTAGGACTCAATCCCAGGATCTTGGGATCATGACCTGCCGAAGGTAGATGCTTAATTAACTGAGCCACCCAGGTGTCCCAGTTAACATATCTTATTAAAAGTAAAACAAAATCAAAAACAAACAAACAAAAAAGTAAAACAAAAACCAAAAAGTGCATTGGTAAAGAAGCACAGCGAAATGACTTTTAGGGTGCCTGGATGGCTCAGTGGTTTAAAGCCTCTGCCTTCGGCTCAGGTCATGATCTCAGGGTCCTGGGATCGAGGCCCGCATCAGGCTCTCTGCTCAACAGGGAGCCTGCTTCCTCCTCTCTCTCTCTCTCTGCTTGCCTCTCTGTCTACTTGTAATCTCTCTCTGTCAAAATAAATTTTAAAAAATTAAAAAAAGAAATGACTTTTAGTGGCAAAATCAGCTCATAAAAGGAATAGAATAGTAATTCTACACTATTCATATTTTAAAAAGTAATCCTCTGATGTTTCATGCACTAAGAGTCACTAACGATTCCTATATTGTGGTCAGTTGATAACTGGTAACCACAATTAGTGGGAAAAGATTCAGCAATTCACTGAAGCAAGATGATTAGAATGTCATACACACACAGAAGAGGATGCACTTAAGGAGAAGACATAGTTGGCTGTGTAAGGATTTCTGCCTTACTGGGGCCTTGCATTTACTTTGCCTGGCACTATGCTCCTGAACAGAAAAGACTTTTAAAGCAAACATTCTTAAAATATGTACTCATTGCAGGCACTAATGGCCTCAGAGTAGATACTCTTATAGAATCAAATAGGATTTTAAAACAGCAATCTAGAAAAAAACATGAACCTGCCCTTTTTTCTTCCATTACTGTAAATACTAAATGGTTTTTTCTTCAGCTATAAAACAACCAAGTCATGTAGCATCTCCAGCCAGGGGAAGATTACATATAAACTTCGTGTTGAAAGAGGACTTCTTTACATGCTGGTTGTCATGATTTCACATTTAGGCCACGAGTTCTTTGTCTAGAGGCTATGACTTTTTTTTATCACCCCACAGTCTCCTACAGAGTAACTAGCATAATCTCAAAAACTGTAGGCAGCAAAGTTCTCATGTTAATCTATAAAGAAGTTCTTGCATTTTCAGGATCCAAAGTTAATAAAAAATTGTCTATTATATACTGTGCTGGGTTTTAGTGGATACATAAAAACTACTTGTAATTAATATGTTAGGTGTCCAAGGCACAGTGACATACCTAAGAAATTTGGAAGATTTCTTGACTATTTTAAACCTACTGAAATCTAGTTAACATGGTTAATTTACATAGAAAATATATTTTCTACACGGGTAGCTTAAAAGGTAATCTATCGGGTGGCTGGGGGGCTCAGTTGGTTAAGAAACTGCCTTTGGCTCAGGTCATGATCCCAGAGTCCTGAAATCGAGTCCCACATTGGGGTCCCAGCTCCGTGGGGAGTCTGCTCTCCCTCTGACCTTCTCCCCGCTCATGCTCTCGCTTACTTTCTCTCTCTCTCTCAAATAAATAAAAAATCTTTAAAAAATAAAAATAAAAGGTAATCTATCTAACCTAAATGATGGCTATTAATAACATTTTGCAAGTGTATGAATTTGTGAGATTTTATAAATATCTGACACCAAATCTTCCATGTTGAGTGTAGGTTGATTATGGTTTGGAAAGGCGGTTTCATGTGTACAGTGTTAGGACCCCCCTTCTCAGCCACATAAGAATGAGCATTGGGCCTGGAACACCTCCATATCTAGAGATAAAGTGCTTGGAACACCTGGGTGGCTCAGCCAGCTAAGGATCTGATTCTTGATTTTGGCTTACTTAGGTCATGATCTCAGGGTTATGAGAGTGGGCTCCACAGTGGGAACTGTGCTCAGTGTAGATTCTGCTTGAGATTATCTCTCTCCCTCTGCCTCTTCCCCTACGCATGCTCTCTCTCCTGCCCCCCTCTCTCTCTCAAAATAAATAAATAAAATATTTCTTAAAAGGGAGAGATAAAGGGCTCACACAACCTCTCCTGGGCTTATCACCTTGTATAAGAATATCCTTTCCTGTATAAGACTCAGTGATTGTTCCTCTGTTCTGCTTAAACAAATATATTAATGGCCCTCAGACACACATCCAGCTTTCAGCATTTCAGACTGCATGGGAAGGAAGGGGTCTTTCTGCTGGAGCATGACAGTGGTGCCCATTGGCTGCTCAGGACACTCACTGGCCATGAGGACTGATGTCCACTTTTGGAACTGATTTTTCTCTGTCTCATCTCTAGGTGCATAAAGTTTTTGTCTATTTAGTGCTTGACTGTGTTATGTTTTCCTTGGCAACTCCAAAACCAAGATGCAGTGGGAGGAAATGTTTGAACTTTCATACCTGGCATAGTGATGATTTTCACTAATCCTTTATGCAGCTGAACACCTTCTCTGGCATTGGTTACCAATACATGGTGTTCTTCTCAACAATTATAGATAATGATCATAAGATGACACTGGTGCAAATGATAATAGAAATCATAAGGGTTTCAAAGTCAAATACCACTGTATATAAAACATCTTTTTTTCACTCTGTAATGTTTTTATTTTATTATTTAATGTTTTTTCTTCTTTTTTTAATTTAAATTCAATTAGCCAATGTACAGTATATCATTAGTTTCAGATGTAATATTCAATGATTCATCAATTGTGTATAACACCCAGTGCTCATCACTTCATGTGCCCTTCTTAATGCCCATCACCCAGTTACCCCATTCCCCAACCCACCTCCCCTCCAGCTACCCTCAGTTTGTTTCCCAGAGTCAAGAGTCTCTCATGGTTTTTCTCCCTCTCTGATTTCTTCCGATTCAGTTTTCCCTCCCTTCTCCCATGATCCTCTACACTATTTCTTATATTCCACATAAGTAGAACCATATGATAATTGTATTTTCCTGCTTGCCTTATTTCACTTTGCATAATCCCCTCCAGTCCCAACCATGTTGATGTAAATGGTAGGTATTCATCCTTTCTAATGGCTGAGTAATATTCCAATGTATATAGATAAATCACATTTTCTTTATCCATTCATCCACTGAAGGACATTTCAGGTCCTTCCACAGTTTGGCTATTGAGGACACTACTGCTATGAAGATTGGGGTGCAGGTGCCCCTTCTTTTCACTACATCTCTATCGTTGGGGTAAATATTCAGCAGTGCACTTGCTGAGTTATAGGGTAGCTCTATTTTTAACTTCCTGGGGAATCTCTATACCATTTCCCAGTGTGGCTGTATCAGCTTTCATTCCCCTTTCTCCACATCTTCGCCAACATCTGTCATTTCCTGAGTTGTTAATTTTAGTCATTCTGACTTGTGTGAAGTGGTATTTCATTGTGATTTTGATTTGTATTTCCCTGGTGACAAGTGATGTGGAGCATTTTTTCATGTGTCTATTGGCCATTTGTATGTCTTCTTTGAAGAAATGTCTTTTCATGTCTTCTGGCCATTTTTTGACTGGGTTATTTGTTTTTTGGGTGTTGAGTTTGATAAGTTCTTTATAGATTTTGGATACCATCCTTCATACTCTCCCATACTCTAGGTTGCCTTTCAGTTTTGTGACTGTTTCCTTTGCTAAGCAGAAGATTTATATCTTGATGAAATCTCAAGAGTTCATTTTTGCTTTTGTTTCCCTTGCCATTAGAGACATGTCTTGCAAGAAGTTGCCATGGCTGAGGTAGAAGAGATTGTTGTCTGTATTCTTCTCTAGGATTTTGATGGATTCCTGTCTCACATTGAAGTTTTCATACATTTTTAATCTATTTTTGTGTATGGTGTAAGAGAATGGTCAGCTTCATTCTCCTGGATGTGGCTGTCCAATTTTCCCATCACCATTTATAGAGGAGACTGTCTTTTTTCCATTGGATACTCTTTCCTGCTTTGTTGAAGATTAGTTGACCATAGAGTTGAGGGTCCATTTCTGGAATCTCTGTTCTTTTGACCCCTGTGTCTGTTTTTTGAGAGTACCATGCTGTCTTGATGATCATGGCTTTATAATATAGCTTGAAGTCAGCATTGTAATGCTCCCAGCTTTTGTTTTCTTTTTCAAAATTCCCCTGATGATTTGGGGTCTTTTCTTGTTCCATACAAATTTTAGGATTGTTTGTTCCAACTCTGTGAAAAATGTTGACGGTATTTTGATAGTGATTGCATTAAATGTGTAAATTATTCTTGGTAGCATAGACATTTTAATAATATTCCTCCAATCCCTGAGCATGGAATGTTTTTCCATCTTTTTGTGTCTTCCTCAATTTCTTTTGTAAGCGTTCTGTAGTTTTTAGAATACAGATCATTTATCTCATTGGTTAACTTTATTCCTCAGTGTCTTATGGTTTTTGGTGCAATTGTAAATGAGATTGATTCATTACTTTCTCTTTCTTCAGTTAAATTGTTAGTGCAATTGCTTTCTGTGCATTGATTTTGTATCCTGCCACGTTGCCCAATTGCTGTATGGATTCTAACAATTTTGGGGTGGTGTCTTTTGGGTTTTCCACATAAAGTATCGTGTCATCTGTGAAGAGAGATTGACTTTTTCTCTTCCAATTTTAATGCCTTTTATTACTTTTTGTTGTCTGATTGTTGAGGCTAGGACTTCTAGCACTATGTTGAACAACAGTGGTGAGAGTGGATATCCCTGTCGTGTTCCTGACCTTAGGTGAAAAGCTCTCAGCTTTCTCCATTGAGAATGATATTTGTTGTGGAATTTTTGTAGATGCCTTTTATGATACTGAAGTATTAAAACTTCTTTCTATGCCAAATACAGTATCAATTTCTTAAGGATCCATATTGGTATGAATGAAAAAAGTAATAAAAATAGTTAAAAGCTTTAGTTAAAATGTATTTAATAATCAATTATTAAAGCAAGAATAACAAGTTTGAAATATTCATATTCTCTTGAAGTTTACTAATTTATTTAAAAATAAACTACAATATTAGTTGTGAGCAACTTGTGTTGGTCGTCATGGGGCTGAGTGTGTGTTTGGAGGAAGCAAATTTCCACTGAATGAGGCAGGTTGCCCTAGCCCTGTGCCCTGCAGTTCTCAAGACTCTGACCCTCCTGGAACTCCTGGGTTCATCTTGCCTGGATTGTTGTTGATATTTTCAACTCTGTACATCCCCTCAACCACCCCTCAACAGAATGACTAGAAGGAGGAACAACAAACAAACAAACAAAAACTCGAAGACAACGGTCTCCCTAACGGATACAGATATAAGCAAGATGTCAGAAGTAGACTTCAGAGTAGCAGTTAGGAAGACAATAGCTAGGCTTGAGAAAACTACTAGTGACAACATAGACTCTGTAAGGGAAAAAATGAGAGCTAATCAAGCCAAACTTAAAAATGCTATGAATGAGATGCAGTCTAAAATAGATACTCTAACAGCTAGGATAAATGTGGCAGAATAATGGATTAGTGATCTAGAAGATAAACTGGTAAAGAGAGAGAGAGGACTAGAAGATATATTAGAGCAAATCATAGCTGAGAACGTCCTTAACCTGAGGAATGAAACAAACATTCATGTCTTAGAGGCAGAGAGAACACCTCCCAAGATCAAGGAGAAAGAACAGCAAATAAAACCTAAACCAAACAGGAGAAGATAAATAATAAAGATTAGAACAGAGATCAATGAAACAGAAACCAGTAAAATAGTAGAACAGATCAATGAATCTAGAACCTGGTTCTTTGAAAGAATTATTAAGATAGATACAACACTGGCCAGACTTATCCAAAAGAAAAGAGAAAGGACCTGAATTAATACAATCATGAATGAAAGGGGAGAGATCACGACTAACATCAAGGAAATAGAAACAGTTATTAGAAATTATTTCCAGCAACTATATGCCAACAAATTATGCAACCTGGAAAAAAAATGGATGCCTTCCTGGAAACTTACAAACTACCAACACTGAAACCAGAAGAAATAGACAATCTAAATAGACCAATAACCAATAACAACATTGAAGCAGTAATCAAAAACTTCCCAAGAAACGAAAGTCCAGGGGCAGATGGCTTCCCAGGGGAGTTCTACCAAAGATTTAAAGAAGAAATAATACCTACTCTACTGAAGATTTTCCAAAAAATAGAAACAGAAAAAAAGCTTCCAAACTCCTTCTATGAAGCCACCATTTCCCTGATCCTAAAACCAGGCAAAGAGCTCATCAAAAAGAAGAATTACAGATGAATATCCCTGATGAATATGGATGACAAAATACTCAACAAGATCCTAGGAAATAAGATCCAACAGTACATTAAAAGGATTATTCACGGGGTGCCTGGGTGGCTCAGCGGGTTAAATCCTCTGCCTTTGGCTCAGGTCATGATCTCAGGGTCCTGGGATTGAGCCCCACATCGGGCTCCCTCCTGGGCAGGGAGCCTGCTTCCTCCTCTCTCTCTGTCTGCCTCTCCGCCTACTTGTGATCTCTCTCTCTCTCTGTGTCAAATACATAAAAAGTTAAAAAAAAAGAATTATTCACCATGACCAAGTTATTCACCATGACCAGTGATTTATCCCTGGGATTCAAGGGCGGTATAACATTCGCAAATCAATCGATGTGATCGAGCACACCAAGAAAAAAACAAGAACCATGTGATCCTCTCGATTGATGTAGAAAAAGCATTTGACAAAATACAACATCTGTTCCTGATTAAAACTCGTCAGAGTATAGGGATAGAGGGAACATTCCTCAATATCATAAAAACTATCTATGAAAAGCCCACAGTGAAAATCATTATCAATGAGGAAAAGCTGAGAGCTTTTTACCTAAGGTCAGGAACACAACAAGGATGCCCACTGTCACCACCATTGTTCAAAATAGTGTTAGAAGTCCTAGCCTCAGCAATCAGACAACAAAAAGAAATAAAAGGCATCCAAATTGGAAAAGAAGTCAAACTCTCTCTCTTCACAGATGGCATGATATTTTATGTGGAAAACTCAAAAGACTCCAACCTCAAATTACTAGAACCCATATTGCAATTCAATAATGTGCAGGATACAAAATCAATGCACAGGCATCAGTTGTTTTTTCTATATGCTAACAATATAACTTTAGAAAGAGAAATTAAGGAATCGAATCCATTCACACTAGCAACAAAACCCATAAGATACCCAGGAATAAGCCTAATTAAGAAGTAAAGGATCTATACTCTAGATCCTACAGAACAGTTATGAAAGAGACTGAGGAAGACACAAAATGATGGATAAACATTTCATGCTTATGGTTTGGAAGAATAAATATTGTGAAAATGTCTATCCTTCCCAGAGCAATTTACATTTTCAGTGTCATCCCTATTAAAATACCATTAGCATTATTCAAAGAGCTGGAACAAAGAATCCTAAAATTTGCATGGAATCAGAAAAGACCCCAAATCATCAGGGGAATGTTGAAAAAGAAAAACAAAGCTGGGAGCATCACGTTGCCTGACTTCAAGTTATATTATAAATCTGTGATCACCAAGATAGCATGGTATTGACACAAAAATAAACACATAAACCAAGGGAACAGAATAGAGACTCCAGAAAAGGACCCTAAACTCTATGGTCAACTAATCTTTGAAAAATCAGGAAAAAAATATCTAATGGAGAAAAGACAATCTCTTCAATAAGTGGTGCTGGGAAAATTGGACAGCTACGTATAGAAGAATGAAACTGGACAATTCCCTTACACCATACAAAAAGATAAACTCAAAATGGATGAAAGACCTCAGTATGAGCCAGGAATCCATCAAAATCTTAGAGGATAACATAAGCAGCAACCTCTTCGACACTGGCCACAGTGACTTCTTTCAAGTCATAGCTCCAAAGGCAAGTGAAACAAAAGCAAAAATGAACTTTTGGGACTTCATCAAGATAGAAAACTTCTGCACAGCAAAGGAAACAGTCAACAAAACTAGGAGGCATCCCACAGAATAGGAGAAGATATTTGTCAATGACATTACAGATAAAGGACTGGCATCAAAGATCTATAAAGAACTTCTCAAACTCAATACTCGAAAAACAAATAACCCAGTCAAAAGATGGGCAGAAGACATGAACAGACACTTCTCCAAAGTAGACATACAAATGGCTAACAGCCACATGAAAAAATCCTCCACATCACTAGCCATCAGGGAACTACAAATCAAAAACACAATGATATACCACCTTATACAAGTTAGAATGGCAAAAATTAACAAAACAGGTAATAACAAATGTGGGTGAGAATGTGGAGAAAGGGAACCCTCTTACACTGTCGGTGGTACTACAAGCTGGTAGACAACCATGCTGGAAAACAGCATGAAGATTCCCCAAATGTTAAGAATGGGGCTACCCTACAACCCAGCAATTGCACTCTAGGTATTTAACCCAAAGATACAGATGTAGTGAAATGAAGGGGCACATGCACCCCAATGTTCATAGTGGCAATGTCCACAATATCCAAATTATGGAAGGAGGTGAGAAGACCCTCAAAAGATGAATTGGTAAAGAAAATGTGGCATATATATATGTGTATATATATATATATATATATATATATATATATATATATATATACACATATATATATGCCACATTTTCTTTACCAATTCATCTTTTGAGGGTCTTCTCACCTCCTTCCATAATTTGGATATTGTGGACATTGCCACTATGAACATNGTCTAAAAAAAATGTGGCACATATATATGTGTATATATATATATATATATATATATATATATATATATATATATATACAATGGACAATTATTCAGCCATCAGAAACAATGAATTCCCAGAATTTGCATTGACATGGATGGAACTGGAGGGGATTAGGTTAAGTGAAGTAAGTCAAGCAGAGAAAGACACTTATCAAATGGTTTCACTCATCTGTGGAACATAAGTAATAGCACAGAGGACCATAGGGGAATGGAGGGAAACTCAAAGGGGGGAGAAATCAGAGAGGGAGACAAAACATGAGAGACTACAGACCCTGGGAAACAATCTGAGGGTTTCAGAGGGGAAGGGGGGTGGGGGAAGGAGGTAACAGGGTGATAGGTATTGAGGAGAGCATCTATGTAACTAATGAATCACTGAACATTACATCAAAAACTAATGATGTACTCTAGAGTGGTTAATTGAACATAACAAAAAATAAAATAAATAAATAAATAAATAAATAAATTTAAAACAAATTGGTTGTGATACTTAATGCTTGAAATTTTAAATTTGGGTGGTTAGCCATGGGACATCATTTTTACTTTCCTTCTTAAATAATGGCAAAGTCCTCTCCATCAAATTGGCTTCTTTGCATATCTCCTTCAGGTTCAATATTAATGCTCTCAGAAGGCCCAAAGGGCCCAAGAAGCCATTAGATTAAAACCAATCTGCTCTTGCCAAATCTAAGCACCTAATTAGAATTTCTGAATATGTATTAAATATTTTACTCTCTAGAAAAATACCATGAGGACTAGTCATTTTAAGATCCAGTTATATAGCATGCTCATTTTCTATTTCCTGTTTCTCATTATATGAGTACATTAGAAAATTCTTTTTTTCTTAAGATTTTTATATATTTATTAAAAAGAGAGAGAGAGAGATCACAAGCAGGCTGAGAGGCAGGCAGGCAGAGGGAGAGGAGGAAGCAGGCTCCTTGCCGAGCAGGGAGCCTGAGGCGGGCCTTGATCCCAGGACCCTGAGATCATGACCTGAGCTGAAAGCAGAGGTTTTAACCCACTGAGCCACCCAGGCACCTGAAAATTCTTGATTAACAAAGTTTAGACTTCTATGCAATTGCCTCCTTATCTCATCCTTTTTCCTTTTTTTTTTTTTTTTTTTTT
>LNAC01000445.1:910114-928097 GCA_002007465.1 Ailurus styani | reverse complement strand
GCCCGATGCGGGCCTCGATCCCAGGACCCTGGGATCATGACCTGAGCCGAAGGCAGAGGCTTTAACCCACTGAGCCACCCAGGCGCCCTCCTTTGTTTTTTTTTAATCTCTTTTCTTTTGTAACACGTACCTTTTTTGAAGTATAAATCAATACAACTATCAATAATAGATGTAATCAGTTTGACTTTTGATGAAAACTGACATGGAGAAGACATACTTATGACATTCAAAAACTGAAAATTACATAAGTGCTTGCAGTAATAATATAATTATTCAGAGCTTGATGTAAGATAAAGCTGAACAGAATTTTTGGAGGGCTTTAATGTTGTTTCAGTCACTCCAGAGGTACAAACTTGTCAAATATCTTCCATGGTTATTCCCACATTTCTATGAATGCCCCTTAATTTCATTCCTCCTCATGTGGAGTAACTGATAGCAATTGGTGAGATCAGAGGAGAAGTGGAAATAGGGATAAATAGCATTAGAGGCATAAGGAAATTCTATCCTGGATAAATTAAATGTATTGGTATGATATGCATTTGCAAAAACTGCACATTTTTCTAGAGAATTTTGTAAACAATCTTCAAATGGAAAAGTCAATGTCTGAGACTGCTATTGCACATTTTAGGGTGACTGTACTGAAATTAGCGTGCATTCAACCAGGTAGGCAATCTGAACATGGGTTGATGAGAAGACCAGAAAAACACCTCATATGCAAATACTCATTTAAAAGCCACCTTAATTGCCAGCACATTTTGTCTCACAAATGTGAATCTATACTTCCAATGAACACAACAAAGTGCTGAAATCCATTAGAAAGTACTTGTGAAATAGGTATGTTTCGAGGACTTGGTTTTGATTATTTGAACAGCAGCAGAAGAGCATAAAACTAACTTCTACCTGGACAGGGTTATTTTTTCCCTGCTCATATGAAACCTGAGCCAACAATAATAAATTGTTTAGTATAATCCTAAAATTTTCTCTTCATTTAGACCAAACATATTGGTAAGTCTATGAACAAGTGGGTCATTTTCTATAGAAGGGCTATGATACATACACTGTATATGATATATTGCCATATTTAAAGCCTCTTTATAGTTTAGTTGAACTACAATCTTTTGCACACTGATTACACAAGTATATCCTATGACCATGGGTTAGTGCTAGTGGTTCTTGAAAATAATTACTCATTATAATTAATAACAACATGGCAAAAGCTTTCAGCCTGCTCTGTTTGGCATATAATGCAAGTTTGAAAGACATGTTTCTTTTTCTCAGCCCTTCACATCAGAAGGTACTATTTGTTGCCCTTGCTTTTTAACACTGGATATGAGGCAGAAAGATAAAAACAATTTGCCAAAGGTCAAACAGAATATCAGGAAAAGTACTGAAAATAGAACTTCAGGCTTACTAATAATGAGGCCCCTGGTTTCATTGCCTGATACACTCAAGCATTGTACTTTGACTTGTCACCTACTGGTTGCACTACTATTTCCACTTCATTTTCTGTAACTGCTCATTAGAGTGGAGCTAACAAGAAGCAACACCAAATAGTGGCAGATATAGTGCTATCTTAAAACAGATATATGAATTAAACCAAGCTCAGCTGTGATTCAAACATACAGAAGAATGAGTCAAACTCTAGAATACATTTAACAATTTCTCTCCTGTATTTTTCTTGAAAAATCACTTTTCACATTTCTCTTGAAAAGTTATATCTCATATTAGCACATGATCAACTTTGTTGCTAACTGGTTATAATAAGACAATAAAGTTATATGACCAAACACAAAGTACTCATAGAAACTTAGCTGAGTATAACTCAATCTAAAATTTATAGTCCCGAAGTGTATTATTAATATAGTTCTGAATAGGCCACATACAAACAATGAGACACTCAGGTTTACATGATATTTACTGATTCAAAATAGACATCTTGTCAAAAATCCAACGAAAAAGGGTGCCTGGGTGTTTCAGTCATAAAGTGCCTGCCTTTTGCTGAGGTCATGATCCCACGGTCCTGGGATTAAGCCCTGCGTTGGGCTTCCTGCTCTGTGGGGAGCCTGCTTCTCCCTCTCCCACTCCCCCCGCTTGTGTTTCCTCTCTTGTTGTCTCTCTCTGTGTCAAATATATAAAATAAAATCTTTAAAAAAATTCAACCAAAGAAACTTGCCATAGAGATGGCTCTGGCTATGCTGCCAAATTACTAAGTATATAAATCCTCTTTTTCTATTTAGAAGAATTTTAATAGAAAAAAAGTTTGAGAAGATCTGTATCAGCAACTGGATACACTCAGAATGCATGGTGTAGGAAATTGGGGAGTATTGCATTAAATTATTACTTTTCAAGCTTTCTTTATATTGGGCTACTAAATTGATAATATTTATTGAATTATAAAATCAAGTTACATTGTGGAAAGAACTATTCCTCCAACTGTTTTTACAGATATTTTAATTAAATATCTTTTTAGGGGTGTAATGTAAGAAACAAAATTGGTCATTTAAATATATTAAAATAATCTGTGTAGGTACACCTGATTGGCTCACTCTGTTAAGCATCTACCTTCTGCTCAGGTCATGATCTCAGGATCCTGGCATCGAGCCCCAGGTCAGGCTCCCTGCCTAGTGGGGAGTCCGCTTCTCCCTCTCCCTCTGCCATCCCCACCCCAGTGCTCATGCCCTCTTTCTCTCTCTCTCAAATAGATAAAATCTTTTGACCCTGCAATTGCACTACTGGGTATTTAACCTAAAAATACAGATGTAGTGAAATGAAGGGTCATATGTACCCCCCAATGTTTATAGCAACAATGGTCACAGTTGTCAAACTGTGGAAAGAACCAAGATGCCCTTCAACAGATGAATGGATAAAGAAGATATGGTCCATACATATAATAGAATATTATGCAGCCATCAGAAAGGATGAATACCCAACTTTTGTATCAACATAGACAGGACAGAGGGAAATTATGCTGAGTGAAATAAGTCAAGCAGAGAAAGTCAATTATCATATGGTTTCACTTACTTGTAGGACATAAGGAATAACATGGAGGACTTTAGGAGAAGGAAAGGAAAAGTGAATTGGGGTAAATCAGAGGGGAGATGAACCATGAAAGACTGTGGACTCTGAGAAACAAACTGAGGGTTTTGGAGGGGAGGGGATGGGGGGATGGATGAGCCTTGTGGTGGGTATTAGGAGGGCATGTATTGAATGGAGCACTGGGTGTGGTGCATAAACAATGAATCTTGGAACACCGAGAAAATAAAATTAAGTTAAAAACTAAAATAATCTGTGTAGATGGTCTGAATGTTAAGATAACATAGGATTAAACACTTACTGGCATCACAGTAGTTCAAAATCTTAGGTGTTATAATTGGTTCTGTCTTGGGCATTATTATGCACATTCCCAATACATAGAACTAGAGGCACTGGTAGGCAAAAAGATTCTGTTTTGCATTCCTACTGCTGTTTTACTCTAGATGCTAATCAGTAGAATAAGTCATGCCAACTCAGAGTTAGAAATCAGAATTATTCTAAGATTATGGTATTGTGTTTTTCTAGCAAAATGTTTTTACCTGCTTTGACTAATCCTATTTTAAATACTCTAAATAGCTCACAGGGCTGTACTTGTAGCTCTTACCTTGATATAACTGATTTCATTCTTAATTTAATTTTGTGACAGCTCAGATCTTAAAATCAATCTATTGTTCCCCTGTCAGACTTAGAAAAGACTGAAATATCCAAATACATACTTCCTGGTTCATACCGAAATGATGGGTATGTCTACAGGAAATCAATACACTGGATGATTGAGCCTGTATTATAAATTTAGAAAAGAAATAAGGAAAATAATCCAATTTGATGATTTGGGGCTAGAATAGTAAAAAAATAGTTTTGTGAAATGGGTTCCATAAGATGTTTTGTAGATATATCATGAATGAGAGCATAATATCATCACATTTATTTCACATTATTTTAATCAACATAGCACTCAACTTTTCAAAGGAGACTTCACTTTCTGTGGAGCAGTTTTAGGTCTACAACAAAATTGAGAGTAAGGTACACAGATTTATCATATACTACCTACCCTTACACACACATCACTCACCAAAACAGTATATTTTTTACTAATCATAATACACCCTAATTCACTCAATGCCATAGTTTAACTTAGAGTTGACTCTTGGTGTTGTACATTCCATGGGTTTGGACAAAAGTATAATGGCACATATCCCCCATTCCCTATCTTGGCAACAACTGATCTTCTTATTATTTCCATATTTTTGCCTTTACCAGAATATTATGTTCTGGGAATCATACAATATATAATAAGCTTTTCAGATTGGCTTTTTTTCACTTAATAATATGCAATTAAGGTTCCTCCATAACTTTTCATGGCTTGATAGTTCATTTATTTTTAGTGCTGAATAATATTCTATTGTTTCAATGTACTATAGTTTATTTATCTATTCACCTGCTGAAGGATATCTTGGCTGCATCCAAGCTTTGGCAATTATGAATAAAGCTGCTATAAACCTCTGTGTACAGGTTTTTGTGTGAACATAACTTTCAACTGCTTTGAATAAATACCAAGGAACATCATTGCTGGATCCTATAATAAGACTATGTTTAGTTTTATGACAAACTGTCTTCCAAAGTGGCTCTATGATTTTGCATTCCCACCAGCAATGTAGGAGAGTTTCTGTTGTTCCACATTCTTGTCAGCATTTGGTATTGTCAGCATTTTGGATTTTGGCCAAACTAATAGGTGTGTAGTAGTATCTCATTGCTGTTTTCATTTGCATTTCCCTAAAAAAATTTTTTCATTACCCTGATGGCATATTTTGTAATTTGCATTTCACTGATGGCATATGATGTGGAGCATCTTTTCATATGCTTATTTGTCACCTGTAGATCTTCTTTGGTGAGATGCCTGTTAAAGTCTTTGATCCATTTTTTATTCAAGTTGTTTGTTTTCTATTAAGTTTTAAAAGTTTTTTTTCTATATTTTGGAGAAAGTCTTATTATATGTGTTTTTTGCAAAAATTTACTCCTGGGCTGTGGCTTGTCTTCTCATTCTCTTGGCATTTATTTTTTAGGACAGAAGTTTTTAGTTTTAATGAAGTTCAGCTTATCCATTATTTTTTTCATGAATTATGTCTTTGGTGTCATATCTAAAAGAGCAACACCATACCCAAGTTCATCTAAGTTTTCTCTATGTTAACTTCTAGGACTTTTATCATTTTATATTTTATATTTAGGTTTATGATCCACTTTGAGTTAATCTCTGTGGAGGGTAAAAGTCTGGATATATATTCATTTTTTCACCTGTGGATGTCCAGTTGTTTCAGCACCATTTGTTGAAGATACTATCTTTGCTCCATTGTAACATTCACTTTTTTTTGTAATTTAGATTTTGCTTTAGTGATGCCAGTAGAAATTGGTACTCTATTCTGTCACTTCAGATAATAACTGCATTTCCACTTTATTTTTATTACAAATCAATAATGCAATTAACATAACAAGATCCCCAGAGTTATTTATGTAATTATTGCTTTTATAAAGAAAAGAACCACCACATAAGATGTAAAGCAACTTAAAACAAAGTCATAAAACAAGTTCCAGGAAACCACTCTTCAGAAAAACAAAATAGTTTATCTTTTACATAACCTTTTTTCTTTATGATTTTGTAGTACCTGAAGGTAGACTAGCACCAGCCAAAATAAAGTACTTACTCTGTTCACGGAAAGGATCAACACAATCCAGCTTGGGTTCCCAAAAGAAAATGTGCTTTCAGTTGATACTATTTTAGACCATTAATTCCTTTATTTTGTTTAACTTATGGAAACAACTTTAGTACAAGAATAAGAAACTAAGCAGTCTTACCCTGCATATATACCACTTACTATATTAACCAAATAATACTTATAACTAACTTAATCTGATGTATATTTAATGGCATTCACGAATTGTTTGCAAGATAAGTAGGCATAAATTTTAAATAGTTAGCATACCTCTCTCTCTCTCTCTCTCTCTCTCTCTCTCTCACACACACACACACACACACACAGTTCTTGTCCCACTTTTAGATCTCTCATATCTCAAACACCATTTGAATTATTTCATAGATTACGAATTAAAGGCAGTGAGGAACAGTGACAGAGATTCATATTAAGGCAGATCACAAAGTCAGATAACTGTGGAAGATGCAAGCAGCAGAGAGCAGAGTGAGGTACATTTAGGAGAACAGTTAAAGTGGAAAGGCTTTGGTGCATAGGTAGACCATAAGATAATGCAGCCAGAAGTGGGGCTTTAAAATTTGAATCTATAACAAAATCTATGAGAGCAACTGGAATGGGATAGGGCAACAGGTTAGTTTCAAATCTGAAGAGAAGTTATGCTCTTGTTTTTTTTTCTTTTTTAAGATTTTATTTATTTATTTGATACAGAAAGAGAAAGAGAGAGCATAGGGGGAAGGGAAGAAGGAGAGGGATAAGCAGACTCCCCACTAAGCAGAGATCTCAATGCAGGGATCAATCCCAGGACCCTGAGATCATGACCTGAGCAGAAGGCAGATGCTTAACCAACTGATCCACCCAGGTGCCCCTGGAGAGAGGCTATGTTCTCAGGTCAAAAAGAAACTCTACCAAAATTATATGGCTTCTGGTCCAGGTAATATTGGGATCAATACTTGAGAAATAATACATGAAGACTCACCAAAACCACATTAAAAAAAAAAGCCAGAGGAACAAGCCAGCCTGTGGCACCCACCTCTGGAAGGAAAGGACACACTTTCTATTGTGTGGTGCTTATTGACAGAACAACTTTCCTTTGATAATTTTCAGGAAAGCTGTGCTGTGAAGTAACAAAATTTCTAGGAAGCAGCATGCCATTGCCTCTGGGGAAACTGGTTCTTTTTTCCAGTATGGTAGCAATGGGAGCTGTGCCCTTATATTTTACCTTATACAAAAGCTTTTTCTAAGGCTTCCTACTACCAACGGGCACTTTAACAGCTACACAACCACCCTGAGGCCCTGGAGGCTCTGTACACTTCTCTCAACATCTACTGTCTCCACCTCACCAAAAAATACAACTTTGTGGACATCGCCAATACCTAGTTGAAGATTCCTGTCTCTGGATCCAAGTCAAAGGGCCATCTCTATGTCAGCTCAGCCAGAGGTGCCCCCTTTCAGAGGTGGCACCTTCAGGAGGTCTTCTTAAAGCTTGAGGATGGTCAACAGATAAATGTGTTCAAATTTAGTGGGGACACTGGTGATGAAGTAAAAAACAGAGCAAAGGTGATCAAAAAGACAGCTTTTCCCAAACATGGCCTTTCCTCATCACCATGTACCTTCCATGGCTGTGAGCCAGTTTTCCAACCACAGGGGATGATTGTATGGTAATTTTGGCATAACTCTAATTTGACCACAACTATTGTGGAGTTTTTATTTAATCAGAAAGGAAAAATTTACTACAAATTCACGAGTTTATTTGAAATCTCACTGTCTAGGGCCCTCGGGACCTCAGTGGGTTGGGTATCTGACTCTTGGTTTCAGCTCAGGTCATGATCTTATGGGTCATGGGAAAAGCCCTAGCACAGGGCTCCATGCTCACCAGGAAGTTGGTTTGAAGATTCTTCCCCTCTGCCCCTCACCCCACCTGTACATGCACATTCTCTCTCTAAAATAAATAAATAAACAAATAAATAAATAATAAGGAAACTCACTGTCTAAAAGCAAAGCACAGAATAAAATATGCCAGAATTAGAGGAAGAAGAAGAAGAGATGAAGAAGAAGAAGAAGAAGAAGAAGAAGAAGAAGAAGCAGCAGCTGCTGCCAGAATGATTCTTCTAAACAAAAATCAGGGCATTTCTTGCTTGAGGTTTCAAGTGGTTTTCCATCACACTTAGAATGAAATCTAAATTTTACCATGGCTTATAAGACTTACCTTGACTTGCACCAATCTTATCCCATCGTTTTGGTATTCACTGGAACATGCCAAACTCACTCTCATTTCTGGGCTTTTGGACTTTCTGTACCCTTTGGTTACATTCTTGGCTCATTCCCTTAAATGTATTAAGGACTCTACTCAAATGTCGTCTGCTCAGAGATGTTCTTTCTAAGAATTCTATTTAAAACAGCAAGCTAACACTCTTGAACCCTTTACCACTTTTTATTTTTCTTTATATGTGACATTGTTGAATATGTTTATTTGTTTATTTTATATCTTCTCCATTAGAATATCAGTTCCATGAAGGTAGAAAGAACTTTTTGTCTATTGTGTCATGCTTGCAACACTAGCAGAAGAGGTAGATTTATTGCTATGAAGTTAATTAAATGTAAATTTCAGAAACTTCCACTTGCATAGGCCCCTTTCCATGCCCTACATGTGATTCTATATTTATAATTTTGTAGTCTTCTTTTCAAATTGAACTTTTCAAAATGGTGTTAGGTTTAGACCTTATTAAACCTCTGCTTAATATCTAGTACCTGACATTTCATAAGTCCCCAATAAATAGTTTTGAATGAATGAATTTTAAAAATAAATGAATACATTAAATATCTTAAGATAAAAAGATTTATTAGCTCTCTCCTTGATAGCAAGCTTTGATAGAGTTGGGATTCTTTGAAAGGTGAAAGATGTTAGGTGTCCACTGATGATAGTGGAACAAGTCTGTTCTAAAGGATGCTATAGGCTCTTAAAGCAAACGTTGCTTACTTCATAACTTTTCCTAGTGTTGGGATATTACATTATGATTTACTGCCTTAATAAATGATATTCTAATTATAATTCCATTATTTGTAATATAGCTTTTTTTCTCTTATGTTTATTAAGATATGAGCTATCCTTTCTGGTATATCCAGGGAGTATCCACACTTTAAAGAAATCATTGGGGCACCTGGGTGGCTCATTTGGTTAGGCATCTGACTTGGTTTCAGCTCAGGTTGTGATCTTGCTGTCATGGGATCAAGCCCCATGTGGGGCACTGTGCTCAGCATGGAGTCTGCTTCAGATTCTCTCTCCCTCTCCCTCTCATTCACTCTCTCTCTCTCTCTCTCTCAAATAAATAAATAAAATCTTTAACAAAAAAGAAAAGAAATCATTGAAGCATGACTGTCTCCTCATTACTGCACTGGATTATTTCTTCCTTTTTCCTACATTGTTTTTATACTTCTCAAGAATTTTAAGAAACTGTATGGATTCAACCAGGATTGTGTAATAGAATGGCATTTGCCCAGTGGAAAAACAGATGCACATTGTATGTATATATTATAAATACAGTTGAGTATATATATTTAAGTATAAATATATACATATATAATATATATATAAAATATATATAAATATATAAATATTTAAATATATATAGAATATACACAAGCATATATACTAAAGGTGAGAGAGATTTAGCAAGCAAACATTAGGATTTATTTTCACTTGTTAATTGTAGCTCTTCCATAGGATCATCCAGCTCTTCCAGAGTCATTAATAAGGAATTCATAAAAAAAAGCCATTAATAGGAAAGATTAGTTAAATAATACATCACACTTTAAATCATGGTCAAAACGGGTTACAATGAAAACTGTCTATGAATTGATCACTCTCAATTTATAGAAGCCCATCTGCCTTGGCTTTTAATCTACTCAAATTGTTTTTTGGCCAGCAGCACTGCCTGAGGCAAATTTATATAAACCTGACAAAAAGCAATAGAAGGTCTTGCTTCAGAGATTCTCATTGCTTAAAGCTACAATACTTCTTTAAAAGCTCCAAGGTGTTATAATTAAAAATGTATCAATTGCTTAACTTGTCAACCAAAGGCAGTTATTGTAAAGTATTATTTCCCATCAAACAGCTAGACTCTCATTGTTCATGTGTGATTGCATTTATAGAAAAAATATAAGTAAAGTGTAAATTTAACTTCTAGGAAGTAAGTTCATCAAAACATCTCCAAAACCTTTTGGAATCTGTTCACTTTCTGGGAGACTGTACAATATTAACTTTCCATTTGTGTTTATAGATAAATGTGCAAACACAATTAACATGCAGATTTTTGATGGTGACTTGAGAGGAGAGGTGAAAAAACTTTCTCTAGAAATGCTAATTTGACTTTAGTAACAGAATTGCAATTGAGACTGAGGTTAAAGATATTTCCTTTTAGTGAATTCTTTTTTTTATCCTTCCCGTGCCCCTTCTTTTTCCCCAAGAAATGAAGAATGAAATTAGTAGCATAATGATTAAAGAAATAATTAGGCACTGCAAGCTCACATTACAATAATTTAGGACAATTTCATGCTTTTACTACCATATCAAATTAGCAAATTTTCTCTTACAAAAAAGTTCATGAAGCAAAATTACCCTATATTCCCTGATTCCACTGCCAATAAAAAAACAAAACAGGCAGACACACAGATGGCAGAGAACTTTTCTTTTAACCTTTTATGAAAAGTAATAAAATAATTTCTTCATAAATTAAAATTTAATAAACAGTTCTACTTTCTTGTGTGTGCACAAACAAGTCACTTTTCATGGAAAGATTTTATTTTAATTAAATAACAGACTCAACCCAGTGCAAATAATTGTGTTGTTAATCTCCCTACACTACTTTGAACTGAAAGTGAGGGAAAACTGGTCAATGTTAATCAATTGCCTTGGAGGAACACAGAGCTCTTTTGACAGAGGTGCATAATGGATGAAGCACAAAATGAGATAATTGGAAGATGTTTATCCTAGAAGTTGCTAAGTTTATAATTACAATTAAAAATTTCTCATATCCTAATAGTATTATTTGTAGAGACACACACTCTGTCTTCATTTGACTGAATAAATATATATTTTTCCAAACCAATGAAGTTCTCTTTATCTGTGACCTGACCTGAGTTGGGAATCTAACAGAAGAATGTAAATAATGCCAACTACTCATATTTTTTTCTTAATGTGAGTGCTACTGCACAGTCATTCAGAGATAGTTTCTTAACCAGAGAAGTAATCCCCTTCTTGACTGTTTTACCCTGGAGTGGGTCTAGAAAAAATAAATATTTGAATGTTTTTATCCAAAATTTTAGAAGTGATTTCAGGATTATGTGTTATAAACTCTGAAATCGCCAAGTGAATATCTGTATATTAGGATGTTAGAAAATGCATGGACACATAAAGAATTTTTCAGACGTGCTTTATTCAAGCAGTGATAGTTCAATAACTTGTTTCTACCAAGAAAATTACTACATGTTGTTGAGAGCTCTTTGTGACCTGTGATAGAGTCAAGGTATAATCCCTTAACACATAACAATAATAGTTACTAATATATTGCATTATAATATTTCTTCACCACTTATAAAACACTTTTTTTTGGTTTATAACCTGGAAAGTTCTCTTGGTGAAATTTGAAACTGGCCCCATATATGGAAGGTAAGAAGAGATTGAACAAAGAGGAAGACCACCCCATATTGATAGGTGGCAGTTTAAATAGGCAAGGGAACTTACATACTAGGCTTGTCTTGGGTGGATGCAAGGCAAGTAGATCTTCACAACTGCCTTAATATGACTCAGTCACATATATAACCCAGGTGGTCTCAACAACTCCTGACTCTCACAAGGCCACATCT
Organism: Ailurus styani; assembly: GCA_002007465.1. NCBI lineage: Eukaryota > Metazoa > Chordata > Mammalia > Carnivora > Ailuridae > Ailurus > Ailurus styani. Next base: position 916,497 of record LNAC01000445.1, on the reverse strand, counting down.
TTGAAGTTTTTCCTAGTGTGAGAATGGTAAGCTGAATATACATTACAGGGACATAGGAAAGGGTAAGAAGCTTCCAATTATCTGGGTCCAGTTCACAGTTCAAACGTCAGATGCATCCTCTCAGTGAGTTTCTTACAACAATCTTGTGAAGTACATAAGGCTGTTTTCATCATCTCCATTGCCATTATTTAGTTGAGAATATTGGGGTTTAGTCAGTGGGTAGCAGAAAGAGAATTTGAATTCAGGTCTTCTGATTCCTATTCTAATGTTTATTTTGCTATTGCAATATTAAGACATAATAATCTAAAGAGCCAAAGAAAAAGGTAAAAAGGGGTTAAAATCATGATACTAGTAACCATTCTCTTACAGGCCAGTCACAGTTATAATTACTAGCCTTATTTCCTTCAGAAGTTTCACATTGTTCATAATGCATATTGTAATGCTCAGCTAAGTGACTGGTCTGGATAGATGATGCGAAACATACATTTTAATTTAAATATTTATAATTTACATCTCTCTGCCAAAACATATCCTCCAGTTGCTCTATAAGCCTTTAAAAATTACTTTGAGAAGGTTTTAACTGTGGCCAGAGTAATTATTGGTTTAAAAAAAAAGCGGGGGGTCATCTGGATGGCTCAGTGGGTTAAGCCTCTGTCTTCAGCTCAGGTCATGACCTCAGGTTCCTGGGACTGAGCCCTGCATTAGACTCTCTGCTCAGCGGGGAGCCTGCCTCCCCCTCTCTCTGCCTACTTGTGATCTCTCTCTTTCTCTCTCTCTTTCTCTCTCTCTCTCTCTCTCTCCCTGTCAAATAGATAAATAAATAACATCCTAAAAAAAAGGAACATTTCAAGAATCAATGCTCAGGGGTGCCTGGGTGGCTCAGTCATTAAGCGTCTGCCTTCAGCTTGGGTCATGATCCCAAGGTCCTGGGATCGAGCCCTGCATTGGGTTCCCTGCTCACTGAGAAGCCTGCTTCTCCCTCTCCCACTCCCCCTGCTTGTATTCCCACTCTTGCTGCATCTCTCTCTATCAAATAAATAAATAAATACAATCTTAAAAAAAAATAAAGAATGCTCAGACAGGAATGGGGACTCTCAGAAATTTTGAGACATCAATGCTGAAGCGTTCATTTCTGTTTCAAAGTTTAAGTGCAGTTTAAATCTTATTATTTTCAGGGTAACTGCATAGAGTATTTAAAAAATAATTTAAGACAGGAAGAGCAAGATGGTGGAGGAGTAGGAGACTGTTTACCATCAGGTCCCAGAAATTCACCCAAATAGTTCTCAAACCATTCTGAATACCTACAAATTCAACAGGAGATCAAAGAGAAGAAGAGCAGCAATTCAACGAACAGAAAATCGACCACTTTCCAGAAGGTAGGATGTGTGGAGAAGTGAATCTGAAGCGACAGGAAGATAGACCCCAGGGGGATGGGCCAGTTCCCGGCAAATGAAAGAGCAATGGAGCACAAAACTGGAACATTTAGAAGTCTGCTCCACTGAGTGACATCGCCTCAGAGGCTAAGCAGGAGGTGAAGCCCTCATGGGGATAGTATGGTTTCAGAAACCACGAGAACACAAAAAGACCACGGGTGTCTGAGAGTGACAGGGCTCCCAGGTATCAGAGAGAAGAAGCTGACTGGAGAGATGGAGCTAAGCTGAGGTGTCTCTCAGCTTGGTGTTACCTTAAACCACGATCCAAATCACAGTTGGGCCACTGCTCTTTGAGCAGGGACCCCACAAGTAGCAGATCCAGAGAGATCCCCTCCTTCCTCCTCCAGGAGGAGTGGCATGGGAACGTGCTGCAGGAATTTTCTGGGTTTGGATGTTCTAAACAGGGCAGCATGCCAGAGATAGAGACGCTCGGTCACAGGCTGGGTGAGCTCAGGCTGTGGCTGGAGACCAGGGAGATAAGAGGAACTGACTGCTTTTCTTTGAGGATGCACTGAGGAGTGAGGTCCCAAGATCTCGGCTCCTCTGGGTTGGAGCTTAGGAGGCTGCCATTTTCATTCCCATCCTGCAAAGCTGTATGGAAAGCATTCAGGGAACAGAAGCTCCTGAGAGGGCGCCTGGGTGGCTCAGTGGGTTAAAGCCTCTGCTTTCGGCTCAGGTCATGATCTCAGCATCCTGGGATCGAGGCCCACATTGGGCTCTCTGCTCAGCAGGGAGCCTGCTTCCTCCTCTCCCTGTCTCTCTGCCTGCCTCTCTGCCTACTTGTAATCTCTCTCTCTGTGTCAAAAAAAAAAAAGAGGCTCCTGAGAGCGAACCAGAGCTGATTACTTAGCCTGGCCCCTGGCAAGTGTGGTGCAATTCTGCCTCTGGCAAAGACACTTGAGAATCACAGCCACAGGCCCCTCCCCAAGAAGATCAGCAAGAACATCCAGCCAAGACCAAGTTCACCAAACACTGAGAACTGTGTAACTCCAGAGCTGGGGGAAAGTAACACATAGAATTCATGGCTTTTTCCCCTTGATCCTTTAGTCATTCAGACTTAAATTCTTTGAATTTTATTTACTTATTTTACTCTTTTCTTTAATTTCTTTCCTCTTTTAACATTTATAACTATTATATTTTATCAATACCTTTTTAAAAATCTTTTCTAAATGTCACTGTTATATTCATATTTTATCCCTTCATTGTATTTAACCTTATTTTTAGTATACATATAGGGTCTGTTCAGTTCACCAGTCTAATAGCTATAGATATAGATATAGAGAGATAGACAGAGATAGAGATAGAATCAGAGACAGAGATGGAAATAGAAATAGAAATAGATGATATAGATAAAAGGTTTTGTTTAACTTTTGTTTTTGTTTTCTGTTTTTGGATTTTGTTGTTGCTGTTGTTGTTGTTGTTGTTGTTGTTGTTGTTGTTTTCCCTCTTTCTTCTCTCCCCAGTTTCAGGTCTCTTCTGATTAGACTAGTATATATTTTTCTGGGGTTGTTACTACCCTTTAGTATTTTGTTGTCTCATCCATCCATTCTTATCTTCATAAAATGAGAAGGCAGAAAAATCACCACAAAAAAAAAGTAAATAAAAAAAGAACAAGAGGCAGTAATGATGACTAAGGACCTAATCAATGCGGACATTAGTAATATGACAGAACTAGAGTTCAGAATGACGATTATCAAGGTGCTAGCTGGGCTAGAAAAAAGCATGGAAGATAATAGAGAATCCCCCTCTAGAAAAATAAAAACCCTTTCTAGAGAAATAAAAGAACTAAAATCTAACTGAGTTGAAATTAAAAAAAGGTATTAATGAGGTGCAATCAAAAATGGAGGCTCTTAGTGCAAGGATAAATGAGACAGAAGAGAGAATTAGTGATATAGAAGACCAAATGACAGAGAATAAATTAGCGAAGGAAAACAGAGACAAACAACTACTGGACCATGAGGGGAGAATTCAAGAGATAAGTGATACCATAAGATGAAACAATATTAGGATAACTGGGATCCCAGAAGAAGAAGAAAGAGAGAGAGGAGCAGAAGGTATATTGGAGTAAATTATAGTACAGAATTTCCCTAATTTGGTGATGGGAACAAGCATCAAAATCCAGGAGGCACAGAGAACCCCCCTCAAAATCAATAAAAATAGGTCCACACCCCATCATCTAATAGTAAAACTTACAAGACAAGTGACAAAGAGAAAATCCTGAAAGCAGCCCAGGACAAGAGGTCTGTAATATACAATGGTAGAAATATTAGACTGAGAGCAGGCCTATCCACTGAGACCTGGCAGGCCAGAAAGAACTGCCATGATATATTCAGAGCACTAAACGAGAAACACATGCAGCCAACAATACCATATCCAGCTAGGCTGTCATTGAAAATAAAGGAGAGATAAAAAGCTTCTAGGACAAACAAAAACTAAAGGAATTTGCAAACACCAAGCCAGCCCTACAGGAAATATTGAAAGAGGTCCTCTAAGAAAAAAGAGCCTAAAAGAAATACAGACCAGAAAGGAAGAGACACAATATACAGTAACATGGACCTTACAGGCAATACAATGGCTCTAAATTTATATCTCTCAATAGTTACCCTGAATGTAAATGGACAAAATGCCCCAACTAAAAGGCACAGTGTATTAGAATGGACAAAAAAACAAGACCCATCTATATGCTGTCTACAAGAAACTCATTTTACACCCAAAGACACCTCCAGATTTAAATTGAGGGGATGGAAAAAAAATTTACCATGCCAATGGACATCAAAAGAAAGATGGAGTGGCAATCCTTGTATCAGATAAATTAGATTTTAAGCCAAAGACTATAAGAGACAAGGAAGGACAATATATCATACTTAAAGAATTTGTACAACAAATAGATCTAACAATTTTAAATATCTATGCCCCTAACATGGGAGCAGCCAATTATATATACCAATTAATAATAAAATCAAAAAAACACATTGACAATAATACAATATTAGTAGGGGACGTTAACACCCCCTTACTGAAATGGACAGATCATCGAAGCAAAAGATCAACAAGGAAATAAAGGCTTTAAATGCAACCCTGGACCAGTTGGACATCACAGATATATTCAGAACATTTCATCCCTAAACAACAGAATACACAATCTTCTCTAGTGCACATGGAACATTATCCAGAATAGACTACATTCTGGGTCACAAATCACGTCTCAACAAGTACCAAAAGATGGGGATCATTCCCTGCATATTTTCAGACCATAATGCTCTGAAACTATAACTCAATCACAAGAGGAAAGTTGGAAAGAGCTCAAATACATGGAGGCTAAAGAACATTCTAATAAAGAATGAATGGGTCAACCAGAAAATTAAAAAAGAATTGAAAAAATTCACAGAAACAAATGAAAATGAAAACACAACTGTTCAAAATCTTTGGGACACAGCAGAAGCAGTCCTGAGAGGAAAGTATATAGCAATATAAGCCTTTCTCAAGAAACAAGAAAGGCCTCAAGTATGCAACCTAACCCTACACCTAAAGGAGCTGGAGAAAGAAAAGCAAAGAAAGCCTAAACCCAGCAGAAGAAGAGAAATAATAAAGATCAGAGCAAAAATCTATGAAATTGAAACTAAAGAACAGTAAAACAAATCAATGAAACTAGGAGCTGATTCCTTGATCGAGTTAATAAGATTGATAAACCTCTGGCCAGATTATCCAAAAGAAAAAAGAAAGGACTCAAATAAATAAAAACATGAATGAAAGAAGACAAATCACAAACAACACCAAAGAAAAACAAACGATCATAAGAACATATTATGAGCAACTTTACACCAGCAAATTTGACAATCTGGAAGGAATGGATGCATTCCTAGAGAAATATAAACTACCAAAACTGAACCAGGAAGAAATAGAAAACCTGAATACACCCATAACCAGTAAGGAGATTGAAGTATTCATCAAAAATTTCCCAACAAACAAGAGCCCAGGGCCAGACGGCTTCCCAGGGGAATTCTACCAAACATTTAAAGAAGAATTAATACCTATTCTCCTGAAACTGTTCAAGAAAAGAGAAATGGAAGGAAATCTTCCAAACTCATTTTATGAGGCCAGCATTACCTTGATCCCCAAACCAGGCTAAGACCCCATCAAAAAGGAAAATTACAGACAAATATCCTTGATGAACACGGATGCAAAAATCCTCAACAAAATACTAGCCAATAGGATTCAACAGCACACTAAAAGGATTATTCACCACGACCAAGTGGGATTTATTCCTGGGATGCAAGGTTGGTGTAACATTGGCAAATCCATCAATGTGATACAAGACATTAATAAAAGAAAGAACAAGAACCATATGATCCTCTCAATAGATGCTTCAAAAGCACTTGACAAAGTACAGCACCCTTTCTTGATCAAAGCTCTTCACAGTGTAGGCATAGAGGGTACATACCTCAATATCATCAAAGCTATCTGTGAAAAACCCACAGTGAATATCATTCTCAATGGAGAAAAACTGAGAGCTTTTCCCCTAAAGGCAGGAACACGGCAGGGCTGTCCACTGTCACCACTGCTATTCAACATAGTAAAAGAAGTTGTAGCCTCAGCAATCAGACAACAAAAAGAAATAAAAGGCATCCAAATCAGCAAGGAAAAAGTCAAACTCTCACTCTTTGCAGATGATGTGATATTTTATGTGGAAAACCCAAAGGATTCCACTCCAAAACTCCTAGAACTCATACAGGAATTCAGTAAAGTGTCAGGATATAAAATCAATGCACAGAAATTAGTTGCATACACCAACAACAAAACAGAAGAAAGAGAAATTATGTAGTCAATCCCCTTTACTATTGCACCCAAAACCATAAGATACCTAGGAATAAAACTAACCAAAGAGGTAAAGAATCTGTATTCAGAAAACTATAAAGTACTCATGAAAGAAATTGAGGAAGACACAAAGAA
>LNAC01000445.1:869963-908931 GCA_002007465.1 Ailurus styani | reverse complement strand
AAGCAAAATAAGTTAATCTGAGAAAGACAATTATCATATGGCCTTTCTGATATGTGGAACTTGAGGGGCAGGGCAGGGGGTCATGGGGGGTAGGGAGGGAAAAATAATGAAACATGATGTGATTGGGAAGGAGACAAACTATAAGAGACTCTTAATCTCACAAAACAAAGTGAGGGTTACTGGGACGTGGGAGACTAGGGATAGGGTAGATGGGTTATGGACATTGGGGTGGGTTTGTGCTATGGTGAGTGCTGTGAAAGGTGTAAGCCTGATAATTCAGACCGATACCCCTGGGGCAAAAAATAAATTTAAAAAATAGTAAAAATAAAAATAATTTAAAAAATAATTTAATACATTCAGGTAGAGTTTCAAAATGCTTATTTAATATTAGGTTTGAAAGGAAACTTAGCATCTATTTTAACTCCTTTCTTTGTACAAATAAAGATGATATGGTTCAGAGGTGCTATATCTTGCCCATGTTCTCACAGTTAGTGGTATAACTGGAAATACAATTCTGCTTTCTTGTGTGCCACTTAAGTTTCTTTCCATCAGATCCCCTATGTCTCTCCTCACTCCACTGCAAATATAGGTTTGAATAAAATATATAATTCTAATATTAGAGTAATGATAATTACATAAATTTCAAACCCAAATAAAATGACTTTTTATCTTATGTTTAATAATATGAATTCTCAATGATTTTCAGTAGTAAAAATAACATTATTATTATAAATTACATTATTGTGTTTTCTAATTCTGTATTACTCTCAGGTTAATTTTAAATTTTTTTATTTTTTTTTACTTTATTTTTTCAGTGATCCAAGATTCATTGTTTATACACCATAATCAGTGCTCCATGCAATGTATGCCCTCCTTAATACCTACCACCAGGCTTACCCATCCCCCCATGCCCTTTCTCTCCCTAACCCTCATTTTGTTTCTCAGAGTCCACAGTCTCTCATGGTTCTTCTCCCCCTCCAATTTACCCCAAATCACTTTCCCTTCCCTTCTCCTAAAGTCCTCCATTTTGTTCCACAAGTAAGTGAAACCACATGATAATTGACTTTTTCTGCTTGATTTATTTCACTTAGCGTAATCTCCTCCAGACTCACCCATGTTAATACAAAAGTTGGGTATTCATCCTTTCTCATGGCTGCATACTATTCCATTGTATACATGGACAATATCTTCTTTATCCATTCGTCTGTTGAAGGGCAGGACCCATCTATATGCTGTCTTCAAGAGAAATATTTTGAAACTAAAGATACATCCACACTGAAAGTGAAAAGCTGGAGAACCATCTTTCATGCCAATGAGTCTCAAAACAAAGCTGGGGTAGTGATTCTCATATCAGATAAATTAGATTTTAAGCTAAAGACTATAGTCAGAGATACTGAAGGACACTGTATCATTCTTAAAGGGTCTCTCCAACAAGAAGATCTAACAGTTGTAAATATTTCTGCCCCCAACATGGGAGCAGCCAACTACATAAGCCAACTGTTAAACAAAATAGTCATATTGATATGAATACATTAATTGTAGGAGATCTTTGAGATCTTTGAATGACACATTGGGTCTGATGGACCTCATAAATATATATAGAACATTCTACACTAAAACAATAGAATACTCATTCTTCTCAAGTGCACATAGAACTTTCTCCAGAATAGACTACATACTGGGTCACAAATTAGGGCTTAATCAATACCAAAAGATTGAGAATATTCCCTGCATATTCTCAGACCACGATGTTTTGAAACTGGAACTCAACCACAAGAAAAAGTTTGGAAGGAATCCAAACACTTGGAAGCTAAAGACCATCCTGCTCAAGAATGTTTGGGTCAACCAGGAAATCAAAGAAGAACTTAAACAATTCATGGAAACCAACAAGAATGAAGACACATCAGTCCAAAACCTATGGGATACTGCAAAGGCAGTCTTTTTTTTTTAATTTTTATTTATTTATTTGACACAGAGAGAAATTACAAGTAGGCAGAGGGGCAGGCAGAGAGACAGGGAGAGGAGGAAGCAGGCTCCCTGCCGAGCAAAGAGCCCGATGCGGGCCTCGATCCTAGGACGCTGAGATCATGACCTGAGCCGAAAGCAGAGGCTTTAACCCACTGAGCCACCCAGGCGCCCTGCAAAGGCAGTCTTAAGGGGGAAATACATAGCCATCCAAGCCTCACTCAGAAAAACTGAAAGATCCCGAATACACCAACTCTCTTTATACCTTAAGGAACAAGAAAATCAACAACAAATTAAGCCAACCCTGTCACAAGAAGGGAAATAATTAAGATTAGAGCAGAGATCAACGAGTTAGAAACTAGAGATACAGTAGAACACATCAACAAAACTAGAAGCTGGTTCTTTGAAATAATTAAAAAGATCAATAAACCACTGGCAAAACAAATCCAAAAGAAGAGAGAGGACCCAAATTAATTAAATTATGAATGAAAAGGGGGAGATCAAAACTAACACCAAGGAAATAAAAACAATCATCAGAAACTATTATCAACAGCTATATACCAGTAAGTCAAGCAACCTAGAAGAAATGGATACATTCCTGGAAAACTATAAACTTCCAAGACTGAAACAGGAAGAAATTGACAACCTGAATAGACAAATATCTAGTAATGAGATTGAAGCAGTGATAAAAAAAAACTTCCCCCCAAATTTTATTTATTTGAGAGAGAGAGGGAGAGAGAGTGCATGAGTGGGGAGAGGGGCAGAGGGAGAGGCAGGAGAAGACTCCCTGCTGAGCAGGGAGCAGAACATGGGGCTCAATCCCAAGACCCCAGGATTATGACCCAAGCCGAAGGGAGACACTTTAGCTACTGAGCCACACAGGCACCCCCAGGTTAATATTTTTAGTGTCGAAGCCTCAGGGCTTCATTAAGCGCACTTGTGATTGTTAGAATATACCAATATAAGCTATTTCTCAATAATTACATGAATAAAAACATTGTGCACATATGACTCATATGCTTAACATTTGAGACTATTAATTTTTTAAGATGACGTGTTCAGCTCTAAATGAAGACCCCACCTTCTGATTAGATTTTAAAAAGCCTATGTTTTCTTAGAGTAGTCACACAAGGTATGCTACAAATAAAAAGTAATTTAACTTAATTTGCATCACATGAAAGCATTTTATATGGTAGAATACAACATAGTGTAAAGGACAAAAAAATAATTGACTTCTGTACTTTGCATTTTTTCATAAGCTACAAAATAGAGACATCAAAGTTTCAGAAATTTAACATAAGATACGATGTCTAGATAATACTGCAGATGTTCCCTGTGTTCTTGTTCCTATTCCTCTTTTTATGTATCTTTTCTCACTGTAATTGCAAGAATTTTGTAACCAATCTTACTGCTTCTAATTTCTCTTCTTATAATTCTGAATTCTGCTGTCAGATTAATCTATTTAAAACCATTTTGAGGATAAGACTTTTAATTGCTTCTTGATATCTAAATTTAAATGCTTCCACAATCTGTCCTTACCTATCCCTCCCCAGCTTTTCTCTTGATTGAGCATTGTAAAACCCAGTGCATTTCCAGCACTGTCCAGGGGAGGGGGCACTTATCCACAAATAAGAAGTCTTGGCTTCCTGGCTAGCCTTGAAACGATTAGAGACTACTGGCTATCGCTAAAAGGAGCCATTCAGAACATTGGAGAAATACCTCTAGTTTGTAACATTTATTTATTTATTTATGAGACAGAGAGATCACAAGTAGGCAGAGAGAGAGAGAGGAGGAAGCAAGCTCCCCACCGAGCAAGGAGCACGATGCGGGGCTCGATTCCAGGACCCTGAGATCATGACCTGAGCTGAGTGCAGAGGCTTTAACACACTGAGCCACCCAGGTGCTCCAACATTTTTAAGACAAATACAGGATGGTGGGTGACAGCACTATGAATCTTCAGTTAGTAAACACCATAATACTCACTTTGAACCCCAATAATCTCTCCTCTCTCTTCCTCCTTGTATAAACTACTCTTTCTCTCAAGTATTTCCATTCTCTATCTTCCTCAACAATTCTAAGTATATGACTTAAACATTCTGTACCTCGTTTTCCTCATCTCTAATATGAGGATGAGAGTAAAACCTAATTCATAGAGTTGATATGAGTATTCAACGTAAATCACATGGAACTATGCCTGACATATAGTAAGTTTTCTCTTTTCTTCCTTCATTAGTTTTTGATATAGTGTTCATTAGTTGCATATAACACCCAGCGTTCATCACATTATGTGCTCTCCTTAATGCCCATCACCTGGTTACCCCACTCCCCCACCCCCTCCCCTCTGTAACCCTCAATTAGTTTACTGGGGTTGAGAGTCTTTCATGGTTTGTCTCCTCTGTTTTCTTCCCACTCAGTTTTCCCTCTCTTCCCCTATGGTCCTCTGCGCTATTCTTTATATTCCATATATGAGTGAAACCATATGTCTTTCTATAGTAAGTTTTCAATAAGTGTTAACTATTATTCATTTTTGTTATCATCATTGCTACATCATCATTATCAACATCATCATTTCCCAGCAACCGCTGAGCATGATATAAAACGGAAGAATGCATTTTGTATTTATCTTACATAATATGTTTTAGTTCAGGTTTCTATCTTTAATTTTCAAATGCCATTTATTTAATTTATAATATATAATTAAGAAAATAACAAAACAACAACATTAAGTTGATTACTCTATGTGACTATTTGTTTTTCTCTTGCAGTCAATAGCCTTAAATGGGAAGATGAGAGTGGAGATCTCTACTTCTGCTCAAGTGGGTAAGATGACATTTTTAGAAAAAAAAAGGGGGGGGAGGGAAATGGGGAGAATAAAGAGGAGAATAAGACTTCTAAAACATGGCAGCCAAATGGCTTCATTCAGAGTTTCAACTACCTAGAATTTGTGAAGGCAGAAACGTTTTCTCCTTCAATTTTTGTATAGAGCTACAGTGTGTTAATTGTTAAAATGGTACCGTCTCTTATGAATATCTTCCAAATTCTAGAATAATGCTATTCACTTAATAAATATATGCTAACTGTCTACTTTCTGCCAGACACTATATAAAACAGGAGCTCAAAAGGTTATGCAATAAATGTTTATATTTGAATGGTGTCTTAAGAACAACAACAAAAAAGCTCTTCATATTATCAAATGCCTTACTTTGGGTAAGTTGTACTCTTATTTAAGCACTTCTTTTGTTAAATCCTTGGCATTTTTTGCTATACATATACACCTACCATATAATTATTTTGTCTATCCAGACAGGTCGCAATATCTTTGAGGACAGGGACTGACTGTGCTTGCTATAAATGTTATGAACTTTCTAATCCCTGTGTTTTCTATGGAACTGAAATGTCCTGGATTTCACTGAAAATAAGAGTTTAGTATTGGTTGCACATGTATCCAAAAGCATCTAGCATAAAGATGAACAAGTATTTTTTCTGAGATTCTTGTGTTCAATTTCCTATGACTATGATGCACCTTCTAGAAGCTACTTTTCAACTGACTAGGTTTATCTTTTTTTTTTTGAGAGAGAGAGAGAGAGAGAGCACACATGCATGTATACATGAGTGGTGAGGGGGAACAGAGGGAGAGAGGCAGAGGGAGAGAGGGAATTCCAAGTAGGCTTCATGCCTAGCATGGAGCCCAATACAGGGCTTGATCCCACAACCCAGAAATCATGACCGGAGCCAAAATCAAGAATCGAGACTTAACCAGCTGAACCACTCAGGCACCCCTCAACCAACTAGGATTATCAACAACTGCCCCTCATCCTGTAGTTTTTAGTTATCAGTGAATCCATGTTTTTTATTTCAGTCTCTTTCTTGTTTTATACTCCCCACTAAGATGGAAAGCAGTAAAAACAGCTTACTCTCCCTTCATTTCTTTTCATTACATGTGTTAAATAGAGATTTGTGCTTTGTTTTATGTTTAATGAGTATGTTCACAAAATTGTCATGGTTTTATGTCCTCTATTACAGATTATAGACCTGTGTTTAGAATATTCCAGCTTTCTACTAAAGGAAACTTCAAGATGCCATGATTTCTGTTACATACCTCACTTAGCTGGCAGTAACAGAAGTGAACTTGGAATTTGGGAACAATGTTTTTACCCCTATGAGTTATAACATTTCAGGGCTGGAGAGGAAACAGAACTCAGAGGTCTGTATTGTAAAGCTAATGGTAATAATTGCAATGCACCTGGGCGCCTGGGTGGCTCAGTGGGTTAAAGCCTCTGCTTTCGGCTCAGGTCATGATCTCAGGGTCCTGGGTTCGAGGCCCATATCGGGCTCCCTGCTCGGCGGGGAGCCTGCTTCCCCCTCTCTCTCTGCCTGTCTCTCTGCCTCCTTGTGATCTCTCTCCCTCTGTGAAATAAATAAATAAAATCTTTAAAAAAAAAATAATTGCAATGCACCTTAGTTAGAAAGAAAATATCTTTTGTCCTTTTAGGAGAAGAAAGTGCTTTTCACCTAGTTTTAACTTTTTTATAAGATTTTATTTATTCATTTGACACAGAGAGAGAGATTATAAGTATGCAGAGAGGTAGGCAGAGAGAGAGGAGAGAGGAGGAAGCAGGCTCGTCGCTGAGCAGAGAGCCCGATGTGGGCCTCAATCCCAGGACCCTGGGGTCATGACCTGAGCCGAAGGCAGCAGCTTTAACCCACTGAGCCACCCAGGAGCCCTCACCTAGTTTTAATTTGATGACTTCCTGTCATAGCTGTTGAATTTTAAATGACAAATTTTCCCGTCCAGTTTTCACACTGGATGAAGGAATTTTGCACTTAGCATATCTATAAATCAACCAAATTTTAGTGATAAATATTTGATATTTCAGATAACATATTTAATGACCTCATGGATGCTTCAAATAAACTATGCCATTTTTTCACTTGTGTATGGATTTTATTACTAGTTGAAAACTCTGAACACCTCTCCCCTTCTTCCTTTTCTCTCATGTTCTTTCTCCTCACTCTGGAAGCCTTTGAGTGAAGGTGCACATCTGCTGCCATAAACACACAAATTAGCACATCAATGTTTCTGATGAAAAAAAGAGTCAGTGCAATAAGAGAATGTTTTGAAAGCAAGCCAGTTTGTCAGTAAATTATAAGCTTCATTACCATAAAACTCTAACAAATAGAACCCACATCTCATTAACTGAAAGCACAATATGACTGCAGCAATATTCATCTCCCCAAAGAGTGCTTATCCTAGGGAAAAAAAAGATAAAAATTTTGCTTAGAGCTGCCACTAATGACAGCATTAACTTTATTTATTAAGGAATGTCTAAGCATTTTGCAAATGTACATTTTACCCCCTCCCCCATCTTTTTTTTGTGATTAAGCATAGTGACTGGTTATACAGTATAAGTGTTATATGATGGCTAACTTTGTTCTACTTTAACACCATTCTAATTATAATCTACTAAGGATGAAGACCATTTTTTTCCAGACACTGCTTCTGTCTATGGCTGGTAAAATTCTTCCACATTACATTTAAGGCCAAAATTCCATATGCCATTAATTTCCCTGATGAGTTGATCTCTGTAAAGGTAAAGGAGAAGGGATTCACTTCGCTATTTTTTGTGAAATAAAAGCTTATTTTCAAACCTAGAGTGTTCTATCATTTTGCAAGTCCTTAGGCCACCTCAAAACAACTTCAAATTAAGTTATTTTGTCCTGATTTGGTAGAAACAATTCTTTAGCAACTACGCTATTGTGTGTGTTATTCTGTATGTTTTTTTTAAAGATTTATTTATTTGTCAGAGAGAGCTAGAGAGTGCACACACAAGCAGGGGGAATGGCAGGCAGAGGGAGAAGCAGCCTGCCCACTGAGTAGGGTGCCCAATGCAGGACTTAATCCTGGGACCCTGGGATCATGACCTGAGCCAAAGGCAGACGTTTAAATGACTGAGCCACCCAGACATCCCTGTTCCGTATGTTTAAAAATATATTTTTTTTAATTCTAAGGAAGCGGTGTGCCTGGGTGGCTCAGTTGTTAAGCATCTGCCTTCGGCTCAGGTCATGATCCCAGGGTCCTGGGATCAAGCCCCACATCGGGCACTCTGCTGGAAGGGAAGCCTGCTTCTCCCTCTCTTATTCCCCCTGCTTGTGTTCCTGTTCTCTTTCTCCCTCTCTCTCTCTCTCTCTCTCTCTCTCTCTCTCTCTCTCTCTCTCTCTCTTTCTCTCTCCGTCAAATAAATAAATAAAATCTTTTTAAAAACTAAAATAAATAAAATAAACTGTAAGGAAGCGAAACTATTTGTAGGAAAGTTTTTCTAAAGAGTACCAGTTTCAGAAAGAAGACCTAATTCCAAGTTAGATAGTTCAAACTGCTAAAGAGTGCCACTTTACGAAAGGATAACTAATCCCAAATGAATTGATTAGGCTGACAAAAGGGAACACAGAGTAATGAGGAGTAAAGTCATTTCCTGTATAAGATGAGTAAGAATGGTTGTTTAGTCACCTATTTAGAGACTAAGTTTGTGAAAATAATAAGGTAAGAGTTTAAGTGGCATAATGTCTTGGACTTGCTTAAAAATACTCTAGGAAAAAAAGTAGGGGAATGATGAATAGATGAAACATTGGAAAAACTGTTGATAATTGTTAAGGCTGGGTGATGAGTATGTGGGAGTTCTCTATACTATTATATTTACTTATGTGAATTCTTGAATTTTTCATAATTTAAATTTTAAACAGGGAAAAAGTATTTTAAAACATATTGGGAAGAAGGTGTAACCTCCCTTTTACCTGTTTTTTATTATGCAAGAAAAACAGGAAAGGCTGAGGGAGAGTCAGTATTGTAGAAAGAAATTTCTGTTGTGTTCCATTATCAGAGGAGGTATTGAATCCTGAATATGCCAGCTATTAACCTTATGGCTTTTAGCAAATCTCTGGATTTAACTTTTTCGTTTATAAAATGGGGATGATTATTTATACATCACAGAGTTGTATGAAGATTAACTAGAATAAGATATGTGCATATAAGAGCTACATAAATATTATTTTCCTTTACCTAGAAATAAGATTGCTAAGTAAGGAGTAAGACAGTAATCTTAAAAATAAAGAAAAGTAAAAAAAACACAGTTTAATTAGAATTTCATGGAAAATAATAGTTTTTATACAATTATTGCCCCTGCAATATTTAGGGCAGAAGGAGACCAGCTTACCTGAAAATCAGATATGACTGAGCGTCTTTATTTGAACTGTCAATCGCATCTGAAAAGGACACTTTAGTAAGTTAAATAGTCTTGCAAAACTTTGCCATAACAAGCATAATGTATTTCCAGATAAGAGTTTTAGCTATAGTATTAGGGTTAATACCTAACTAAAGATTTGGCATTGAAGAAACAGACTAATAAGGGAGATTTTTAGCAGAGTGATAACAACCTTGAAATAGAAACAATTCCAAATCTCCAAGGGCTAAATATTGCTTGATATTATCCATAAAGGGAAGGAAAAAAGAAGGAGAATTTAGAAACCTGGGCTCCGAAAAATGTTACAACACAAGAGGTTTCTGACTTCAAGGGAGAAGAGATCAATGTATTTGTTTGCTTGCTTGTTTTTTTTTTTAAAGCTATTTAATGGTATTTCAAGTGTTGTTTTGATGAACAATGTGACTTGGAAATTTTGCTAAATATGTGTGTCTGGGAGACCAATGTACTTACTTTAAATTCATTCTCTGTCTCTGTCTGGCTGTCTCTCATACACACATGGTTTCAACTCCTCTGTTCCTTCTACTGTTCAATTGTTCATTGTTCCTTTATTATATTACTTGAACTTCTCTATTTTAATAGGGATACATCTCTTAATGTTCTTAACATTCTTTTTGAATTTTAACAATAACTTTAAAAAAAAACAGCCTCAGAACTATAAAATAGTGTAACTGAAATCCTCAGTAATCAATGTCCAAAAGAGACTTGGATCCAGGGTTTTGCTTACAAAATAAAGGAGTATCATCTCAAGTGAAACTAATACAAATGTTTCTCTACTCTATGTGTAGTATTACTATTTCTTATGGGAGCATAGTTAAAATATTCAGTCCTATCTACAAGTCAAACCCATATATGTATTAACTTAAAGTTAGAATTTTATAAAAAGCAAACAAACTGGCAGCTGTCTTAAAAGTTCACTTGAAGTTCTATGCACATTTATGAACTGCTATAGAAGTAAAATGCACACAATTATGAGATGATACACGAATTTAACACACAAAAAAAATGCCCATTTACTCAGTGAATCTCTATTATCAAATACGACTGTGCGAAGTTTTAGCTTGCCCATATCCAGACATAAATTTACAATTGCTCTGTATTTGTTTCATGTGATATTTAGATGTTTCTTCCTGCATGTTGCCTTTATAGGTCACATATATGTTTTGTTACCCTTGAGAGAGCATATATATTTCTTTCTTTTATGACACTTAAAAAACACCTAGTGTTTTACAAAAAATGCACAGAATGACAAAAACTAATTTGTAAATATCAAATAATGTTATATTGCTTCTCTTAAATTGTCAAATAATATCCAGCATATAAAGGTCAATTCTTTAAACCAGATCCAGAGCAGAGTGAGGCAAATGAGGTATGTAGGGTGCAGATTCAAGGAGACATGCATTCTCAGGGAAGGTGTGGCACTAGGAGCTAACACCTACACAAATCTTGCACCCAAGCTGCCTCACTTGCATCACCCTATTTCAGGCTCTGCATTTAAAAGTACCTGCATGCTGGGGCACCTGGGTGGCTCAGTTGGTTAAGTGTCTGACTCTTGGGGCACCTGGGTGGCTCAGTCATTAAGAATCTACCCATGGTCCCAGGGTCCTGGGATGGAGACCTGCACGGGCTTCCTGCTCTTCGGGAAGGCTGCTTCTTCCTCTACTACTCCCCCTGCTTGTGTTCCCTCTCTCTCTCTCTCTGTGTGTGTGTGTGTGTGTGTGTGTGTGTGTGTGTGTGTGTGTTTCTGTCAAGTAAATGAATAAAATCTTTTTTAAAAAAGTGTCTGAATCTTGATTTTGGCTCATGTCATGGGATTAGAGTTGAGATGGAGCCCTGTCTCTTGGTCTCCCTGCTCAGTGGAGAGTCTGCTTCTCTCCCTCTCCCTGTGCCCCTCCCCATGCACTCTCTCTCTCCCTCTCTCTCTTCCCCTCATAAATAGGTAAATCTTTAAAAGTAAAAAAAGCGCCAGCATGCCTATAATAGCATTAATAATAGTATTGTTAAAGCTCCACTTTTATAAAAAGAGAAAAATAAAATATTTCTAATGAAAACTTTAAGTAGAGTGTATCAAAGAACTTTGCCTGAATAAGGCACAATTTTTCTCCAGCATGCATCACAGTCATGCCTAAACATCTGTTCACCTTTGCCATCTGTTTTCAGCTTCTTGACATAGAATTATTTCCTAATTGCCACCTGTTTGTGCAGTTCATGCTTTAAGCTTTGTCATTCTTTGCCAATTCTTCTTACTCCTCTGGGACAAAGAGTAAGACAGAAGAGATTTCTTGTAATCTTAAAATATTACATTTGAATATATCTTTGGCTTTTTTTCCTTTTCTCAGATTTTCTCTTCATAGTCAAAATGTTTCACATTCCACAGTAAAATTTTAACAATATTTACTCATAAATGTTAAACTACAGATACTAATGCAGTTATAATTAGCATGATGACATTAAACCCTCAATATTACTTGACAAAATTACTGGCCCACAAGTGCATAGGAAATTGTTGGATTTGCTTCTGTAGTAAAAAGTTACAACACACTACCTTCTTAATGTTCTTTTTATGCAGTAGAGAAGTACTCAGTAAAATAATATGAAACTAATTGTTGCAAACTAAGACTAAAGCTGTGATCATGCTGTTATTACCATGATGGGAAAAATGTAAGCAATTGTGATGGCATAATACAATGCTATTATGTCATAAAATAATAGTATATACCTGTGATGATTTTTAAAAATAGTTTGAAACAGGGGTGCTTGGGTGGCTCATTCAGTTAAGTATTGGATTCTGGATTTTGGCTCTGTTCATGATTTCAGAGTCCTGAGATGGAGCCTTGCATCAGGCTCCACGCTCAGTGTGGAGTCTGCTTAAGATCCTCTGCCTCTTCTCCTCCCCTGCTCCCACTCTCTCTCTCAAAAATAGTTTGAAGCAGCCAAAAGATGTATGTATACTTGTTGTGTGGGAAAACACAGAGGTATGTATACCTCTGGTGTGGGAAAAACAGAGGTAAAGAACCATTTTTATCACATAATATCAAGAGTACATACTGTTAACATGACATCTCTATTGATGTTAACCTTGATTTCTAGGCTGAGGTAGTGTTGTCCAGGTTTCTCCACTATATGAAAGTTCTCTTTTTCTCCCGTTTTTGACTGCACTCCTTAGAAGGAAGTTACTATGCTTAACTCACACTTAATGAGTGGGGAATTATGATCTCCCTCAATGAGAGTGGAGTAGCTATATAAAATATTTGGAATTCTTATGCAAGAAAGGTTTGTTCTTAGTTCCCCCTTTATTTATTTATTCATTCAATTTTTATGTATATCATCATGAACTCATGGATATTTAATTTACACTTCGGTTATAATCAAATATCACTTAAATTAATTTGTTGAAATTGTTCCAACTTTGTTCATTGGGAACTCTTTCAATGGAATACTATGTTCTTTTGGCATATCCCATTATTATGGGTTTTTTTCTTTCTTTTTATTTTTCACTTCCTTTCATTCTGACAGTATAAGGTGCTCCAGTTTTGTCTTGTACATTTCCTGTTCCAGTCTCCCCTCAGCTGTATCTCCAAGGACTCCTGGTTTCCTTACTGGAGAATATTAGAAAACAATATCTACATACTACATGTGCTCATTGCTACTGGGGTGTTGTTGCTTCTTGGCTCCCTCAGCTGACAAAGCAAGGGGATATATGTGTGTATGATAAAAAATGTATATACAAATATTTAAAACATTTCTATATACAACCATCTTTTCTCTATATTAAGCTAAATTAATATCAGTTCATACTGATGTCTCCTACTCTAATCCTTTACTACTCTAATCCTGCATCATTCTAGCCTCCTTCCTGTGCTTAACTGTAAACTCCCTCTCTGATAGTGACAGATCTGGTTCCCACCATCTGCCGTCTATTTACTTAATTGTTCAATTCCCATGTATGCGTATAAAATATCAGAATTGTTAACCCGTACAACCATGGGAAATTAACTTATCAGCTAGAGGTTAGTGCTTCTATACAGCTCTTTTTGCCTTTAGTCTTACAGACTCCACTCATTTCCAAAGTTTCTTAGATCTGAAACATTCCTCCACCTCTTGTAGTGAGATTGTTTTATATGTTCATAATACAGTTAACTGGTTTTGTCGCATTCTACATTCCATCCTGGGATTTCCCTGACCTCTCAAAAGATGCTTTTTAACTTGCATACATTAAAATTACCTCCTTGTGTTCTGAAGTTTAATGGGTTTTGACAAAAAGATGGGGCTATGTACCCACACTTAAGAATATCTTCCAATAGTTCTGTTCTTAACAATTCCCTGTGCTTCACCTGTTCAAGCCTCCCCAATTCCCTGCAATCCTCTGGTAACCACTGATTTTTATTATCTTTATAGTTTTGACTTTTACAATATGCCATATAATAGGAATCATACAATATGCAGGCTTCTCAGACTAGTTTAACTTAAAAATATGCATTTAGAGTTCATTCAGGTCTTTTTATGATTCAATAGATCCATTATTCTTATTGCTGAATAATACTCCAGTGTCTGGACATACCATAGTTTGTATATCCACTTACTTATTGAAAGACATTTTGGTTACTTTGGCGATTTGAATAAAGTTCTATAAACATTAGCTTGTAGCTTTTTGTGGGGACACAAGTTTTCAAGTAAGTTGGGTAAATAATAACCAGGGATATGATTGTTGGATCATAGGCTGAGATTATGTTCAGCTTTGTAAAAAAAACCTGTAAACTTTCTCCAAAGTGAATGTACAGTTTTGTATTCCCACCTAGGAATGAATGAATTTCTGTTTTTCATCTTTGTTGACATTTGGTAGTGTCAGATTTGGGGAGATGATTTGTTGTTTTTTAAAGCTTTTATCCATTTTATTTTTTTTTTTTTAAGATTTTATTTATTTATTTGATACAGAGAGAGAGATCACAAGTAGGCAGAGAGGCAGGCAGAGAGACAGGGAGAGGAGGAAGCAGGCTCCCTGCTGAGCAGAGAGCCCGATGCGGGCCTCGATCCCAGGACCCTGGGATCATGACCTGAGCCGAAAGCAGAGGCTTTAACCCACTGAGCCACCCAGGCGCCCGCTTTTATCCATTTTAATAGGTGTGTTGCTGTACACATTGTTATTATAATTTTAAATTACCTAATGAGAAATTATGTTGAGCATCTGTGCCTATGTTTATTTGTCATCTGTATATCTTCTTGGGTGAGATGTCCATTCAAATCGTTTTGGGGGGGATTTAAAAAAATTTTAATTGTGTTGTTTATTTTTCATATTTGAAAATATGGTGTTCTTTATATATTTTTGATATAAGTCTTTATCAGATACGTTTTCCAAATATTGTTCCCAGTCCTTGACTTTTCTTTTCATTCCCTTAGTAGTGTCTTTTACAAAATAGGTTTTAATTTTAAGAATGTCTGATTTATCAATTTGTTCTTGATTATGTTTCTGGGGTTGGAACTGAAAACTCATCGCCACACTTAGTTTGTCTACATTTTTTCTTACTTTTTTTCTCAGAGTTTTACAGTTTAGTTTTTTTTAAAGATTTTATTTATTTATTTGACAGAGAGAGAAAGAGATCACAAGTAGGCAGAGAGGCAGGCAGAGAGAGGAGGAAGCAGGCTCCCTGCTGAGCAGAAAGCCTGATGCGGGACTCAATCACAGGACCCTGAGATCATGACCTGGGCTGAAGGCAGATGTTTAACCCACTGAGCCACCCAGGCGTCCCCAGTTTAGTTTTTTGATACTGATGTCTGTGCTCCATTTGACTTCAATTTATGAAAGATAAGGTGTGTTTTATTCATTTTTATGGATATCCAATTTTTCCAGCACCACTTATTTAAAAGTGTATTTTTAACACTATATTTTCAGTTTATTATGTTTGATATCTTAAAAAAACTTTTATCTTGAGGAGAGAATGCCTTTCCCTGGGCTAGCCAATTGTTAGAGATAGTAAAGTGCCCTATCTCCTCTATCTGGTCTGTATATTTCCTCTCTCTTAAATATTCCAGATCTAGGTACCAAATAACTAGGGACCAACCCTATAGTCCAAAGCCTGCCAAAATTATTTAAACTATCCAATTCTAAGCTGTTTATCTTGTCCTTATGGCTTTCCTGCAAAAATCTCCAAAAGGTCATGACCTCAACCTTCCCGCCCCTCCTCTCTTCTGCCTCCTGACCATCTTGGTGTCTTTCTTACGTGGCCCTATGTTGTGTGCTGTGCATCCTGTCTCTAGCACCTGTGAGTACAGTCAACTTTTTTTTTCTGAGTTTCTTCTCTGTCTCCTATTATAACTACACCTGACAGATCATCTCATGAAAGGATATGAAACAAAAAGCCTTTCTCCACTGAACTGCTTTTGCTCCATTGTCAAAACTCAGTTGACTTTATTCGTATAGGTGTATTTCTGAGTTATTCTGATCTATTGATAAATGGGTCTGTTCTTCTGCTAATACCATGCTGTCTTTTTTTAAGATTTTTTTTTTTAATTTTTAAGTAATCTTGACCCCCAGTGTGGGAACCGAACTCACAATCCCAAGATCAGGAATCACATGCTCTACCAACTGAGCCAGTCAGTTGCCCCCAATACCATGTTGTCTTGATTTCTGTCTTGGTACTGACTGATTATTGTCACACTATAGGAAGTCTTATAATTTGTTATTATGAGTCAGTCACCTGTTCTTCTTCATATTGTGTTTACTCTAAGTATTTTGCATTTCTATAAAATTATAGAATCAGGTTGTTGATAGATAAAAAATAGCTTGCTGAGGTTTTGGTTTAGACTACTTTCAGTCTATAGATCAAGTTGGGAAGAATAGACATCTTAACAGTATTGAGTCTTCTAATTCCTAAAGCGTAATATTCCTCCATTTATTTAGATCCTTGATTTCTTTTATTGGAGTTCTGTAGTTTGCTACATATAGATCATGGACATATCTATTAGACTTTACTTAAGCATTTAATTTTTTGTGATGCTATCGCAAATAATTTTTTTTAATTCACATTGCTATTTATTAATGGAATATTATTTTTGCCCAAAGAACTAAAAAAACAATTGATTTTTGCATTTTAACCTTGTATCTTGTGACCTTGCTATACTCACATATAGTTCCAGTTTTTGGTCAATTCTTTGGGCTCTGCTGTATGTGCACTCATATCATCTGTTAACAAAATACAATTTATTCCTTCCTTCCCAATATATATTTATTTTATTTATTGTCTTATTGCACTAGCTAGAATTCCAGCGTGATGTGAAATAGAAGTGGTGAGATAGGGCATACTTGCTCTATTTTTAATTTCAGGGTTAAAAGACAAAATTTTCACCATTAAGTATGATGATAACTATAGGTATTTTTGTTGATTTTTTATCAAATTAAGGAAGTTACTCTCTATTCTTAGTATGTTGAGACTTTTTTAAATCAAAAATTGATGCTTTATTTTGTCAAATGCTTTTTCTGTGTCAATTGTATGATTTCATGATTCCTCTTAAATGTGTTGATTTACATTAATCATTCAAATGTTAAAACAGACTTGAAAAACTCAAATAAATCTCACTTGGACATGGTATAAAAGTATTTATATACATAGTTAGATTCAATTTCTTTTTTTTAAGATTTTTTTTAATTTTATTTTTATTATTTGCCCAAGGGGTACAGGTCTGTGAATCATCAGGCTTACATCTTTCACAGCATTCACCAAAGCACAAACCCTCCTCAATGTCCATAACCCATCCACCCTATCCCTACCCTCCCACCCCCCAGTAACCCTCAGTTTGTTTTATGAGATTAGAATTTATTTATTTGACAGAGAGAGATCACAAGTAGGCAGAGAGGCAGGCAGAGAGAGAGAGGAGAAAGCAGGCTCCCCACCGAGCAGGGAGCCTGATGCGGGCCTCGATCCCAGGACCCTGAGATCATGACCTGAGCTGAAGGCAGAGGCTTCAACCCACTGAGCCACCCAGGTGCCCTAGATTCAATTTCTTAATTGTTAAAGATTTTTGCATCTATGTTCATGATAGATGATGGTCTATACATTTTCTTTATGTAATATTTTCATCTGGTTTTAGTATAGGGTAATATATTGGCCTCATACATCAAATGAAATAGCAAATGTTCCCTCTCCTATCTTCTGAAAGAGGTTGTGTGGCATTGGTGTTATTCCTTCCGTATTTGGTAGAACTTCTCAGTGAAACCATCTGAAATTGAGGCATTCCTTTTTGGTAATTTATTATTCAACTTTTTATAGACATATGCCTATTTCGATTACCTATTTCTTATTTGTGAGCATTGGTACTTTGTATCTTTCAAGTAATAAATTAATTTCATCAAACTTTGAAACCTGTGGGCATAGAGTTGTCTATAGCACTTCTTACCATTTTTAAGGCAGTAGTGATGACCCTACTTTCTCATATTGCTGTTTTGTGACTTTTTTTCCCCCTTGGTTAACCAGGCTAGAGGTTAATCAATTATATTGTCCTTTTCAAAGAACCAGTATCTGGTTTTGTAGCTTTCCTCTATTGTTTTCCTCGATTCAATGTCATTGATTTCTGCCCCAATTTTTATTATTGCTTTCCTTCTGGTTTCTTTAATCTTAAATTATTCTTCTTTCTCTTGCTTTATAAGATAGAAGCTGAGAAAATTGATCTTAGGTCTTTCTTATTTTCTAATATATACACTTAAATGCTATGAATTCATCTGTAAACATTTTTGTTGTGTGCCACAAGTTTTGCTGAGTTGTAGTCATTTAATTAATTTAACTGAAATATATAATTAATGTGTTGTTTAATCTCTAAATATTTGGTAATATTCTTTTTACCTTTTGATTATAAATTTCTAGTTTAATTCTATTGGATTCTGAGAACTTTTTATGGTTTACATTTCCCTAAATTTATTAAAGTATTATTGCCCAAAATGTGATCTATCTTGGAGAATGTTTCTTGTGAGCATGAAAATAATATTTATTTTTATGTTGTTAGATGAAATATTCTATAAATATCAATATAATCAAGCTGATTGATAGTGGTGCTCGTCAACTATATCCTTATGTTCTGCTTGCTTGACTTGTCAATTACTGAAAGAATGTTGTTAAGACCCTAGCTATAATAATGGATTTGTCTATTTTAAGTTTTTAATTCCAGTTAGTTAACATATAGTGTTACATTAGTTTCCGGCATAGAATTTAGTTATTCAACAATTCCATACATCACTCGGTGCTCATTACAAATGCAATCCTTAATCCCCATCATCTATTTAATCTGTCCCCCCACCCACTTCCTTTCTGATAATTATCAGTTTATTCTATATAATTGCCTGGTTTTAGTTTGTCTTTCTCCTCTTTTTTTCCCCTTTGCTCATGTGTTTTCTTAAATTCCATATATGACTGAAATCATATATTATTTATTTTTCTTGAGGTTCTATGAGTTTTTACTTTATATTTTTGAAGCTTTTTTGTTAGATGTATATACATTAAGGATTATTATGTTTTAGGCAAATTGACACTTTATTATTATGTAATTCCACATTTATACCTAATAATTTTCCATTGTCTGAAGGGTTTTTTTTTGTCTGAAATTAATACAGGTAGTCCTACTTTCTCGCAATTATCACTAGCATTATACACAATATAACACATATTTCCTTCTCATCCAACAGCCCCAATAACAATAACAGCCCTAATCTGGAAGCAACTCTAAGGTCCATCAACAGGAGAAAGGATAAACAGTGCTACTTTCATACAATGGGATACTACTCAGCAATGAAAAAGAATACACTATTGAAATAAGAACTAGCTTGGATAAGTCTAAAAAACAAATAATTTAAGCATAAGAAAGTGCATACTTAATAATACTTTAAACATTATTTTAGAGCTGGCAAAACTACTCCACAGTGATAATAATTAGAAAACAGCTGCTGGGCACCTGGGTGGCTCAGTGGGTTAAAGCCTCTGCTTTTGGCTCAGGTCATGATCTCAGCATCCTGGGATCGAGGCCCGCATCGGGCTCTCTGCTCAGCAGGGAGCCTGCTTCCTCCTCTCCCTGTCTCTCTGCCTGCCTCTCTGCCTACTTGTAATCTCTCTCTCTGTGTCAAATAAATAATAAAATTTAAAAAAAAAGATTTAAAAAAAAAAAAGAAAACAGCTGCTTCTGAGTGGAGGGAGAATTGACTTGGATGAAACATGAAAGAAACTTCTGGAATGTTGGAAATGTTTATCTGCATTTTATTTTATGTAGTGATTATATGGACTTACACAACTGTCAAAGCTCAAATGGAACACTGAAGGTACATTTTATTGCATATGAGTTACATATCAAAAAATACTTTCACAAATTAAAGAGCAAAAAAGTAAAAAGAAGGAAGGTTGGTAAATTTATTAACCTTGCTAAAAACCATAGTTTAGGGTGCCTGGGAAGCTCAGTCACTAAGTGTTTGCTTTCAGTTCAGGGCATAATCCTAGGGTCCTGGGTTTGAGTCCCACATGGAGCCCCACATCAGGCTTCCTGCTTGGCAGGGAGCTACCTTCTTCTTCTCTCACTCCCCCTGCTTGTGTTCCCTCTCTCGCTGTGTCAATTTCTGTCAAGTAAATTAATAAAATCTTTTTTATTTTTTTTTAAATTAGGTGATCTCTCAGGAGTTCATTCCAGTCATTGATGCTACTAGTGTATATAAGTAAATATATGTGTGCGTAGCCTAAATATGTAAGGTCAATAGTGAAATAAGCATGCTGTAAGACAAAAGAAAGAGAGAAAGATAGAAAGAAAGACTGAAAAGGAGAAAGAAAGAGAGAGAGAGAGAGAAGAATGGAAAGAAGGAAGAAAGAAAGGAAAGAATGAAGAGAGTTAAGCTGCTTGTTTCTCTTATAGAATATTAGCCAAAGAAAGAGCCAAGCAATTTGTCAAGGAATAGACAGACATATTTTTAGTGAGATGTATAGTAACATGACTCTTGAATTTTGTGGGGACTAGAAGATTGCTCTTTGTGAAGGAAACATTTATACTATTGTCTGAATCCATTCAGAGAGGACTGTACCCATGGAGTTAGAAATAATTAACTTAGTGCCATGAATAAAGTCTTACCCATCAGAGTGGACTATTAGTATTTCTATTCACAGAAGATAATTCACCAGGTACCATATTTAGTTTACATGTTTTCATCAAATATTTCATATGAGAAAATTATAGGGAAGAGAGAAGACTATATTCATGTAACTAGGACTATAATTAGCCCTTTGTTTTTTTCTCCCTTGATAAGAGTAACATATCTTATATCTTTGTGTTTTAGTCTGTTCAGTCTGCTATAACAAAATACCATAGCCTGTGTAGTTTATAAACAACAGACATTAACTTCTTACAGCTGTGGACTCTGAGAGACCAAGATTAGAGTGCCAAGAATGATATGGTACTAGTAAAGCCTCTCTTCCAAGTTGCAGACTGCCAACTTTTTACTATGTCCTCACATGATGGAAGGGAGAAGCTAACTCTGAAGCTTCTTTTATAAGGGCACTAATCTCATTCATGATGACCTAATCAACTCCCAAAGGCCCCACCTCCTAATACCATCATCTTGGGCAAAATCCATGTTCTTCTCACACGTTATCAACTCAAAGTCTAAGTTTAAAGTCTCATCTAAATCTCATCTAAATCATATATAGATGAAACTCGAGTTATGATTCATCCTGAAGCAAATTCCTCTCCTCCTGAGAACCTGTAACATAAAACAAGTTAGGTGGTTATAAAATATAATGGTGGAACAAGTGTGGGTAGAAATTCCCAGTCCAAAAAGGAAAAACAGAAAATAAAAATGGAGTAACAGGTCCAAGGTAAGCCCAAAATCTAAAAGGGTGATCACTAAACCTCAGTTCTTTTTTTTTAAAAGATTTTATTTATTCATTTGACAGAGAGAGAGAGATTACAAGTAAGCAGAGAGGCAGGCAGAGAGAGGAGAGAGGAGGAAGCAGGCTCCCCGCTGAGCAGAGAGCCCAATGTGGGCCTCGATCCCAGGACCCTGGGATCATGACCTGAGCCGAAGGCAGCGGCTTTAACCCACTGAGCCACCCAGGCGCCCTAAACCTCAGTTCTTGAAAATAGTTTTCCTTGGCTTGATGTCCTGCCTTACCTACCTTCTAGGGTGGAGTTTCTGCTTCCAGATACATCAGGGTATTCCCCAAACCAACAATTTTACTGGATGCTGCCTATGCAGCAGCTATAAGATTCTAGTCATTTGCCTGTGGCTATCCTAGCCTGGAATCCCACACCTGTGTCTTCACTGGTCTGGAAACACAGGGGAAGCCCCACCCCCACAGCTCTGTTGGTCATTGCTTTCCCCATACATACACATGCAACTAAAATTTATTTTCTTCTGCTAATCTGTCTCATGTCAATTTGAGTCTAGCTAGAAGGACTATGAAGGGCTGAGAAAATTCTTACTCCCCAACACCCCCAATTTACACATATGAGTTAGTGTCATAGCCAGGACTAGAACATATTTCTACTCCAAGCCCATTTTTTTCTAATCAATTACTGTCACCACTTAAATTAATATACTGTACTTTTCACTTACTTAACTTTACAAAACACACCAAATGATGACTTAATGTTGAGAAATCAACTGTAGTTGATTAGAGAGAAGGAAGAGTAGCTCAATCTTTTTAAGGGGAAAAGAATTTTAGAAGAACATAAAAAGCTAAATAAAATAAAATAAGAAGAAATTAAACATAGTGAAATCCTTTTATTTTAAAGATTTGTTTATTTGAGAGAGAGAGAGAGTGCACATAAGCATAGGGGAAGAAGCAGAGAGAGAGAAAGGCTTAAGCAGACTCTGTGTGCTGAGTGTGGAGCCCCACACACGGCTCAATCTCATGACCCTGAGATCACAACCTGAGCAAAAACCAAGTCAGATGCTTAACCAATTGTGCCACACAGGCACCCTGTGAATTCTTTCCAAATAGATCAATTTATATTCTAGCCTATTATCGTTATATCTGCATGATTATTATTTCTCACTCTATAAAGTTATCTGTATCTCCAATAAGAAACATTCAGAAAAGGAAACAAAATGACATAAGCAAAACAAAATCTTCAACCTCACTTTTCAAACATTGTACCTTGTCAAATATCCTTTGTTGATAGATAATTTTCTCTGATCTGTTTTTACATTAATATTCTCTATCCCATAAGATTCATTTCTTTAGGACTGGGGATATGAAGATGTGGTACATGTGTCATTTCTTTATGTGCCTAAATACTCTAAGTTTTTTCCCTTACAATATCCACAGATGTTGACAGCTGTTGCTCCCAAATTTTTAATAATGAAGACAACCTTTAATTTCTAAAAATTATATAAATCCCACATAATAATTACATTTTAGTAGCTGTTAATTGATAGTCTATAAACTCCAACATTTATTCATTAACACTTCTAAATGAATTTATATTTTTGTTGTTATTGTTTTTCAGGATTGAGTTTTTTAAAAAAGATTTTATTTATTTATTTGACAGAGAGAAAGAGAAAGAGACCTTGAGAGAGGGAACAGAAGCAGGGGGAGTGGGAGAGGGAGAAGCAGGCCTCCCGCTGAGCAGGGAGCCCGATGCAGGGGTTGATCCCAGGACCCTGGAATCATGACCTGAGCCAAAGGCAGTCTCTTAAAAAACTGAGCCACCCAGGCACCCCTATTTTGAGTTTTTTTAAAGGTTTTATTTTTTGAGTAATCTCTATACCCAATGTGGAACTCAAACTTACAACCCTGAGATCAAGAGTAGCATGCTCTGCCAACTGAGCCAGCCAGGTGCCCCTGAATTTGTTTTGTTTTGTTTTCTTTATTTTATTTTCTTTATTTTTATTTTTTTTAATTTTTTTTCTCTTTTTGTTAACATATAATGTATTATTTGTTTCAGGGGTACAGGTCTGTGATTCATCAGTCTTACACAATTCACCAGTGCTTAATTTGTATTTTCTTAATCACATCACTTGCATATGTTTTAAATTTTGTAGATAATTATTTGTAAAACATGGTATTTATTCAGTGTGTTCACAATGACCGGGGGCATACAATTTCCTGGACTCTACAGTAATGCCCTGTCTCCCAACACCAACAATGAGCCTGGCTTCAAACCCCTCAAGTTTCCTTATGGAAATTCTGCATTTGTAACTACCTAGAAAGAAGCCAGGGAGGGAATCTACACTGGTCTTTCTTCCTACTCATAATCATATCCATATTCATGTACTATCAACTTCAAGAAGACTTAGATTTCACTAGACTTATCCACCACCCCAGTTGAAGGGTTTCAGGGCACATTCTCTCCCCACCAAATGTGCCACTTTAAATATAGATTATTTTGAGCTGAAGGCACTTGAGACTCTGTGGGCTCAAAAGAAACATTTGTCTCTCCTTTAACCACACAAAAGATTCTAAATTGGGGATCTTTCCCAGAATAAGAATTATTAACAGAGAGAAATTTTATCTCAGTGACCCATTTGTTATGGTAGGACAAACATCTAATTAACAAACAAACATCTGCCCTTCTTATCACCTTGTGAAAGGTGATTCCTTTTTTCTGAAATACTAGAGTCCTATACTCACATCCTTTGTTTAGAATGACATATATACCTCATTTTTCCAACTGTCTTTGGAATTACCATGTCTGTGTGGATTCCCTGTATGGACACCTATTAAATTTGATTTTCTCCTGTTACTCTATCTTATGTCAATTCGATTCCTAGATCTGTGATAGAACAGGAATTCTTGCTTCTGACACAGTGCTAGGAAGAATGTCTGGCTCACAGGCTGTCTTTAATAAATATTTGGTGAATATATTTGTCCAGGAAGAAGTTGCTGTGGCTGAGGTCAAAGTGGTTGCTACCTATGTTCTCAAGGATTTTGATGGATTCCTGTCTCACATTCGGGTCTTTCATCCATTCTGAGTCTATTACTGTGTATGGTGTAAGGAAATGATCCTGTTTCATTCATCTGCATGTGGCTGTCCAATTTTCCCAACACCATTTGTTGAAGAGACTTTTTTCCATTGGATATTCTTTCCAGCTTTGTTGAAGATAAGTTGGCCATAGAGTTGAAGGTCCATTTCTGGGTTCTCTATTCTGTTGCATTGATGTATGTGTCTGTTTTGTGTCAGTACAGCTTTGTAATAGAGCTTGAAGTCTGGAATTGTGATGCCACCAGCTTTGGTTTTCTTTTTCGACATTCCTCTGGCTGTTCGGGGTCTTTTCTTGTTTCATACAAATTTTAGGATTATTTGTTCCATTTCTTTGAAAAAAGTTGATGGTATTTTGAGAGGGATTGCATTGAATGTGTAGATTGCTCTAGGTAGCATAGACATTTTCACAATATTTGTTCTTCCAATCCATGAGCATGGAAAATTTTTCATTTTTCATTTCTTTGTGTCTTCCTCAATTTCTTTCATGAGTGTTCTATAGTTTTCTGAGTACAGATTCTTTGTGTCTTTGGTTAGGTTTATTCCTAGGTATCTTATAGTTTGGGGTGCAGTTGTAAATGGGATTGACTCCTTAATTTCTCTTAATTTCTTCTGTCTTGTTGGTGTATAGAAATGCAACTGATTTCTGTGCATTGATTTTATATCCTGCCACTTTACTGAATTCCTGTAAATCTGCAAAGATTCCATTTTTAAGCATGCCTCCAACCAAGAAATTCTCTTTATCCCAACTCTTCAAATCTGACAACTGTGGAAACACTTATGAATTAATAAGAAATACCCTCCATATGACAACATAAGCATTTCCATGCCAACTAGGGAACATGTATTAGCTAAGGTAATAGAATATTTAATTTCAGGTGAGACTAGCTATCCAAATATTTGTTTTCTCAGTTTGCATAAGGTGAATACAGATAACTAGAGATCAAATACAGAGGATGCTTATTTTGGAAGCACAAGGCAATAATTATAAGGGTAAATATTTTAGTATTTCGAAAAGCTATATTATAAATCTGGGAAATTTCTGCCTAAATGATGTAACAAGTTTATTGAATAATGATTGTTTACCAGGTACAGTGTTAAGTATTTTCTGTGCACTGTTTTGCTTAATTCTTACAACAACCCCATAAAATTGGTCATATTATTATTTTTATTTTACAGATGAAGAAACTGAAATTAGGGGAAGGTAAACAAATTATCCAAGGTCACACTGGCAATTCCTGAGCCATTATTCTTTACCAATATATTCAAAGACACTCTAAGGGGAAATATCAGTTTCTTTATACCTAAATAACTTAGAAAACTTCTACTTTTATCCTTAGCTTGCTGTAGTATTAATTACAACTGTCAATTCCCATGATTCT
Source organism: Ailurus styani (assembly GCA_002007465.1). Lineage (NCBI taxonomy): Eukaryota > Metazoa > Chordata > Mammalia > Carnivora > Ailuridae > Ailurus > Ailurus styani. The sequence continues at coordinate 883,388 of LNAC01000445.1, read as the reverse complement.
GGTTATTTAATTATGTGTGCTCTTGTTTTCTACTTTCCACTTTAAAAGAGGGAAGAATGGATAAGTAGCATTAAAAATGGTTTTAGGAGCACTTGGGTGGCTCAGTTTGTTAAATGGCTGACTTCACTTCAGATCATGATCTCCCAAGTGGAGCTCTAAGCTCAGTGGTGACTTTGCTTCTCCCTCTTCTTCTGCCCCTATGCTGGCTCATGCTCTCTCTCTCTCTCTCAAATAAATAAATAAAATATTTTAAAAAATAGTTTGTAAACACTAAATTTTATCAAAAGTCACATCTAGAATCCACAATTAGTAAAACCGAACTCCATAGTATTAAGTGGAGTTTCATTATAAACAAAAGTAATTAGGTCATAAATTGGGGGGGGGCTTAGGTGGTTGTAAATTAATTTCACTATAGTGTTACTAAGAGATCTGTCATAGCAACTAACTCAGGAAACTTAAATGCCGAGCCCTAGTGTGCTTCTATGGCCACCTGCTCCATCCCAGGGAATACCAAGGGGGCTAGACAAGTCAAAAGCATAGCTCCTGGCTGGGTTTGCCAACAATGTTGCAGAACAAACTTGGATAAACTTGTCACAAAAGAAGCTAGTAACTCAAGAAATGAGAGTACAGAAAAGAGAAAGGGAGAAATTGGTTTAGGGCGTCAGCAATGGGGGTAGGTGGCAGGCTCAAGCCTTAATAACTGACCTCTCCATCCCCAAGATAGACACCTAGAATTTTATAGAAAGTTTGGGGCTGGGGGTTACTTACAAGGGAACAGGCAAAGAGCACATGATTATGGGTGGGGGTTGGTATGTGTTCAGCCTATGATATTGGGCAGAGAAGGGGAATGTGAGTGTGGTCTACTAAGCATTCCATTGCTATCAGGGTTTTTCTGGTCTGGTTGTTGGGATATTCCAGGTCATTGTAAAACACCTTCATCAATGCCTCAAAAAGATGGAGAAAGAAACAAGCATGATAGGTGTTAGTTAGAGCATGATATAAGCAGTTTTATCTATTTCTGGCTTTAACTAGGGGTCTATAGTTGAGCAAGAGGGCTTGCTAACAAGTTTTAACCTTCTGGTAGTTGTCAGTTTTCCTTTTTTTTTAGTCTAAAGCTTTTTCAGAGTTATTTAAAATTCCAGAACAACAACAACAAAAATATAAACAAGAGAATAAACATTTGTGGAACTTTGCCTGTAACTCCTGACCAGACATTTATTTTTTGCCTCCTTCAAAATCTTCAGAAGAACTAAGCATTTGAAAATTTGTCTTTGCATAAGGCCCACTTTTCTCTGTTTTTCTTCTTACCGTCTTCTCTCACAGTCTCTAGGTCCTATCTGATCTCACATACAGAAGAGCAAAAGATGGGTACATATTTAGAGCAGAAGAGTTTGAAAGAAGCAAAAGCTTTTTACTGAGTACCACCTTTGACCTCAGTAGTTCATTTCATTCACTTGTACTTTAAGTAGTATAAGCTATTAAAGAGATGAGTGGCATGGTTTTCAAACTAATTTTCAATAGATGTGTATGGGGTATGGGTAATTTCAGAAACTAGTTAACAGTAAGTTTTCAGCAAAAACGGCAATATATTTTTTGTTTCCTGACTTACAAGTGTGGAAGGCCTTTATCAGCATACCTTGCAACTCTCAAGAATTTGGTTATAGCCCTAGTAATGGTTTACCTTACATTAGTTCACATTCCCCAAAGTCCAAGATTTCTTAAGATACTTACTGTTTACTGTAGTAAGAATCTTGGCATAATCTTTTTTAGTATGTTTAACTTTCTAAACAGTAGATGTTTATAGATTTTTGTTTGCCATCACTGCTTCTGGATTCTAAACTTTAGATAAAATGTGTGTAAAATATTTTAGTAACAACTAACCAACCAATGTTGAGGGACTTAAGATTTGGACCTTTTAAATGTTTGACAGGTGGATGGAATATGTTTATGCTTATATCAATGCACATAATAAGTTCACAGGGATAAAATATAATGCCACATTTACTTAATAAGTTCTGTTTACACCTTTAAGTTTTAAAGACTCTATAGCATCAATTTTCCTTTTACTGAAATTTCCTGTTATATGGTGGTATATTGTGGTATGTTGCCATGAAATGTAATTATATTTAAACCATATTACATTTCCAAAAATCTCATCTCTAAGTTAATTCTGTATTGTATTTTTTTAATATAACAGAATATTGAGTAGCATCAATTGTGAATTCACGTAGGCCACGAGGGAAAATGAGTTTGTAGATGTATCACATCTTAGTTTGGGTTTAGAAGGTAGTGTAATCTAAAATGTAGCTTCTGGGGGCTCTTGGTTGGCTCAGTTGGAAGAAGCTGTGACTCTTGATCTTGGGTCATGAGTTTCAAGACCCTCACTGGGTGTAGAGATTACTAAAAAAAAAAGTAATAATAATAACATAAATAAACAAACTGATTTCAAAATATAAATAAAATAAAATGTAACTTCTGTTACCAAATAATAAGGTGTAGAAGAGGAAAACTTTTCCTGCACCCCTCAAGAGTCTTTTGGCTGTTGTGAGAATTAAGTTGACATGAGACCGATAACAGGAGAGAATCAAATTTAATTACATTACATAAGTATGGGAAACCCACATAAACATGAGAGGTTCCAAAGATAGGTAAGATGAGCTATAGTCATTCTGAACTAATAGAAGGAGGGAAGAGTCTGAGACCTCAAAGGGAAGGAAAGCAATTCATAGGAAGATGAAAAAGAGTAAGTTTTTGGCAAACAAATGTTTTCTGGGCTACACAGAAACAATGGGACATAGAGATGAATTTTAACAAACAGATTTTGTTTAATTCTTGCCTACCACCCTTAGTTATTACTATAATGTAGTTATCTATGGTGATAGCTCTCTTCCTGGAGCAGGTCCTTTATCTAAATTCTTTTAAGCTGTTAGTAGGAAAGTCAGTTTCTTCCTGAATCTTTTCGGTCTTGATTGTTTTCAGCTTGAAATTCTGCAAGCTGAAGTGACACATTTTAGGGCAACTAGTTCTGAGTCCCTACAAGGGTGTGTGATATAATGAATACTAAGAGCTTCATATTGGCAATTCCAAATCTCTTTCCTGTGAATGATCCAAAGCACAAGACGAAACAAATATAATTAGGTTTTGCAGCATAAAATTATTATTTGTTTAAATGTTGTAATCCTCTTACTAAATATAATCTGAAATTTAATTTGGTGACAAGCAGTAAATATTGAAAAGGAGGCTGAGCTTTCATAAAATCTATCTGGTTTGCACTCCCCCTTTGATGATTTTTATATTTGCATAATTAAAACTTTATTTCCCTTGCTGTTTTCTCAAGTCCAATGAAATCATGGTGAAATTTTCTTGAAAATACACAGTGGAGAGGTCAAGAGATCAAAAATTTTTTTGTTATTTTAATCTCATGGAAGCCAAACAATGGTGCAAAATTATGCACAATAAACACATAGGAATGTAACTTAAACATATAGGAATGGTCTGCTTTCAACTGGATACCCAGAGACCCTTGGGAAAGTTTTTCAGGGACCTTCACAACAGAGCTAAAAGGACCAAAATATAATAATAAAGGTGATTTTTTTCTCCAGTACAAAAATAAAGTCTGATGAATTTAGCAAAATCAGGAACTACTGTTTTCATTAACTGCTGATATAATAGAAAGGGGTAATCATGAGGCGATTTTAAAGTGAATTGCAAGCCACTGTCAACACTGAATAGAGAAAAGACATCGGTTCCTCCTCTGGAGCAGTTGTAAAAGTTCCCAATAGCAATTACAGAGGTCTGGGAGCAAGCAATCCAGCAGCTGGACACTCAATATATATAAGGTTATCTGGAGCTCCCTAGAGAGTGTTTAAGTCTCACCACATGCCTTCAGTCCAAAAATTCTGACCAGTTAAAAATGCATAAAACAGAGTAAAACAAAGCAAAACAAATTTACCCAGAGGTGTATAAAAATGAGGTAGCCACATAGAGTAAAAACAAAGGGAATATCTGATTTTGACGCCAGGCTTTAGCAGCAATTTTCTATGTGGCTCTGGTCAAAGGCCAATGGTGGGGAAAAAAAGTCTGTGATAATTATTTGAGTTAATTCCACTGGAAAAACAGTTTCTGCTTAATTTCTAAGACACTGAAACAAGTGTTTTAGCATGTTTTAAGCCCATATAGTCTGGATATTATTTTAGATCTCTGAGATAATATTCTTTGTTACTTAAAAACAAAGTTATTATTTAGTAAAGTGATGTTCAGTTAAAAAAATCAAACTATATAGAAAGATTCAAGAATAAAAATTAAAATCCCCCTTAAAATCTATTCGTAGTAGTTTTTAGGAATAGATTTAATTTAGGAATTTTTTTTTCCTATTCAAATCCTTTCCATTCTTTGAAGTAGAACTCCAGTTTTGTCTCTCTGTGATTAGATTGCTAAGCTTCCACCCATCTTTGCTTTTGATTAGTTTTAAGGAAAATAATGTAAACATTCTACAATTACATATTTATTTAAGATGACTCATTTTTATTTCCCCAAATGAATGTAAGTTCCTCAAGCCAAAACATATTTTATCTCATATCTAGTGACTTAAATAATATTTGATTAATACAGGAGACATACAATAAGTCAATAATTATTGTTTTGTCTTATACTACTCAATTCCATCTTAAGGATTTATAAAAGGATGCAAAAATTAAAAATATGAATATTTTAATTTCCTTGAGATTTGGGAGCAATTTCAACAATTTACATTGAATGGTGTACATTTAAAACTATGATTGGTAAAATAAAACATAAATTTCAAAACTTTTTGATCTGGGGCTATAACTGAACCAAACAAGAGTTCATTCACTTGATGCACAGTAAGCACATAAAAACTGACACTGAGCTTTTGCAGTGAAGAAAAATAGGCTATTTATTTGTGTGGTGCCACCCAGGAGGATGAGGAGGGTGGGGGGTGGGCGAGGGCTAATGCTCAAAAGTTCCAAACTCTCTGTGGCTTGCAAGTGATGATTGTTAACAGCAAAATTTGGGACAGGATTCTCCTCTCCTGAGTAGGTGGATGCCACTGATTGGAAGCCCATGAAGCCATGCTAGCAGGTGTTCTGGTGATGCTTCATCTGGTTCCCTGGTTTTCCATTATCAAGAGACTTGGAATCTGAAAAAATATCTTTATTCTTTATGTTACAGATTTCATTATGTACACCTGATGATTACATCTTTAAGGTGGTGCTGATTAACTACTTGTAAGCTGGTGGGGTTGCATTCCTAAGGTTCCTAAGTTTCCTTAACTGGTCCAATATGACTCTAGTATTTATTCTTTCATCTGAACTGACAAGATGGATGCGAGCTTCAGGATCACTTTACACTCTATTAAAAAAAAAGAGTAAAAAAATTAAGTAGTCTCTGATGTGGGAAATACATTAGGGTTCAAAGCCAATGACCAAGAAAGAATTCTTAAGATGTCTTGGGTGCAAAAGGTGGTTTTATTAAAGCACGAGGACAAGACCTGAGGGCAGAAAGAGCTGCACTGGGGTCTTGAAGAGTGATCTATTATATAGTTTCAAGATGGGAGGTGGTTGGGGATTGCGTAAGTTTCCAAGGAATTTTGGAAGAAAGGTTTCCAGGACCTTGAGGGGGCTAGCTATTGTTAATAAAAAGTCATTTATTACCATCTAATAAAACCTTAGTCATGAGAGCCTTCAGGTGTATATCAGTGGGCCATATGGTTGGGGGATGATTGCCAACACATATTTTGGGGAGTAGAGATAAAGGAAGTTTCTAAAGGAATTTTTATATGTTAAAGTTGACTTAGGATCCTGGGGGTCAGGCTAAGGTTGACTTTTGCCCTTTGCAAAGTAGCAACATCCAGGCAGTTGAGTCCCTAGAGGAATATCACTCTGCCTGTTTTAAGGACTTGTCAATGGGCTGGTTGCAGATAGTAAGGAAATATAATAATTTTTCTTCCACCTTTGTTTCCCCCATAAATCTCTACACCCAGTGTGGGGCTTGAACCCATAACCCCGAGATTGAGTATCTCAGGTTAGATATTACTAGAGGGCTGTTGAGACTGATATCTGAGTAAGATTCCTTATCTGCTAATAATCTTCCAAGAGGCACTTTCCCATTGTTAAGCCCACAGTCTGATCTTTTCTTCTGAAGAATTCTACACCTAAATAAACACACATATCAATTCACTACTCTAAAAATGAAAAGTGGAAGACATGAATCACTTCAAAAATAAAGGCAAATAGATGACCTCATAGCACTTGTAATTATCCAGGACCTCTGAACATGCATAACAACATAGGCACACAACATAATTCAGACGAAAATTAAGGATAGTCTTTCTGGATGTGCTTTATTATTATTTTAATTTTGAGTTTCATGAGCAAATTTTTTTGGACACTGAATTACTGTCAGCCTATAAAATGTTAACACTTTCTTCAGCAACCTATTTATTTGACCACTTGAGAGGTGTAGGGTGGGGGGGCAATTGGAATGGGAAAAACTACATTTTCTCTAATGTAGCAAATCATTCAGAGAATCAATCAAATAAATCTTTACTATCAGGAAGCCAAAGTAGCCTCCTTTTTTTTTTTTTTCAGACTTTTCATTCTAATCATTACAGGCACTTTCAGTGAAACACAAGATTTCCTGCTGTGAAACACAAGATTCCAAAACCCAATTAAATGCATAGTCAAATACAAAAATTCATACTCTGTTCTAGCACAACTACTGCATTAAATACAACAATGGGTGAGATTTATGTAGCACCAATTGAAAAGTTTAAAGTATTTACACCATGGGGCTTTTTAAATAGTGTAGCTAATCCTCTCCATCTTAATGATTCAGGAAGTGAAAAATGGCCTTTGGTAAAGGTGGAATAGGTGAGCACCCACACAATGCTATTTAAAGTGTGCCCTAAAGCCCCCTTGTTCCTGAAATATCACCCATGGTTACATTACCCTAATATATGTAAAGTGATTTACAGATTGCAAAGCAGTTTCACATAATTATATCTAAATTTCTCAACTGCCCTGAAATAGCTTAAGAGAGGTATCATCATCCCCATTTTACATATAAGAAAACTGAGTCTACAATGTGCAAGCCAAGGGATTACATTTTATTCACTTAGTATTTAACAGTTATTTTTCACACATGAATTAATATAATTCTTTCTATAATCTCACTTTACAAATGAGAAGAGTGAGCTTCAGAGAAATTAAGAAACCTGCCCAAGGTCACAAAACTGATAAATTTTAAAGCTGAGACTTTAAACCAAGTCAGTGTTCCTCTGATTCCAGAATCAAAGCTCTCAACAACTTGGCTCATATGATTCATCTTAATAAACTTTGATAAAATGTTTTCAACATGAACTTACAGTGTCTTAATTACGAGTGAGAAGAAACTACTCTAAAGTACTTTTTGTTTTTCAAACCAAGTGCTCAAAAAATTAAGTATGCCTTCATCTCCTTTGCTTACTAATTAATTCAAACATGGGGAATATACATATGTGTATATGTCATCATTATAGATTTATGGTCTAATGGGCTACGGTAAACTAACATTTTTCATTAAGTTTCCTTGTTTGTATTTTAAGTTATAATACATATCAATGTGAACATAAAATACAGTACTTTTATTTTTAAAGTAATACATCTCTCTAATTCAGAAAGATATTCTCCAGAGTTATCATTAATAGCTCACTTGGACAACTCAACCCTACTCCCCATTTCACCCAACACACACACACACACACACACACACACACACACACACACACAGTTAACTCTAAGTTCTTCCAGTTGCTCCAGTACTGGAAGGTGGATGACCTAACCACAATTATAGGCTCAGTTTCATCTTAGTGCCATTGGAAAAATATGAGGAATCCTATATCTGCAACTCAAGAGTTCAACATTAATTTAAGCTTAATATTGGCAATATTGGACATATATTAAGATTAGTTTGTTAGTAATAGTCACTCAGTGCTGTGTTACGGCCAATTTATTTTTTCTTTCATCAACCCAGCTGCTTCATGCAGGGTTTTTAGTCTTTACCATCTTGGCATAGAGCCACCAAATGCCTAATCATCACCTGCTGCATCCCTTCACAGGCAGGCACTTTGGGATGCATTTCAGCTTGGATGAATCAGTACCTTAGGATGAATCAGTAAGTCCATGAATTTAAACTCAGATCTGGTACACATGTTTTGATCTGAGGCACCTATGTGATTCACCTAGAGCTACAATTAGGAAGTCATGGAGTTAAATGGAAGAAATATGGGCTTTGATGTCAGACTAGCTGTATCTGAATATTGTCTGCCATTTACTAGCTGTGGGGCCTCGGGGAAAAAAATTGATTAACTTCTCCAACTCTATTTTCATTTCTAAAATAGGTATAATAATAACAACTGCCTTAAAAGTTTTCCGTGAATGTTAAATGAGACAAAATGTATTAGATGTCCGGTACAGAGTAAGTGGTAAAAACAAACAAACAAAAACCTTGGTTTCCTTTTCCTTTTTTTTTTTTTTTTTCCTCATCTGGTTTTCCCTACCGCTACTTAATTTCCAGTTTTCACTCTCAGGAGATCAGGAAAACATAGAGTGATAGATGTTCAAGGAACTGATGGCTTCTGATTTATACAAAGAAGTAACCTGTTTTGGAGTAACTGCCATAAATACATGATTTGAAACTATTTTTTTAAAACCTGGAGCAAAGAACTTGAGAAAAGAAATGACAGTCTATTGAACTTCATAAAAATAGGTCCAACAGTGAGGCATATATTGTTAGTTGTTTTTGCAAGAGCTGGTGGTGAAATAACCATACTCTCACCTGTTCATCCTCATCACTTACCACACAGGGTTTGCAGGACAGCTGGTGGCAAAGAGGGTAAGAGTACTGCCTATAGTTGTGCAGCTGAATAATGTTGTCTGGCCCATTCTGGGATAATATCACACTTTTTTAATTTGCTGAATTAAATAGCAACAGACTCTTGAAAATATCTGGACTATCTTTGAGAGGTATTTTTCAATATCCTAAACTTGCAGAACTTTCCACAAGAATAGTACATTGCATTTTGAAAGTGAGTTAAGGGATGGAATCTTTTGGTAACAATCCCCCAGAGACCAGAATGACAATCTCCTCATCATTTCCTGATTAGCCTGATGGTAAGAGAGAAAGCCATTCTTATGTCTCTATTCCTTGAATTCTTTTTCTAAGAGCGAAAGGGTGCATTTTAAATGAAACTTTGCTTATACACATACTCATTTGTAAAATTTCTTTGCAAAAAAGCCCAACAGCGTGATTTGGCAGTACAACCAAATCTTTAACGATGTCGTAATTATTGTGCAAAAGTAAATATATCCTTCTATGGTCCTTACTTAATATTTCAACAAAATCTTCAAAACGTTTTGAGAGATATGTCAAAGATATGTCTTTTATAGAGCTGTGTCATGAAATAAGAGGCCATGGGTAATGAAAGGCATTTATATCTTAGCTGCTTTCACAGCTTAGCTACTTTTTGGCAAATCCTCAATTTCCATTACCCATTTTGCCCTCTCAAAAGCAGTCACTCAAAGAAACAAACAAAAAAGGCATACATTTTACTACTTCATTTTCAGAACTCAATAGATAATTGAGGTAGCTCAGCTGCTTTTTTCCCCCTTTTTTTAAAAGGTAGGTTTTGAGATGATTCCAGTTTTTCCTTTATAAAATGTGAGTGCCTTTGAATATTACCTTATTGGTACAACTTGGCTATTATCTTGTTGCCTTTGCTGTCTCTAGAGAGTCCAGTTGGCTCTTTATATTTCCATTTCTGGCAAATATAAGCCCTAGATGGGATTAAAAATCTGAAGTGAAAAATACCAAAATTTTTCCTTCATTCCTGCTTCCATACCTATTCTTGACACATAATACCATTTCCTCTTCTGCCATGTACATCACATTGATCCTCCCATGTGAAATATTTCACAGCTACTTTAATCTAAAATTATATTTCCTTCTTCTGAATTCTTAATTGTGGTATTAATTTACACCATGTAGTGAGTTGAGTTGTCTGTATTTATTTTTTATATCATTCTTTGATTCTTTTATAGATGTTATTTTGTCTCCCCAGAAAGTTTGAATTTGAAGTCTCCATTAATTGCATATTTAACTTTTTGATATAAGGCACACTGAACCAAATAGTCAATGCAGTAGGCATTCAATAAACATTCATTAAACAAAAGCTAACAAGTTACAAAGCAAATCCGAGCTAGTATCCATACATTTATAATACCTATTGTGGTTTTGGAAAATTCTCTGGTGCCATTGGCTGTGTCACTGTGCCCAGCTATTTGATGTCTATACTATACTACACTCTTATGTAATCCAATTAATATATTTTTACTAAACAGGCATTTCTAGGTAAGCCAGCCCATGATAGCAATAGTTTGATAGGCATACACAGATTTCCTGGGTATTATTATTATCACTTTATTATTTATTTTCTTGCCATTATTCAGGCGAAAAAAAGCATAAACTATGTAAATATGACTTAACACTTATTAGGCAGTAGCCCAAGTTGATTTTTCCTTCTGACATAGCAAGTGTTAAGAAAGTTTTAATGTTCCACCACAGTTACATTGCTAATAACAATTTTTCTTATGTAAAAGAACAAGGAAATAATAAGCTGAAGAAAAATATAAATGAAGCTGGGGAATCAAGAAATTTTTTAATAGTGAACCATGCTAGGCAAGTTAACAGATTCTTCTGGTAGAAATGTTGGAAACATGCAGCTTTCATTCTTTCAATGAGATTTAAAAAAAACAACAAACAAAACAAAAAACCCTCAATGCTGTACATACTGGGACAAGACACCCTGGCAGGAAGATGTGAACTTAGAGACCCAAAAGGTTATTTCTGTCATGATTGTGGTTGCTTCACAGCACCAATCATTCCTTTGCATTAGTATTTTATACTTACCCACTGCACACATACACACACATACACACACATTCCATACATAAATTGAAACACATCATATTTGAGTCTGTTATCTTTCTTTAAGAAAAAAATATATAACCTTTGAAATATAACAGCATATTCTGATATGGGGAATAAAGAAAGATTTTAAAGTCTTCAAAGTATAGTCTGGAAAGCACAATTCTCAGGTAAATTTAAGGAAGTGAGCCAAGTTTATGGCTTTACCCTAGAGGAAGATTAATAATCTTAGGTGAGGGGATGGCCATTGTCATTTTAGAGCAATTGATCTGTATATCAATGGCAGAAAATAAAAGCTAGGGAAGCATACTTGTTTAAAGTGGAGGAGGAGAATGAATTTTAGGCTGGAAGAACAGAAAGTGCCTTATGCAAAGAAGTTACAAGGTGAAATCTGGACTAATATTCATAAATTTATGATATCTGTTATGCCTTTCATTCCCCTTCCCCTTTGTAGAGAAGTTCACAGAGTTCTATTTACAGGAAAAATGTATATTTACAGAGCTCTATTACAGGAAATATCACACACACACACACACACACACACACACACACACACACAGAAGCACACATTAACACCAACATACAGAACCAGTAAACTAGAAGGTAGAAAAAAGCAGAAATTGAGGGACTAAAAAATGAAGCCAATATGATTTTTAAGGTAATTTTTATAAGTCTGTTTTTGTTCCATCTTCACAAGAGACACTCAGATTGAAAAGCAATTTAACCCTATAAAGTTCTGTTTTCCACCAAGTATACATCTTCAAAACTGAAATTTTAAATTACAAGACTAGGCATAGTACAGTCCTCAATGTTTCTATTTCCAAACTCAAGGAAGAGACATGGTAACTACCTTTCTAACTAAAACTTCAGAAATAACTTTTAATAAAGTACCATGCCTCCATGATTCTTCTAAAATCTTGAAGTGATTTATCTTTCCATCTGGCCTGCAACAGGGTTAACTTAGCCAATGCCCTTACCATCCATCTACTACTATGCAAAAAGGAGTCCTACATTAGCTTCCTAAGGAGTGTCACAGATTTATCCCCTCCCCGTCCTCACTCTTTTTTCTCCCTCCCTTCCTTAGCAACTGGTAATCTCAGAAAGAGAACTCCAAATCTAGAAAGAAGCAGTTGGTCTCTGGCTTCATTGGAGTTGCCACGCTGCTCTAAGGCAGAAGTACAAGTCCTCTTTCCAGACAGAATTGGCCTACGTGGGAATTCAGCTGGTTTTCTCCATCACCTCACAAAGGTTTTCCTGATCGACTTTTTGCATGGCTTGTATTGAAAATGTGTAAGTACAAAACTGAGTAGGACTGTTTAATTTTGAAGGCAAAAGGCAGTTTTAATTGTTTTCCTGTGTAACTGGGACAGGGACAAGTGGGTTGGAGAGAGTGCAGGAGGGGATCACAGACAAAACCTTGCAGGACACAAACTCAGGTACTAAAAATACTGGATTTAAGGGCAGCAATTCTTAAATGAAATTTTGAAACAAAAGTTGCAAATCCTTAGTGTAAATAGTTGGTGTTAAACTTGAGGAATAGGGGGTGGTACGGGTTGAATGAAAGAAAAATTTAACAAAATTCTGTTCCAAATATTGAATGATGCTTCAGAGAGACTAACAAACTGGAGCATTTGTTAATACAAATAATCTTTCTTTTACTTCTGTGGAGAAAGAAAGAAAAAAGGGTGCCTGGGTGGCTCAGTGGGTTAAAGCCTCTGCCTTCGGCTCAGGTCATGATCTCAGGGTCCTGGGATCAAGGCCCGCATCGGGCTCCCTGCTCAGTGGGGAGCCTGCTTCCTCCTCTCTCTCTCTGCCTGCCTCTCTGCCTACTTGTGATCTCTCTCTCTCTCTGTGTCAAATAAAGAAATAAAATCTTTAAAAAAAAGAGTAAGTTGCAGAGAGCACCCATCCTCCATGACACCATTTTCTCATCAAGGATCACAACCCTCATGTCCTCACTCTCCTCTTTACCTCACTTATCTACAACCATTCCCTTACGCCCACCACCTCAGCTTCTCCAGCCCTCTATTTGTACTCTGCTTTCCCAACGAGGCTGGATGCTTCTTTCATCCTCTCTCTCAGGAAATGACAACACCCTAATTATGCCAGACGCAATAACTACGTGGGCTGTCCATTAACAGGAAGTGAACTAACAAAACCAAGAAGGTTGGATGAAATGATCTCTAAGATTCCTTCCTGTTTTATAATAATACATTATCTTTCTTCTAAGATCTCAAGAAGCCTTCCCATCCCATAACATGGTATCTTTCCTCTAAGAGTTCAAGGAGGGACTGAATAAAAAGTGCTCAGTTTCTGGGCACCTGGGTGGCTCAGTGGGTTAAAGCCTCTGCCTTCGGCTCGGGTCATGATCTCAGGGTCCTGGGATCAAGGCCCGCATCGGGCTCCCTGCTCAGTGGGGAGCCTGCTTCCTCCTCTCTCTCT
>LNAC01000445.1:829334-869680 GCA_002007465.1 Ailurus styani | reverse complement strand
TGGGAGGTGGGGACTGGAAAGAACTGCTGTTTTCAATGGCAAGCCTGCTCATTCAGCCTTTAAGTAATCTCTAAGTCTTCTCCGCTTCCTTGCTGCCTTGAGGAGGTAGGGAAATGGGGAATGGGGTGGAGCCACAAGAAAGCCAGAAAGGGAACTCTAGTTGTCTGTTTAAAGAAGTCACCCGGTATGGTGATCATGGGCTAAAAAAGTGCTTGCTGACTTTTTACGTGGGAGAAGATAGGCTCTCCCTTTACCTTTGTATATTCCAGCGAGTTTAATCAACCACATATTTCAGATACTCTCAGATCACTGCATTTCCTATTAATTAATTTATTTCTATTTTTGCAAGCCTTGGTGGGCACGCCCTTTCACCCAATGGAGTAGTTGCAGATGAGTGTGGGATGCGGAAGCCGCGCCCCGACGACGTGTCCCCCCAGTGTCCAAGTTACATGCCAAAAGATGATGCTGAGCCATGGGGCCATCATCGCGTCCTGCTGAGACCTCCAGTCAGTGTGCTGACTGACCTGGCGAGAGAGCAGCTGGAACGCCCCTTCGAGACAGCGGGAGCCTGCATTCCTGTGGACAGTTTGAAAGCTCACAAACACCCCTATGGGCCACCACCTGCTGTTACCAAAGAGTCCCTAGCAACAGCAGAAGTAAATAGCTCTGAGGGGCTGGCAGGCTGGAGGCTTAGAGGACAAGATTCTATTAATGTGTCCCAGGAATTCTCTGGCAGCCCTCCCACACTCATGATAAGTGGGGCAAGGGTGTACAGTGGGGGCACTGAGAGGGGTGGCAATAATGCAAGGTTATACATGGTTTTGCCACGAGGTCAAGGGTTCTTTCCATCCAGGGCTCCACAAATAAGAGGCCCCCCACATATCTCCACGGTTAGGTCAGGGGTAATGATGGAACTGCCTCCAGGAAATACAAGAATGGCCGGCAAGGAAAGGCTGGCTCATGTTTGTTTCCCACACGGAGGACCCCGGCACCCGGTGAAGAACTGGCCTAGGCCTCTCCCCTTGTCTTCCAGTACTGCCAGCTTACCTTCTCACCCTACTGCTCACTGGTTTATACCTCCTCAACCTCCGAGTTATAGTCCATTTCTTGCTATGCCTATTGCTTTTACTCCACCCCCCATATTTGGTCCTCCACTGCCTACTTATTTTGCCAATTTTCCTTCCTGGGGCATCCCTGCTCCTGCGCCCTCAAACAGAACAACTGATGATAAAAAAGGGAGGGGAAAAAAAGTTTGGGGGAAAAGGTGAAAATTACTCATTTATGTTTTTATATTTGAAACCCCCTACTGTCTTACACTTTGCTTATCACTAATGTGCCTTACATGTTTGGAGATTCAATAAAGATTCTAAAGTTTGAAATATTGTGAAGTATTTTTTAAAACGCTAAACCACCTACACCATGGGAGCTTAAACCTTGGCTTTTGTTTTCTAACTTTAAGGAAATTAAAGCAGTAATTTGCTAGTACTTTTTAAGTAGCTTAGTTGAATCCTTAGCCTTGGCTTGCACCTGTGTGACTAGGGGAGTGTCAATTGGGTTCTTGGGAGGCCAAATCTAGAGTGGGGAATTACTACCTAATTAACGCTATGGGGGTTGCTCAGAGCAGGATTGGAAAGTTAAAATAAGGTACATAAAGTAGACCAAAGTCTAGATAATAGAGAAAAATGCACAATGAGTAAGAATAGGATGAGACCAGTACTAACCAACATTTAACAGCCAGTTAGAGGCAGAATCTGGCTGAAAGGTGAGGAAAGAAAAGGGGCAGGGATAGGGATACCTGGGTGGCTCAGTCGGTTAAGTGTCTGACTCTTGATCTGGAATCAGGTCATCATCTCAGGGGTAAGATGGAGCCCCAGATCCATGCTGGGCATAGAGCCTGCTAAAAATCCTCTCTCTCTCTCTCTCTCTCTCTCTCTCTCTCTCTCTCTCTCTCATTAAAAAAAGGGGGGCAAGGGAGATAGAGTTGTAGATCATTGCTTCAAACATGAACTAGTTTGCCCCTCAACATTACACTGTTGAGATATATGAACATGGTGTATATAGAGCTCACTTTATAAAAGTCCAGGGACAAGGTGGAACAGGGCTGGCCTCTTCACCTTTTGCTTGAACACAGGGCTACTATCTACTCAGAACTTTTAAACACAAATGGATATTTTACCCCCATAGAATTATTTTCTCAGATACTGCTGTTTGTACTCTATAAAGTGCTGTGATGCCTTATTATAATGATGGTTCTGAGAGAGTATCACATTGCCTGGATTGGAGCTTTTTCAAATTCCAGCGACAGAAGCACAGCATGCACAGTGGAAAGATGGTCATTCTGACCACGGCACAACTCAATTCACTATATAGTAAAATGCCCTAAAACAAAGTGCCACTATGTATGAACAACCACTAAATTAGAAATGTCTCTAGAGAATGATTCTTCAAATAATCATTTTTCATGTCCAGAGCTGATGGTGTAGGTGATTTAGGCAGTTAAAAGCTGAGAAAACCTGTAGATCCAAAAGGTATCCAGCCTATAAACAAAACCATTAATGTGTTTTTAGCACCAATAACAGGTTTGTTGCTACTCTGACAAAGAAAACACATGGATCTATAAAAGTTTCTTTTCCTCCATTTATTTAATAATAGACTCTTCTAAATTTACAGGTGGTAGTACAGGGCTTAGAAGGAGCATCTGGATAGTGCTTGCTAAAATTTTCCTCACTCTTTGTATGTCCCAAGCCTGGCACAATTCCATCAATTCACTGTGGTGGGTTGAGCAGAAGTATTCAACAGATCATTTGACAGCTGCTCACTATGAGGTAGCTTAGTCCCAGTGTACCAAAGACTTATTGAATTTTCAGCCTTAATGAACAGTGGAGTTGGGCATGCTTATAGTCATCAAAGATAACTTTTGAGTCAGATGTTAAAAGATATTTTGACAAGAAATCAAGTTGTGTCAACAGTAGTGCTGAATCTCTGGAGAGTTGCCAAAAGGTGTGTAAGTGACAGAAGGACAAGATACATTTTCTTTGTCAAAGGAAGTAGAGTGATTAAGGCTCAGAAAGACTACTCACAATTACAACAATTCATGACAAATTCTCTATAACAAGAAAGTGCCACCAACACAAACTGCTGGTTTTCAACTCTGTTCTCTTTCCTAACATCCTGTGTTTGTTATTTTCTGTGCCATTTCTAAACACTGAATACCTATAGTGAGAAATAAAAAAAATAGTTATTAACAAATTGAGGCATTGGAGTTTAATTTACAACTCTGTGATGTAGGATGAATATATTTTCTTTAGTTTATGCAGAGCTTTGTGCCTATATAACAAATTTCAGTAAATGCAAGTATGGAATAAGCCTGGGATCTTGTTGTTAAATGCAATTAAATTGTAAGTATTTTTGTTTATTCACACCCTCTGTATGGAAATAATGTATCACTTTGTTATCATAGGTGCTAGCATCCTCAGTGACAGTCAAACATTCATTTTAAACACATGATTTGCCTTAAAATTGCTGTTTTTAAATTATTCTAGTATAATATAAGCAAATATTAACTTATAGCAAAACATCTTATTCATTTTGGAAAGTGCTCATAATGCAATATATTCAACACTGCTGAACATAAACATTTTCCTTTTCTTTTCTGTGTCAAATAGCTCTTTACTGCACAAGGAAAAGATACACATCATCAAAGTAGCCCTTTCTTCTACTAGTAATGGGAATGGGTTAAGTATTTCCTATTCTAAATTATAATCATTGTCACAAGAAGATTCATGTCATACTGT
The DNA here is from genome assembly GCA_002007465.1 of Ailurus styani. Classification (NCBI taxonomy): domain Eukaryota; kingdom Metazoa; phylum Chordata; class Mammalia; order Carnivora; family Ailuridae; genus Ailurus; species Ailurus styani. Next base: position 865,886 of record LNAC01000445.1, on the reverse strand, counting down.
TTATTATTTACAGTTCTCATTATATTCTTTGTCACAAGACTGTAGCATCAGAATTTTAATGTCCTATATATTCTCTAGAAGATAATCATAAACTGTACAACTTTGACCTTTTCCATGTCCCAAAGTATGATTCATTAGCCATTTATTTTTTCCATTGTTTACAACTTCTGTAGCTTGATGGAAGAAGTACACATGGAGCCAATCAAACCGAAGAATACTGAAAAAGTTAAAGTTCAAAGTTATGACATTTTTAAAGCCAGAATAACATTAAAAGTACACCTCATTCTTCTGATAATTATTATAACACACACTAACCAGGACCAAATACTTTATTTTCACTGAAGTACTCAAGTTGAGATCATAGTGCTATCTTTATGTACCATGGAATAAGTGTTTTGTTTTGTTTTTCTTTTTTTGGTGGTTGCCACTGAATAATTAGGTGGCATATATATAGTGGGGAATGATATCCTTACATAACTATTACATTTTACTATAACAATGGATTTGGATTATCAAGTGTTATTGAGAGATGTCGATTTTTATAGGCCCTAAGTACAGAGATATGTAAAATGACTCTATTTTAAGATCAATGCACCAACCCAGAGATAAAAGAAAATTTAGGCAGATAAAAAAGACTATGTCCTGGGACACCTGGATGGCTCAGTCAGTAGAGTATGCTAATTTTGATTCTGGGATTGCTGAGTTTAAGCCCCATGCTACATATAGAGTTTACTTTTAAAAAAAATACACTAGTAATGTCATAGGTTGATTCCATAGCTATCACAAAACCTTATGTGTCTTCTTTATAACAAGCTAAATTGAGTGATATTCCCACAGAAAGAGCAAGTGATGGACTAAATTAAGTGAAATAACCCATCTATTTCTCTGTGATAATATTCATTTTTTTCTTATAGTAATGGAAATGTATTATTCAAATCAGCTCTAGATCTGAGAAGACAGAGAAATTGTGCTTCATCATGCAATCTTTTTAAGTACTTGAGAAGGTGATATTCTTACTAAAGACTGATTAAATACATACATTTATTTTATTTTATTTTTTATTACATATAATCTATTATTTGCCCCAGGGGTACAGGTCTGTGAATCATCAGGCTTACATCTTTCACAGCACTCACCATAGCACAAACCCTCCCCAATGTCCATAACCCATCCACACTATGCCTACCCCCCACCCCCCAGTAACCTCAGTTTGTTTCTTGAGATTAAGAGTCTCTTATGGTTTGTCTCCTTCCCGATCCCAAAATACATACTTTTAAAATACATACTTTTAAATACATTCTTTTTCATCCACCTTTGGAGACTTCACAGCCACTCAGAAAGGCTTGCTCAGTACCTCAATTTGTCAGAGAAATTACCTGTGGAACTTATTTTCATAAAGTGACTCTACCATTGTTTTTCGAGAATGGACCAGTATCCTGTATGCCTTTGTGGAAGTAAAAGGTATTTTTCAACTCTGGAAATCTCTTTTCCCAAGCAAAATAAGATAATAAAAAACAAAAAACCCTTTAATCCTACCATAAAGGACTAACTGTTTAATCATATAATTGATGGGAAAATATTCATTTATAACTGATTTCATCCAACATCCTGATTGTAAAAGTTTTGACTCAGAGACAAAGCAACACAACGAGTACAGGGGTTGATGGATGATGTTTGTGCATGTGAGAAAAAAACTAATGGAGAGAGACAGAGGATTAAGATAGAGATGGGCAGGACCACTGTCAGTTGAGAAGAGATGAAATGCTTTAGAATAGGAAGCAGCTGCAAATTGGAAGTACTGTGGGAAGTGTAATAAATTTGGATATAGGAAAATATAACCCAGAGAAGATAGAAAGAGGCAGTCTGAAAAGAAAAAAAAAGTGCTATGGATTAAGTATTTAATAACAGAAAGGTTCCATATAGGAGCCACATATTTGAGAGGGTGGGGATGAGGGGTTAAAGAAACACTATCCAGCCTTCCTAAAAATCAATCTATCTCCACAGCTTCATTCCTTCCTATAAATATCTCTCCTTAGATAGCAGCCAATCTCATATTCCCTATGCGAAACTGGAAACTCCTTCTGTTTGAGGTTTCATCAAACCCCCAAACTGGCCTTGACAAGCAGACACATCATCATCAAGGTTAACTCTATTAGTGAAGTAGGTATGCAAAGAGTTAAGCTCACAAAAGAACATTTTTCTCCTCAAGTTCTGAAATAAATATGAACCTGAACTTTTTAAAATTTAAACTCCAATCATTTTTTCCTCTAGTGAGGTACACTGAAAATTTTCTAATTTTGCCTTTTCACTCCTCCTATTAAATCATAATTTTCTGATGTGTGGGTGCTGGCTTTATTAAGTACACTTCACCCAGAAACCAGGTAATCTATTATCTTCCCTAGGGGGCAGATTTATACCTCCTTTAGGTATAAAATCCTTATACATTGTGTTAATCCTCACTTATGGTCAACAGTTATTCGGGATATATTGTATAATAAATGTATTGAGAACAGTGTTTAATGCCATAACTAAAAAAGTCAATTGTCTATAAATAGAACATTGTTTATTAAATCTTGTATTAGGAATAATTCATATCTGGTGGAAAAAGTTCAAATATATATAATGCTACATGGTCCAAAAAAATCACCTATGGGGGGCACCTGGGTGGCTCAGTGGATCGAGCCTCTGCCTTCGGCTCAGGTCATGATCCCAGGGTCCTGGGATTGAGCCCCGCATCAGTCTTTCTGCTAGGCGGAGAGCCTGCTTCCCTCTCTTTCTCTGCCTGCCTCTCTGTCTACTTGTGATCTCTCCCTCTGTCAAATAAATAAATAAAATCTTTAAAAAAATCACCTATGAGATAGTCTTACAAAGATTATCAGTAAAATAATGGATAAGCCCCAATTTGAAAGAATGATATGGCTTTAAGAAAAATCTCTGGGGAAAAAACAAATAGAAAAATGTCTGTGACGTTCATATGAACTTTATTGTTTCAGTGTTAGGCATTTCCACAAACCAGCTGCAATCTAAATGCATGTCAAATTGTCCAAGTTTATGATTAGTTAACACTGCTAACCTTACCACTCAAATGAATTCATGCCATTAGTAAAAGTGCACATCCTCATAAAACATGGATAAGTGACATTACCAGGTAATTTATAAAAAAAGAAATAAAAATGGTTAATAAACATACAAAATAGTTTATATTAAAATGAGAAACACAATTTCTTATCTGTCAAATTAGCAAAGTTTTTTTTTACATAATCGTATCCATTGTTGGAGATGGTTTGGACATATGGGGTACCTTCATATACTATCTGCAGAAGCATAGATGGCAGAACATTTATCAGAACATTTTGTTATATTAAACAAATTTCTTAAGATTATAATGTTATTTGATTAAAGAATCCTGCTTAGAGTTTGTCCTAAGGAAATAATCATAGATATGGATAAATCTATAGCTATAATTAAGTTCATCTTAAGATTATAAGAGCAAAAAATGAGAAGTAAACTAAATGTTCCAAAATATACAATTGTCTAAATTGTGGTATATTCAAAAGAGACAATGTAATGTCCCATCAGAATAATAAGAATTATCATTTTAAAAATAAAAGCTGTCAGGGGCGCCTGGCTGGCTCAGTTGGAAGAGCATGTGAATTTTGATCTAGGGGTTGTGAGTCCAAGCTCCATGCTGGGTGTTGCGATTACTTTAAAAAAATCTTAATAAATAAATGCGTATATACATAAAAACTTTTATATGCAGTTTAAGTGAAAAATGTTTCAGAAGTATGTGACAGTGTGATCTATTTTTTTTTCTTTTTGGTTAGCTATATTTTGAATTCTTATAATAAAATTTCTACTTTTGTAATGAAAACTAAAGGTTGTAATAGAACAGAGATTATATAAACGTGCCTGACTGGCTCAGTCAGTCAAGCATTTGACTATTGATCTTGGGGTCATAGGTTGTAGCCCCTGTGTAAAGCTTACATAAAAATTAAAAAAAAGAGATTGTGTATGATTTCTAAGGTCTCTTTCAACTCTATACTTCAATGAAACAATAATATAATGCAAAACAGAACATTAGAAATATTTTGTAACCTTTATTTTATTTGTTTCTTAAAAATTTATTTATTTATTTATTTATTTATTTATTTGAGACAGAGTGAGAGAGAGAGAGCATGCAAAGGGAGAGGGAGAAGGATACTCTCCATTGAGCAGGGAACCCAATGTAAGGATTGATCCCAGGACTCTGGGATCATGATATGAGTAGAAGGCAGATGCTTAACCACCTGAGCCACCCAGGCACCCCTATTTTATTTTATTTGTTACCATAATCTTAAATAAATGAATATTTGGAGAAAGAGAGAAAAAATCAAGTGTGATGAGAGTAGTTATAGAGGTTTAAGTCAAGGAACTTAGGTAAGACAATTTCAGGAGTGCTAATGCCTTTGCAATATTTTGTTTTTTGATCCTTGGTGAAGTGAGGTCCTTTTTAGTCATGTTAACCAAAATCTGATGTTTGGCTATTTGAACAAGACACTGAATGTCAATGAGTTATGGCTGGCTAAGACAGGCTAGGAATTAAGAGGTTAAGCAAAAAATAGGATCTGGCCTATACCACAGGTTTAGGCAGACAAGGGTCAAACCCAGATGGGTCAGCTGAAGCAGCATGGTGTAAGCAGGTATAAATTCAGTTTAACAACCTTTTCATATATCCACATCTTTTTAAAAAGTAATCCCTATACCCAATGTGAGGCTTGAACTCTCAACCCCAAGATCAAGAGTTGCCTGTAATATTGACAGAGCCAGCCAGGCACCTCATTTCATATATGAAACATCTTAAAACTGCATGTAATATAACCCAGACTGAAGAGTAACAGTCATAAATTATTTTCTAGGGGCACCTGGCTGGCTTAGTTGGTGGAGAATGTGACCCTTGATATCAGGGTCATGAGTTCAAGCCCCACATTGGGTGTGGAGTCTACTTAAAAGAAAATTGTTTTCTATAACCCATTATGATATTCACACTTTAAAATGACTGTAAAAAGTAGGCACATCAAGAATATTATTTTATAGTTTTATAGTTTTATACACAAAGGTGTGTAGCCAAAAGGATATAAGTAGGGATTGAAATTCAGTTTGCATTCTGCTTCCTAAGTAATATACCTGAGGAGAAGCAACTTTTTCTCATTTATCCCCATAGAATGGGTGTCCTCTTCTAATTTGTCCATAGATGATGTAGATACTAGTACAGTTCAGGTTAATAACCAATGGGTCTAAACAACTTCATATCTGACAAAACTAGAAAATTGTTAAAAAGCTTGAAACTAATTTAAAGAAACCACAATTTCAGTGTTGATAAAATTAAAAAATAATTGCCATTCAAAATGCCCAGCAAATGATCAAAGACCAACAGGATTTCAACTGATAATTACCTGCTAATAAGCTACCATTAGACATAGAAAAATAATTCATATTAAAAAATAAATTAGGGGCACCTGGGTGTAGCAGTCGGTTAAGCTTCTGACTTTTGATTTTGGCTCAGGTCATGATCCCAGTGTCCTGGCATAGAGCCCCATGTTGGACTCTCTGCTCAGGGTGGGGGTTCTGTTTCTCTCCCTCCCCATCCCTTGTGCTTCTTCTCCCTATCTTTCTCTCTTTCGAATAAATTCTTAAAAAAAAAAAATAAAGGTAGAGGATGGAAGGGCCAGAGGGAGTGAGAGAAACTTAAGTAGGTGTCACACCCAGCACAGAGCCTGATGCAGGGCTCATTCTCACAACACTGAGATTATGACCTGAGCAGAAGGCAGATGCTAAACTGACTTATCCACCCAGGCACCCCTCCCTCCACCTCTAAAAAAAAAATTTAGAAAGTAAGTTGAAACTAAAATTGACAGAAGACAGTTGCTTTAATGGTATTTACACAAAGAGAAAAAAAAATCTCATAAAGCATCTTTTTTACTTACATAAAGAATACTTTTAATGGGAATAATGTGGAAACAAAGCTAGAATCATAAAACCCAAACACCAGAATAACATTTCAAATATATTTTAGAAAATTACTGGTATCACTGATACTATTAAAATATTAAAAGTTATAACAATGAAATTTATAAGAATCATCCAATATAATGAGCCCCAAATATACTCTAAATATAGTTCAGTATGAAATCTACCCTTTCAAGCATTTGTTGAATATAAGGCATAAATATATTAATGAGTCGTTTTCCATGAGCAAAATAGTTTTTCTCCCTGAATACACTTAATATGCTATATTTTTGTATTTATTTTCTTATTTTTGGGGGGTGAAATAGCACCAGGGTCCTTAAGTGGAAATTCATCATGCCACTCAACAATATTCACATTTCTAGTGAAGAAGCTTATTTAACAATTTCTTAGATGTCTCTTGGGTTTAGCTGTGTAGGCTGGAAATGATGTATAATTAGCACTTTTATGTGGCATTAACAATCTTGTTAGTACATTACTTTTTAATATTTGCATCAGTCTTCTGAAAGCAGATTTTTTTTTAATTTTTTTTAAAGATTTTATTTATTCATTTGACACAGAGAGAGATTACAAGTAGGCAGAGAGGCAGGCAGAAAGAGAGGAGAGAGGAGGAAGCAGGCTCCCCGCTGAGCAGAGAGCCCGATGTGGGCCTCGATCCCAGGACCCTGGGATCATGACCTGAGCCTAAGGCAGCGGCTTTAACCCACTGAGCCACCCAGGCGCCCTTCTGAAAGCAGATTAAGAGGAACTGTAATTTCCATATGCAAGATTCGTTAACAACAAAGCTCAGAAAATGTTGACTTTAATCAAAACCATGCCATAATAATGTATGTTTTATTTCTTTTCTCCCTGAATTCCTTTTTAGCCTCTCCAGATCTCCAAACCAGAGATTTTGGACATTTCTCTTTTAAATGAATGAAATGGTCATTTTAGTTTGTTCTATCATGCTTACTAAAAAAATAGACCAAAATTAATATTTTGTTTTGTCACTGATCCACATGACAAATGTTATCCATGATTTTTTGTATTATCAGTGAAAGGATGCTGTGGGTAAACCTTTTAAAAATTGAAATTGATTTACTTACTTAGCCCTGGCTTTGAGGAAGACATGCTAAAAGATGATGATTGATTACAGTTATGGGAAATAGCTGCATAAATAACACTTAGATATTGTATATGTAGGGCGCCTGGGTGGCTCAGTGGGTTAAAGCCGCTGCCTTCGGCTCAGGTCATGATCCCAGGGTCCTGGGATCGAGGCCCACATTGGGCTCTCTGCTGGGCAGGGAGCCTGCTTCCTCCTCTCTCCTCTCTGCCTGCCTCTCTGCCTACTTGTAATCTCTCTTTCTCTGTCAAATGAATAAATTAAAAAAAAAGATATTGTATATGTAAAATTTCTTAATCTTTCATGGACAAAGTCACACCAGTGTTACTTAACTTACATTTTGTACACATTCCTGGTACATACTCTAGACATTTTCTGTCTGCTTTAGGTACATTACATAAATCTGGTTGTACTCATGGATGCATTGGAAAACCACAGGAGCTAAAGCTTTGCAAAAAAAGGAAGAATAAAGAGTGAGGTAGAAAGGTAAGCAGGTCTAGACTATACAGACGGGTATAAGAGGCCTGTAATCATGCAGAGCTTGGATTTTATTCTAAGGGCAATTTCAAAGACATAGATGGAGGAATAGTCCTGACTTACTGGACTATTGAGAAACAGGCATGAGTGATGTCTCTGTGTACAGTGAAGTCATGTGATGGTATCAACTACCTTTCATGTCTCCATATACAACCTACAGTAAATTCACTTTATGATATTGCATTAGAGGCTGCTCCTTATACTTAGATATTATTCCACCACTAAGGAAAAAGTATTTAATCATTTATTTATTTTATTTATTTTATTTTTTATTTTTTTAAAGATTTTATTTATTTATTTGACACAGAGAGAGAGATTACAAGTAGGCAGAGAGGCAGGCAGAGAGACAGGGAGAGGAGGAAGCAGGCTCCCTGCTGAGCAGAGAGCCTGATGCGGGCCTCTATCCCAGGGCACTGAGATCATGACCTGAGCCAAAAGCAGAGGCTTTAACCCACTGAGCTACCCAGGCGCCCTTTTTTTTATTTTAAATGTAACATCAGTGGTGCCTGGGTGACTTGGTTGGTTAAGCATCTGACTTTGCCTGGAGTCATGATCTCCGGGTCCTGGGATGGCCAGAGTAGGACTCCCTGCTGAGCTGGGAGTCTGTTTCTTCCTCTCCCTCCATCCATCCCCCTGCTCATGCACACTCTCTCTTTCAAAAAAAAATTAATAAAATCTTTGAAGTAACATCAAATACATATATTCCTAAAGTTACATATACCAACATTGTTCTTTGTACTACTACAAACTCTTAAAGCAAACTTTTATTTAATAACGTCAATTATTTTCCCTTTGAATAGGACACTAAAAACACAAGACGTTATTCCTTTACATTGTGACTATATACTGAAATCAAGAGAAACTCTCTGGATGCAAAATCAAACATATCTATTGTCTAGGCAAATATTCACCCATCTTTCACTAGATTGTTTGGTTACCAATGCAGTCTTGACTTCTACTGAGTTTGTTGTAAACAGAAACAACTGTGTCTTATTTAATTTCAAGATGTTAGAAAGCTAAATATTCCTTTTATCTGCTTTATGTATTTGATTATTCAAAAATTAGACACAGGAGTTGCCTAACATTTATTTCATTAAATTCCCTTCTTTGATTTAAATCCATTACTACAATTTCTGCTATTTGAAAAATGTTTACTTTAGGGCGCCTGGGTGGCTCAGTGGGTTAAACCCTCTGCCTTCGGCTCAGGTCATGATCCCAGGGTCCTGGGATCGAGGCCCGCATCGGGCTCTCTGCTCAGCAGGGAGCCTGCTTCCTCCTCTCTCTCTGCCTGCCTCTCTGCCTACTTGTAATCTCTCTCTGTGTGTCATATAAATAAATAAAATCTTTAAAAAAAAAAAGAAAAAAAAGAAAAATGTTTACTTTAGGGTAGTATGTTCTTGTATCCTCATGCCAAGGTATGGCATGAAGTTTTTAAATATTTTCATGAAAATCATTGATAGCAAGAAATGTGGAATTGGTTCAATGCAGAGTCCTGAGACATCCCACTGCAGACTGTCCTCAGTTGAGTATTATGAGTATCTGGCCATTTAACCAGTTATGAATGCATTCAATTGCACAATAAGCTGTTTTCCCCAGAAGCATGTAATGAAAGATTTTATTCAAAGACATTTAGTAATCATCTAGAGGAGAAACAAGAACCTTAGTTTTTATGTAGTTATCTTCATAAGCTTTGTAATTTCTTGAATATTATAGGGTAGAGGAAAGTGTATACATTGAAAGGACAATATTAATTGATGAGGCCTTATCTGAGCAGGAAATCAGCATACATATTAGGCACTTAGAAATAAATTAGCTCAGGTGTGCCTGGGTGACTCAGTCATTAGGTATCTGCCTTCAGCACAGGTCATGATCCCAGGGTTCTGGGATCTAGCCCCACACTGAGCTCCCTGCTCTGCAGGAAACCTGCTTCTCCCTCGCCCACTCCCTCTGCTTGTGTTCCCTCTCTCGCTGTGTCTATCTCTGTCAAACAAATAAATAAAATCTTAAAAAAAAGAAAGAAAGAAATTAACCCAAATATCTTATAATGTGTTCAAGGAATGTAATGTTTACAGAGATCATGAACTCAGACTTCCAGGGCAGCTGGGTGGCTCTGTAGTTAAGCATCTGCCTTTGGCTCAGGTCGTGATCCCAGGGTTCTGGGATTGAGCCCTGCATTGGGCTCCCTGCTCAGTGGGAAGACTGCTTCATCCTCTCCCACTCCCCCTGCTTGTGTTCCCTCTCAATGTGTCTCTCTTTGTCAAATCTAAAAAAAAAAAAAGAATTCAGACTTCCTAACACACACTCCTGGGTTCTCTCTCCCTTAGGATGATTTCTTTTTTTTCTTTTCTTTTCTTTTTTTTTTTTGAGATTTATTTACCTCAGAAACACAGAGTGGGGGAGTGGTGTGCAGAGACAAAGAGAAAGAACCTCAAGCAGATTCCCTGCTGAACATGGAGCCCTACATGGAGCCCAACACAGGGCCTGATATGGGGCCTGTCATGAGGCTGAATCCCACAACCTTGATATCATGACCTGAGCTGAAATCAAGAGCAAGACACAACTGACTGGGCCACCCAGGTACATTTCAGGGTGCTTTCAAAAAGAAAAGTAGTAAAATATTTTATGGGTACCAGTGCAGACACTGTTCCCTAACAATTGCTGAACTAGATGTTAAAGAAGATAAAAGATTACAAGACAAAACAATTGCCTTCAAAAAGTTTACAATCCAGTAGCATTATTACATACAGAAAGAAATGATAATGCTGTGTCCAGCAGTAGAGCTAACATTTATATAGCTATTTTTTGGATGTTATTTTGCTTTATTTTATTATTATTATTTTAAATTTAGGAATTAGGATTTATTTATTTATTTTGAATTTTGAAATTTTTATTTTTTAAGTTTTCTTATTTTATTTTTTCAGTGATCCAAGATTCATTGTTTATGTACCACACCAAGTGCTCCATGCAATATGTGCCCTCCTTAATACACAACACCAGGCTCACCAAACCCCTCCCTCCCCTCTATAACCCTCAGTTAGTTTCTCAGAGTCCACAAACTCTCATGGTTCAATGCCCCTTCCAACTTACCCTAATTCACTTTTTCTTTTTTTCTCCTATAGTCCTCAATTTTATTCCCTATGTTCTGCGAGTAAGTGAAACCATATGATAATTGACTTTTTCTGCTTGACTTATTTCACTCAGCATAATCTTCTCCAGACCCTTCCATGTTGATACAAAAGTTGGGTAGTCATCCATTCTGATGACTGTGTAATGTTTCATTGTATATATGAACCGCATCTTCTTTATCCATTCATCTGTTGAACAGCATCTCGGCTCTTTCCACAGTGTGGAGATTGTGGACATTGCTACTATGAACAGTGGGGTACATATGGCCCTTCTTTTCACTACATCTGTATCTTTGGGGTAAATACCCAGTAGTGCAATTGTAGGGTACCTGTATTTTTAAGTTTTTGAGGAATCTCCATACTCTTTTCCAAAGTGGCTGCAACAACTTACATACCCACCAACAGTGAAAGAGGGTTCCCCTTTCTCCACATCCTCTCCAACACTTGTTTCCTGTCCTGCTGATTTTGGCCATTCTAATTGGTGTAAGGTAGTATCTCAATATGGTTTTGATTTGAGTTTCCCTGATGGCTAGTGATGATGAACATTTTTTCATGTGTCTGTTGGCCATTTGTATGTCTTCTTTGGAAAAGTGTCTGTTCATGTATTCTGCCCATTTTTTTATATGATTATCTGATTTTTTTGAGCGTTGAGCTTGAGAAGTTCTTTATAGATCTTGGATATCAGCCCTTTGTCTATAGTGTCATTTCTGAATCTTCTCCCATTCCGTGGGTCGCCTCTTTGTTTTGTTGACTGTTTGCCGTGCAGAAGCTTTTAATCTTGATGAAGTCCCAGAAGTTCATTTTCACTTTTGTTTCCTTTGCCTTTGGAGAGGTGTCTTGGAAGAAGTTGCTGTGGCCAATGTCAAAGACGTGACTGCCTATGTTCTCCTCTTTTTTGAGGAGATTTTGATAGATTCCTGCCTCACATTGAGGTCTTTCATCCACTTCGAGTATATCTTTGTGTATGGTGTGAGAGAATGGTCGAGTTTAATTCTTCTATATATAGCTGTCCAATTTTCCCAGCACCATTTATTGAAGAGACTGTCTTTTTTCCACCGGATATTTTTTCCTGCTTTGTCGAAGATTATTTGACCATAAAATTGAGGGTCCATATCTGGACTCTCCACTCTGTTCCATTGGTCTATATGTCTGTTTTTGTGCCAGGACCATGCTGTCTTGGTGATCACAGCTTTGTAGTAAAGCTTGAAATCAGGCAACGTGATGATCCCAGGTTTGTTTTTCATTGTCAACATTTCCTTAGCAATTTGGGGTCTTTTCTGGTTCCATACAATTTTTAAGATTGTTTGTTCCAGCACTTTGAAAAATGCTGGTGGAATTTTGATCCAGATGGCATTGAAAGCATAGATTGCTCTGGGCTGTAAAGACACTTTAAGAAAGTTTATTCTTCTAATCCATGAGCATAATGTACTTTTCTATCTTTTTGTATCATCTTCAATTTCTTTCATGACTGTTCTGTAGTTCCTGGAGTACAGATCCTTTACCTCAACAACTCGAATTTATGTTTGTACAGTTACCATAATGGAACTCTTTATTGACCTATTTTTAGATTGAGCTGTGTTTGGGATAGAGAGCATTCTCAATAACTATTGAGCCAATCATTTGGTTACAACTGAACGAACTCCTTTCTGCTTTCTGCACTTCTTTTCTCTAGGAGCTAAAAGACTGGACTGCTTTTAAAACTCTACTTGCTAGTTCTTTAGTACAACAACTTCCATGAAAAGGGTGTGCTTGAGCACCAGGCTAAAAGCCTGTTTATTTTAAAGGTCTAGATGTACCATTTCTTTCTCTGTTTTACACTGCACAAAATTTTATCCCATTAAAATGTAAGAAAAATAATTTCACTATAAATCCGGGTTTTTTTTGTTGTTGTTGTTGTTTTGTTTTTTTGCTCTGAGAGAATCTTAACAGTAGGGATTTCCTTTGTTTTTGTTTCTGTTTTTCTCTTTCCACATATTTTGATCTGCCTTGTTTTCTCTTTTATTTTAACTACACACAGACACATGCTTTTTTATGTATACAATCTAAACTAAAGAGTTTAGTCAAGTTCTTAATATGCAGCTTAAATATTTCATCCTTTCTTAATTATATGAAGGTTTGGGTTCCCAGAGGTCTATTTCACCCATTTTGGATATATCTGAAATACCCTAGGAGAACTAAACGGTTCTGACATCTTTTCCTAGAATGGTTACAACAGCTTGCAAAGACAGTTTTTAAAAGGTGGTTATAGATAGAAACGAATGAAGAATATTCCTCCCCTGGAGTTATAGATACTTGCTACGTTTGAACACAAACATTCATGGGCTTTCTAATGAAGAGCTTTCAACTTTGTAGTGTCCATAGACTATAAGCCAGGGTTGATATTCTTCTAGTATCCACCAGTATAGCCATAGAAACCATACCTGGTCTCCCTTCTGATTGGTTGAAGGCCCATTTCAGACCTATTATTAAATATTTTGACTCTCACTTCTGATACTGACCAATTGCTTAGGACATGTAATACTATTCTGCATCCTAATAATATCTTCCACATAAAAAGGATAGTCAGTGACACAAAATGACAACAGCAACAAAGTCAATGGTTATCAATCAGGTAATACTGAAAAGAATATTATTAGGTAGTACTTACCTTCTACTTGGCACTGGTCTAGGAACTTTACATATATTAACTCACTTAATTCTTACAAAACCTTTATGAGAAATATTCTATTTTACAGATGAGAAAACTGAATCAGGAAGAGGTTAAACAACTTAACCAATGACACATAACTAATGAGTGTTAGAGTTGAATTCTTATAGTCAGTCTAGTTTCAGAGTCACTTAACTTAGCACTTACAATGTAGTAAAATCATGACTACTTAATAAAACATTCATATCAATTGCTTAGAAACATTTCTTACAAACTAGCTCAATTTAAGCTAATGGTACTACACTAAAGTATATTACAGAAAAAAACTGCACATTTTATACAAGGAAGATGCTATTTATGGTAGTATAATGTAGACTTTGTATCCTGATGGTAGTGTGTTTCATTCAATAGTGAATATATTTTGTGAGTCAGAAGGACCTCTACACTATCCCACCTCAAGGCCACCATTCACACTGCATTTTGTAAGAGTAATTTCTCCTGGAGTTGTGCAATGTGTTTATCCATTTTTGCAGGTATGCTCAGACTACATATACTACAAATATTTCTTCTTGAACCTAGAATAGCTAGTGTAGAAGTTATCTTATTATCTTTTGTAAGTTTAAATGCACATGATTTATTGGAATATGAATATAGTTAATGCGACTTGTGGTGTCCTGTTCTCCCAAGAAGACTCCTTAGGTGGCTCTGACAAGAAGATCTGTCATGAATGCTGGGAGGCATAGATTTTAATTATTGCTTTGGCTCTATAGTCCTTAAGAGTTCAGATTTTGGAGTCAGACTGATATGGGTTCAAGTGCTGGTTTCACAACTTGGTAGTTTTGTGACATTGGGCAGATCACTGAACTGCAATTTCATTATCTGTAAATGGGAATAAGGAAGATGATAATCAAGTGAGATAATGTATTAAAAGACTTCAGCACAATTCCGGGTATAGAGTATGTACTCAGAAGAACTAGAAAATTACACTTTGAATTTTTCTGGAAGTTGCTTTTCTCACTCAGTGTTGTTTTTGTCAGCTAATCATGTTCACACATTAAGCTCTAGTTCATTTCCACAGTTTTAAATAGCAAAGGATTCCATAGTAGAACTATACATCTATTTATTAATTTGTAGTTTTCATATTTTTTGCTACAATAAAAAATACTGCAATGTAAATTCTTATGCATGGGTGCTTGGGGAGCAAATTACATCTCAATGAGTCTTTAAGCATTAAAGTATTATTTTAATTGTTTAGAATTGGTAATATAGTATATCCAAAAGACATTGCCCAGACTTATATTATAGATTTGATAAGCTAATATTTGCAGAGAGATGTTTTCCAAAAGCTCAGACAACTTTTTTCAGATAAAATGATGTATTGGTAAATAATTTTCTTCTATAAAAGGAGATAGAAAAGCAATTTATCATAATCATGTAGGAGACAATCTGTTTAATAATAAAAAGCATTTGATGGAAATCTTGATTTGAAAAAAATAAGATGATTTTTTCCCACAAAATTAATGTTTGTGATACAAATGTCCTAAGTTTCCTTAGAGTGAGTCTCCCAGTACCTGTATACAGTCTGTAAGGAACCCACCCCCCACATCCCCATGCCCCACCACTACCCTAATCATGACTTTCTGTTTGTTTTGTTTTATCTTCATACAAACAATTTTGGAGTAAAGCATGTGCTACCAAGTTGTCAGTATCTATGACAGTTGTGATGGAAATATAATTTTCTGTATCCATTTTTTTCTCTTTGGGCTGCAATTTACACTACAATATTCACTGCGTGCTTCAACTTCTGTTCTAGTTGCAAAAATAATGCTCCTGATCCACCAGTCATTTTTGGCCATTTTCTCTCTTGGCCCAAATCTTCCACACCTGCCTCAGCAGCCCCATCTGCTGGAAGATATTGTACCCACCGAATGAAAACAGAAATTGTGTGGCCCTGAATCAACATTTCCCATGATTCATACATTTGCTTTTCTTCATGAAGTTCTCCAGAAATTTCTTCCTTGTCCCTCTACTCATAAAAATCAACTTTGCCACAACTAAACATAACTTTCTATATTTAAGCAGTTCTTCTAATCAAACCAAAGGGGAAGAAACCCTCATAGATTTAAAGATCTCACCGTGGCTTTTATTTCATCTTTTTTTCCCCTAATTCCTTAAAACGATAAGAGTAAAAAATAAAGTTATCTAGGAAAAGTAATCACATATTAATTACAGAATAGAATGAGCAGCGGGGATGCGTATTACTGGGGGGAAGTTGTTAATAAAAATTAAAGTGCCACCGTTATACAGCATGCCGAAAGGCAAAAACAAATAAATAAGCAAACAAAAAAACAAAAACAAAAACAAAAAACCCTGGTATTTGACTTAGTAATCACAATTATAACAATTCTAAAAATTTCAATTTACACCTTAAAGTCCCCATTTGAAAGATTTAAAATGTATTCATTTATTTTTATTTTTTGTTGGAGACTTTATATATTATAAACCATCAGAAATAATTTTTCATTTCCCACAAACCTATCTCATCTATAACATATTTAAATACACTTTCCCAAGTCTATATTAAATTTAATTATAGATGTAAACTTATTACAATTATTTTTTCCCACTTCTTTAAAGTAATCTCTATTCCAAACGTGGGGCTCAAACTCACTACCCTGAAATCAAGAATCACGCACTCCACCGGCTGACACAGCCAAGTACCTTTGTCATTTTTGAAAATTTACTCAAAGACCTGAATGCTCAGAGATAGACAAAAAGAATTGCCAATCATCTTCAGAAGTAGACAGATGTTAATTGACATTAATATATATATCAGTCACTGTCCTTAAGATATTTTTTTCTCAACACAGATTATCATCTCTGAATGTATGATGGAATCACCTAGATAGCATTTAAAAAATATTGATGGAGGCAGTTTGGTTATGTTACTTATTGCCTAGCCTCCTTTGCTTCCTGTCCACTTATTTTCTACATTTTAAAATTTTTCTTTTTGTTTTTACTTTTATAATAAAATATAATATGAGAAAAGTGCATAAAGTATAACTGCATAGTATACTGACAATTACCTGTATAAAAGCAAAAAAAGTAAAAAAGAAAAGTATACAAGCCACCCAAATGAACGGATAAAACAAAGCACTACAGAAACTTCAGTGTATTCCTTCTCAGTTTCCTTTATTCCACACCCTCTAGAAGTAAACCTACCATTTTTATGATAAGCAGTTCCTTGCTTTACTCTGCAGTGTTATGATTATATATGAATTCTTAAGAGCATAGTCTAATTTTGCCTGGTTTTAAACTTTAAAAAATGATACAAGAATCTACCTATCATTTTGTGCCTTTTTTATATTTAACATTTATTTGTAAGAATTATCTGCATATTGTCACTATATTTCATTTATTGTTATTGATTTATATTACTACATTGCATAAAAATATTATAATATATGTATGTATTCAACCATTTATGAACATTTGGTTGTTTTTAATACAGGAATGTTGCTACTATGAACATTATAATATATGTATCTTGGTGTATATTTGTAAGCAATTTCTCTAAGGTATATATTCAAGAGTGCAATGCCAGTCAAAGACAAGACATCACTTTAACCTCATTAGATAATAAAAAATTATTTTCCAAAATGGTACTAATGGAACTAATGGTACTAAATTGAACTAATTTATATTCTCACCAATAATGTATAAAAAGATTCCTTTGTTCCACATGTGCACTAACTTTTTGATGTTTTCAGGACTTTAAAAATATTTTTTCAATCTATTGAGAATGCTTTTGACTTGCATTTTCATGACGTACTAATGATTTTGAGAAACTTTTTATATATTTATTACCTATTTGAATTTTTTCTTTTGTGACATGCCTATGCAGTATTTTGCTCACTTTTCTGTTGAATTGCTTGCCTTTTTCCTATTGATTTTGAGGAGTTTTTATACATTCTAGATATAGGTATTTTGTTAGTTATATGTTTTTCTGTTTTTTTGTTGTTTAGAATCAGTTTTTGTTGCTTGTAAACATGAATCTTAATTCCAAATATGATAAGCTAAATATGAAGTTAGCTATATTCATTGGGTAACTAGGGAGAAACACACCTATACTTAGAAAATATTGAAAGTAAATGTACAAAGAATATACTGGGAATAATTGTAATTTGGATGGTAAAATTGTGAGTGATTATTTTCTTCTTTCTGTTTTTTAAAATATTTTAATAATAAGCATGTCGGTCTAAAACTATTGATGGAGTTACAGAAGGTACAAAAAGTGGGCTGAATTCATATTGATTCCCTAACATTTATCTGGAAGTGTTTTGTGAATAAACCTCTATAATCAGCATATTTAAAAATTTGCCCATTTCTGAAAAAAAATGAAGAATTAGTTGAGAAAGATGGTTAATGAAGTGTTCTGGTTATGTGGTTTCTAATTATTTTAGTTGTTTCTGTATTAGGATATTTACTTTCCAAATTTATGAGTCCAAACACAAATTACCATTTATTTAGTTATAAATGTGTATTTCAGCTGGAACAAGAATATTTTGCAATGAATCTAACTGCAGAGGGCATTTTTTTCCCTTTAGTTTTTATCACAACAGCTGTGTTTCTACACATTCATTTTATAAATATTTTCTACTTTATTCAAAAAGTTATATTTTTCAGTCCTTCTATAACATCCAGAGATACTTTACTTTTTTAATTTTTTAAAAATTTATTTATTTGTGTGTGTGTGTGTGTGTGTGAGAGAGAGAGAGAGAGAGAGAGAGAGAGCATGAGCGCAGGAGCAGGGGAAGGGACAGAAGGAGAAGCAGACTCCCTGCTGGGCAGGGAGCCTGATTCTGGACTCTGTCCCAGGACCCTGGTATCATGACCTGAGCTGAAGGCAGACACTTAACCAACTGAGCCACCCAGGTGCCCCCAGAGATACTTTAAATATATACATTATTTTTTATCTTGCTAGCGGTATACTATATTATATTGTGTTGTTCAAAAAGGCAAACAAAATATAAGAAAAGAGTACCACATGGAATCACACACTGTGGAGAACAATGATCTGTGCTGAAGAAAATGTTGAAAGTAGATAAATCCAATATATTAGCCAGAATAATACATGAGCAGATAGTGATAAGCACAAATATATATATTTTTTAAGATTTTATTTATTTATTTGACAGAGAGAGATTACAAGTAGGCAGAGAGGCAGGCAGAGAGAGGAGGAAGCAGGCTCCCTGATGAGCAGGGAGCCTGATGCGGGCCTCGATCCCAGGACCCTGAGATCATGACCTGAGCCGAAGGCAGAGGCTTTAACCCACTGAGCCACCCAGGCGCCCAAGCACAAATATATTTTGAAAGATCCTGGGCTGAACTCTTGTATTTTGGGAGGTTTTTGATCACTACTTCAACCTCATTACTAGATATTGGTCTATTCAGGTTGTCAATTTCTTTCTTATTCAGTCTTGGAAGTTTATAGGTTTCCAGGAATGTTTCCATTTCTTCTAGGTTGCTTGACTTGTTGGCATATAGCTGTTGATAATAGTATCTGATGATTGTTTCTATTTCCTTGGTGTTAGTTGTGATCTCTCCCCTTTCATTCATAATTTTATTAAATTCAGTCCTCTTTTTCTTTTGTATTTGTTTTGCCAGTGGTTTATTGATCTTTTTAATTCTTTCAAAGAACCAGCTTCTAGTTTTGTTGATGTGTTCTACTGTATCTCTAGTTTCTAACTCATTGATCTCTGCTCTAATCTTAATTATTTCCCTTCTTGTGCATGGGGTTGGCTTAATTTGTTGTTGATTTTCTAGTTCCTTAAGGTGTAAAGAGAGTTGGTGTATTCAGGATCTTTCAGTTTTTTTGAGTGAGTCTTGGATGGTATGTATTTCCCCTTTAGGATTGCCTTTTCCATATCCCAGAAGTTTTGGACCGATGTCCCTTCATTCTCATTGGTTTCCATGAATTGTTTAAGTTCTTCCTTGATTTTCTGATTGATCCAAACATTCTTGAGCAGGATGGTCTTTAGCTTCCATGTGTTTGATTTCTTTCCAATGTTTTTCTTGTGGTTGAGTTCCAGTTTCAAAGTATTGTGATCTGAGAATATGTAGGGGATAATCTCAGTCTTTTGGTATTGATTGAGCCCTGATTGGTGACCCATTATGTGGTCTATTCCGGAGGAAGTTCCATGTGCGCTCGAGAAGAGTGAGTATTCTGTTGTTTTGGGTGGAATGTTCTGTATATATCTATGAGGTCCATATGATCCAATGTGTCATTCAAAGCTCTGGTTTCTTTGTTTATTTTCTGTTTAGATGATCTGTCTGTTGCTGAGAGTGGCATGTTAAGATATCCTACATTTAATGTATTCATATCAATATGACTATTTTGTTTAACAGTTGGCTATGTAGTTGGCTGATCCCATGTTGGGGGCATAAATATTTACAATTGTTAGCTCTTCTTGTTGGATAGACCCTTTAAGAATGATGTAGTTTCCTTTTATATCTCTGACTACAGTCTTTAGCTTAAAATCTAATTTATCTAATATGAGATCGCAGCTTTCTTTTGAGGCTCTTTGGCATGAAAGATGAATCTCCATCCCTTCACTTTCAGTCTGGATATATCTTTAGGTTCAAAATGCATCTCTTGTAGACAGCATATGGACGGTTCCTGTGGTTTTATCCAGTCTGCAACCCTGTGTCCTTTTATGAGAGCATTTAGGCCGTTCACATTGACAGTGATTATTGAAAGGTAAGTTTTTTATTTACATCATGTTGCCTGTGAAATCCTTGTTTCTATGCATTGTCTCTGTAACTTTCTGTTCTAGGACATTCATGGGTTCTTTGTTCTTTTAGAGAACACCCCCCCTTTAATATTTCTTGTAGTGCCAGCTTTTTGGTCACACAATCTTTTAGACCTTGGCAATCTTGGAAGCTCTTTATCTCTCCATCTATTTTGAATGTCTGCCTTGCTGGATAAACTATTCTTGACTGCATGTTCTTCTCACTCAGTGTTCTGAATATGTCTTGCCAGCCCTTTCTGGCTTGCCAGGTTTCTGTGGAGTGGTACGACGTTATTCTGATGGTCCATCCTCTATATGTAAGGAATCTCTTCTCCATAGCTGCCCTTAAGAACTCCTGTCTGAATTTTGATTCATGAATCTCACAATTAAGTGTCTGGGAGTCTTTCTAGACCCATCGATCTTGGGGGTGTGTCCTCTCTGCCTCTAGGATATGAACACTTCTTCCATTCCCCAGAATAGGGAAATTTTCATCCAGTATTTGATCAACCACCTCTTTGAGTCTTCTCTCTTTCTCCACCCCCTCAGGGATCCCAATAATTCTGACATTGGAACATTTCATGGTGTCATTTATTTCCCTTATTCTATTTTCATGTCTTCTAAGTTGTTTGTTCCATGCCTTCTTCTGATCCTGCTTCTCTATCAGCCCATCTTCTAGATCACTAATTCAATCTTTTGCCTCAGTTATCCTAGCTGCTAGAGTCTTTAGATTGGATTGGATCCCCTTGATAGTATTTTTGACTTCTGCCAGATCAGCTCTCACTTCCACCCTTAGAGATTCTGTGTTGGCTACTATATGGCCACTAATGGTCGTCTCCAATCTAGCCATTGCCTGGGCAATTTTTACCCTGAATTCCATTTCCAACATTTTGTTTACGTCCATACCCAATAGTTCCATGGCAGAGGTCACAGTGCCTGAAATTTCCCTCTGCTGGGTTTTCCTCTCCTAGTCCTTTTGGTGGGAGGTGGTTGAGGGGATGAATAACTGAATATACTAATTATGATCCAGTCAAGGTGCCCCTTGGAAAGTTTTGGAGTAATCGGAGGTCACCACCAAAAAGAAAGAGAAAAAGAGAGGAAAAAAAAAAAAAGAAAAAAAACCCAGCCAAAATGAGTCCCAATAATAAGATTTGTAAGGTACATAAATCAAAATGAACAAACAAAAAGACTGACAAATGTAAGAGACAAGAAAGAAAAAAGAATTACCCAGCCAAAATGAACCTCAGGAATAGTATTTATATTATACAAATACAAAAGCAAATGCACAGAAACACTGACAGAAAAATAAGATGGGAAGGTTGTTATAAACCCTTGATGTGGGGCGCCTGGGTGGCTTAGTCTTTAAACATCTGCCTTTGGCTCAGGTCATGATCCCAGGGTCCTGGGATCAAGCCCCACATCAGGCTCCCTGTTCTGTGGGAAAGCCTGTTTCTCCCTCTCCTACTGCCCCTGCTGGTGTTCTCTCTCTCGCTGTGTCTCTGTCAAATAAATAAATAAAATCTTAAAAAAAAAAAAAACTTGATGTGGGTGAGGAAGTTTATTTCAGTACTTCCTAGGTGTATCTTGTTATCTTTGTTAAAGGACTCAACTTTCCAGAGGTGCAGGGAAATTAAAGCTATATTATATACAAGGGTAGTACTGAATAAGGAAAAAGGATTACCTTGAAGCATATATATATATATATATATATATATATATATATATATATGTGTGTGTGTGTATATATATACATATACATATATATATAAAGGAAGCAAGAAAAGGAAATCCATGTATACGTATGAAAAAATTTCAAGTTAAAAAGTTATTATGAAATATGTTGTATTAAATATCTAGTTGTAATGGTAAGTAGGTTAAAAAATAAAAGAAGAACCAGGAGAATGAGTTAAAAAATAGTTTTATCTATGAAATGTACAGGTTTGGGGGCTATACCGGGGGCTTAATATACTGTTTTCCCCTGATGTTGGGGTTTTACAGTTTTATGGGGACCCTGTGTTTATTGTCCTCTTGTTCTTTTGGCTTGTCTTCTGGGGGAGGGGCCTGCTGTGTTGTTTTTTCAGTCAGTCTTGCTTGGGCTGAGTTGCCCTGCAACCTATCATGGGGCTGAGCTGAGGAAACCTGTTTTTCAGGGTTTTGTTCTGGAGGTTTTTATTCTTGGGAGGTTTTTTGAGGCTTTTCAGAGGGCTCACTGGTGATAATCTTCTGCCCCACAGAGATCCAGAAGTGTATAATCTTACTTCTCAGGCTGATTTCATGGGTGCTCAGAGTGTTTTGTTAGCTATTTATCTCACTTCAGGGAACCCATTGAAACAGGAAATCCCACTTCTTCGCCATCTTGCCCCTCCTCCCACCACCACCAATTATTATTATATAATTTCCAAAGATTCTTTCCCTTGGAGTAGATTTGGGTTGTTCTAAAATAACTAAGCAATAAAATATTTTGTCTGTTCCTGATCTAGCATCACGTAGTTCCCTCCGGACTGTGAGAAACCTGAGAGTTGTAACAGTGTCTTACTCAACTCATGATCTAGTATTTAGCATAATGCCTGGAATAGAATACTCAATAAATTTTGATGGCTAAGTTTTATGTATTTTGTTTATCTGCAGTCAATTCACTACTTGTATTGTTCTAGTGACATCTGGTTCCTTCTTTAATCTTCACAAACCAACTTTTGTACATAGTTTTTCTTGGGATTTAGTGGCCTCAATGAAAAGTACCTTTATTGTGGAATCTTATCTTGTCTCCACTCTACTAACAGTTCCTAAGGAATCTTCATTTTGTTTTAAAAATCTATTGTCCTTATTGGGATTTCCAGTAAGTTCTTCCATCACATCTGGCTTTTAGATCATAATAAATGTGCAGAAAGAAATGCAAATCCATGGCATTTCTAATTCAAGCGATCAGACTCTCTTATCTTGTAATGTTTACTATCAAGATTACATGAGATGTTCACAAAGTTTTCATAGAATTTTATTTAACAATATTCATTTTTATAGACTATAACATTAATAAGAGGATAATATATATAATTTACACCATCAAGTGACAAGAAGGGCCAGTTTCCCATAACCAATCTCCTTTTTTTTCTCACCCAAGTTAGGAAGGTGTGAGAAGTTATGGAGGTTGGGATGGGAATTTCTCCATCTGTATAGGAACAAGAAACAAGAGTGAATTTAAGCTGTTCAGTTTCACACATTGCTTTCTCTGTCTCAGTATAACCCCTGTCCAAGGCATGATGGGTAAGGACTGTGAATGGTGATAAGTGAAATAAGAGAATGGAGGAATTTTTCCTGATATGGGCACTGGACCCTAGAGGTGCTGGGACTTGGAAAAAAAGAAGATACTCAGAACTTCCCATTTCTTGATAATATATAAGGAACGTGGAGATCAGTTCTTCCATTCAAACACCAAGAAAAAAAATAAACAAACTAAAAATTAACATATTTTCTTAACTTAATCAGAGAACTGAAGTCATAGGGAAAGCCACTGCCCCTTGATTTAAGAGACATGTACCACAGAGAATCACAACTTACTGAATCAGAATACCAAAACAGGAAACTCTATAGGAACCAGTATTAGGGTAAAAAATAAGCAGACAAACAAACCTGAACTAACTGACAAATTCCTGGTCCACTCAAACTGGACAAGTTTGATTGTTAAAACCTCCAGGGAAATGCAAACTTGGTGCAGCCACTCTGGAAAAAGTATTGAGGTTCTCCAAGACATTAAAAATAGAGCTACTCTATGACCCAGAAATTGCACTACTAGGTATTTACCCCAAAGATTCAGATGTAGTGATAAGAAAGGGCACATGCACCCCAATGTTCATGGCAGCAATGTCCACAATAGCCAAACTATGGAATGAGGCAAGATGTCCTTCAGTAGATGAGTGGATAAAGATATGATTCATATATACAATAGAATATTACTCAGCCATCAGAAAAGATGAATACCCACAATTTGCATCAACATAGATGGACCTAGAGGGGATTAAACTAAGTGAAATATGTGAAGCAGATAAAAACAATTACATGGCTTCCCTCATATGTGGAAAATAAGGAATAGTGTAGAGGACCACAGGGGAAGGGAGGGAAAGATAAATGGGAATAAATCAGAAAGAGAGAGAGACAAACTATGAGAGACTCTGGACTCTGGGAAACAAATTGAGGGTTACAGAAGGGAGGGGGTTGGGGGGATGGGTTAACCGTGTGATGGATAATTAAGGAGGGCATGTGTTGTGATGAGCACTGGGTATTATACACAGCTAAGGAATCACTGAACACCTCAAAAGCTAATGGTGTACTATATATTGGCTAACTGAACATTAAAAAAAAAAAAACGGGAGCCAATCTTAGGAAAGCCTCTGTACTTTCATGAGTTTTACTTCCAGGAGCCCTACTAGGTTCTCACAATAAAGATTGGAGCAACATTCCCTCTTGCTTCTGTTAGGGAGTGGGAGAAAGTAGATATTTTTAAAATCTATTTATATTTAAGTAATATATTTAAGATATATTTATAAGAAAATTATATAAAATATATATTAAAATATATGTAAAATAAATGTAAAATATATTTATAAGACAATTTCATTTTCTTTTTTTTTTAGATTTTTTTTTATTTGATACAGAGAGAGAGATTACAAGTAGGCAGAGAGGCAGGCAGAGAGAGAGGAGGAAGCAGGCTCCCTGCGGAGCAGAGAGCCCGATGTGGGCCTCGATCCCAGGACCCTGAGATCATGACCTGAGCCGAAAGCAGGGGCTTTAACCCACTGAGCCACCCAGGCGCCCACAATTTCATTTTCTTAACAAGGCCTATTCTCAATGAAAATAATTTTATTAGAGCCTACCTGAATAGGGTTTTAGTAGATCCCAAATATGTGGGAGAAGGGAAGTACCCAACTTTAGCTTGCTCTAGCCTTCTACCTGGAGAAAGGGAAATATCGCACTCAAGGCCTCTCTAAGATACCTGCCTTACTAAGCAGTGGGAGCAAAACAAAATTGAGAAACACTTGTGAAGATCAGAGCCCAGGAACAGAGGCTAACTAAAAGATTGACTAATGATACAACTATAGAAATCTCCCTCTCCCTCCCACACCTTGATACCAAATCAATAAGGCTTTTGATTAATAATAGCAGAGAACAATGGAAGCAACTACACACTTAAAAAAATATTTAAGAGGTATCTAAGGAACCCCCAAAAGGAGAGACAAAACCAAGACGCTGGGGAAATTTTAGCCTCTGACATCTATAGCTAGAACAAACAGTAAGCACAGCCCAACTTCTACCCTGATTAAACATAAAGTTTCATATTATTTATTTAAAAGTTCACATTACTTTACACTGATATCAGGTCTTTCTTTTTATATCAGTTCCTTTCTTATAGTACATCATATCCAGCACATGACAAAAATTGAAGGCATACTGGGAGCCTGGGTGGCTCAGTGGGTTAAAGCCTCTGCCTTGGGCTCAGGTCATGATCTCAGGGTCCTGGGATCAAGGCCCGCATCGGGCTCCTTGCTCAGTGGGGAGCCTGTTTCCTCCTCTCTCTGCCTGCTTCTCTGCCTACTTGTGATCTGAGCTCTCTCTCTCTGTCAAATAAATAAATAAAATCTTTAAAAAAAATTGAAGGCATACTAAGAGACAAAGAAAAAAAAACACTGTTTGAAGAGAAAGAGCAAGCAATAGAACCAGAATCAAATATGGCAGAGACGTTGGAATGATCAGACTGGGAGCTAAAAGGAAAACAAAAACAAAACAAAACAAAGCAAAACACTCATTAAAATGGTTGGGGTGCTAATGAGAAAAAGAGGGCAACATGCAAGAGCAGATGGGTAATAAAAGCAGGGTTGGAAAAATCTAAGACACAATCCAAAATAAATACTTGAAATCAAAAACACCATAATGAAAATGAAAAATGCTTTTGGTGGACTCAACAATAGACTGGACACAGCTGAGGAAAAATCAATGCTCTTGAAGGAATATTAATAGAAATTTCCAAAATTGAAATATAAAGAAAAAAATGAGAGAAAAAGACAAAAATAATATGCAAGAACTGTGGACAAATTACAAAAGTATAATGTATGTATAATACTATTTATTTTTAATAAATGTTAAAAGCATACCTTAAGCCACCAAAGGAAAGGAAAGGATAGGAAAGGAAAGGAAAGGAAAGGAAAGGAAAGGAAACAAAAGGAAATATTTAAAGCAATAATGACTGAGAATTTCCAAAAGTTGATGATAGAAACCAAACTACAAAACCAGAAGTTAGAGAACATCAAACAGGATAAATAACAAACAAAGAAAAAAAACTACACTTAGGCATATCATATATACAAACTGCAGAAAATCAAAAACAAAGAAAAACTCTTGAGAATCCAGAGGTGGGGGGACGACTTACATATAGAAGAAAAATGATAAGAATTACATCAAACTTCTCTTGAGAAACTATGCATGCAAGCAAAACATGGAGAGAAATATTTAAAGAAATTTTTTAAAGGATCACTTCCCTAGACTTCTGTATGCAGCAAAATTATCCTTCAAATGTGAAAGAAAAATATAGAATGTCTCAGAAAAAAAAAGAAATTGAGGGACTTTTTTTTCCCCAAGAATCTGCCTTGAAATAAAGAGTAAAATTTCTTCACAGAGAAGGCAATGATATAGGTCAGAAACTCAAATCTACACAAAGAAAGAAAAAGCATTAGAGAAAGAATTAAAGTAAAATAATCTCTTATTTTTAACTGATCTAACAGCTAATAATTTGTTCAAAATAATAGCAACAATGTATTAGCACTTACAGTTTGTAGATAAGTGAAATTAATTAGAGTAATGTTATAAGGGATAGAAGAAAGAAATTGGGAATATGAGTTATTTGTGATATGTTATTTGAAAAAGAACTTGGGTTTTCTGTTAAGTGTATATTGCAAGTATGAGGGCAACCACTAAAAAAAGTGGGAGTTACATGTTTCCATTTATGAAAAGAATAAGTCATGGGGATGTAAGCTACAGCATACGGAATATAGTCAATGGTATAACAGTGTTGTATGGTCACAAATGATAGCTATTCATGGTGAGCATAGCATAACCTACAGAATTGTCAAATTACTATGCTGTACACTTGAAATTAATGTAATATTGTATGTAAACTGGACTTCAATAAAATAAAATAAGTTACTGAATTTAAAAAATGTTCAAAAAATGTATAAATTACATGTTAAAAGAGGAGAAAAAATTGAACAATGCAAAGTAATTGAAACCATAAAAGGCAGGAAAAGAGTGGAAGACAAAAAAAAAAGAGAACAAGAACAATTAATAGAAAAGTAGAAAATAACAACAAATATGGTAGATATTAATCTAACCATATAAATAATCACTTTAAATACAAATGGTCTTGGGGCGCCTGGATGGCTCAGTTGTTAGGTGTCTGCCTTCATCTCGGGTCATGATCCCAGGGGTCCTGGGATCAGGACCCTTGCTGGGCTCTCTGCTCGGTGGGGAGCCTGCTTCTTCCTCTCCCACTCCCCCTGCTTGTGTTCCCTCTCTCACTGTGGCTCTCTATGTCAAATAAATAAATAAAAATCTTTAAAGTATTTATATATATATGGTCTAAATACACTGAAACTGTGAAAACTGATATAAAAGAAATAGATGAGTCCACTATTAAAGCTCAAGATCTCAACACACCTCTAACTGAAAGATCCAGTGTGCAGAAAACTAGTAAGGACATAGTTGAATTGAACAACATCATCAATCAACTGATTATAATTGACATTTTTAGAATACTATAATAAAAATTAGCAGAATACATATTGTATTCAAACTCAGAGCATTCGCATACATAGACCATATTCAATCCATAAAACATACCTTAACAAATTAAAAAGTATAGAAATCACACAAGGTATGCTCTTAGACCACAAGGGAATTAAATTATAAATCAAAAACAAAAATGTAGGTAGAAAACCACAAAATATTGTAATTTAAGCCTCACACTTTTAAACAACCTTGGTATTTCATGCCCATTCAATTCATGTTCATCCATTGTAGTTGAAAATTCCACTCACTAGAAAACATTTGTTTGCCCAAATAACCTACAGCTAATGGATATTCATTAGAGTATGTTGCTCACCTATTCCTTTGAACTAACTCTAACCAAGCATTCATTTTTGGAGACAGACAAGAGAAAAACTTTTTTTTTCAATTTTTCTTAGTGTAATTTTACTTCTTCAGCATTGAAACATTTTTTTCCAAGATGGTCAAGCTATGATTTTCTTAATTGTCTCCTGGGAATCAGCACCTCAAATGGCTGCCACTGGTTGCTTAATAACTTCTTAAATTAAATTTCTCATGCCATGTAAGCCTCATTGATTTCACTGGTAATTATCATCTTCACCAATTCCTTTCTGGATGTCTTCACCTCCATCCTTGATGGCTGCCGGAACACTATCCAGTTCACCTTTACCTGGGAACATTTTCTTTTTCATATATTTTTCTCGTTCTGTAACAGTTTCTACAATATATTTGCATTTCTGCTGCTGATGCTGCTATTGTCACTTGGTATAGTATTAAGGTCGAGAAATCCAAGTTGAGAGTTGTGGGGACATTTTTAAGATTCTTTCAAATCTGAACTTCTATTATTCTTTCATACTTGGTAAATAGAGAATTAAAAGACTGGGAAACTAGGAAAAAAAGACATAAGGGTTTTCACTGACTTTGATTATTTGACTCTTCCTAAGTAGCAGCAATATGTCAGGCACAATTCTAGGTACTTTACAACATTTGGGTTAAACATTCAGGTAATGCTTAACTGTAAATGAATATTAAATAATGAGAGCTCATCAATGAAGAAATAAATGAAAGAAGATAATGAGATCACTCTTGCCAGAAATTATTACAATACTCATCTGTCTAAACCAGTTTAGAAATAGTCTCATCTGAAGGCCAGGAAATCTACCAGAGAAGCTCTCAAGACATCCTGCTGCCTCAATCCATAATCTTCCAATAAAATAGACATTGATCTGAATGCTTGATTCTTGTGGGTTTGAGTAGAGGAAGAAATATTGCCATACCAATTTAAAGAAAAGAAATTTGTTTTGATAGGTTTACTCTCCTTTCATTTAATTTTTCCTACAGACACTTTCTTTTATTCCCTTTATTAAATTTTTTTATATAGCAAGACCATGGTATTGAGGCTCTTTCCCCTGAAACTTTTTTTAGAGGGATACTGTGATGGCTCAGAAGTTCAAATTGGTTTAAATTAATTTTTGCAAGTAGCCTGTGCATGTCAGAGTTCTCAAATACCTCTTTTTAAAATTAATTATTTGATTATTTGAGCCAGGAGACAGAAAACAAAATGAATATTAAAAGAAAAACTTACATTCTAAAAATGAAATGAAACCTAATAAGGTTTCAAGTGGTTATTAGTATCAACTCTTTAAGAAATAAATATTTGATATGAATCTCATACTATGCTTCTTAGCCTATGGTGGAAATAATATTAACTTTAGATGTGTATCTACTAATAATTACATTGATTCTATTTATAATCTATCATCATGTGGTTTTGGAACTTTGTGCAATACCATGATATATTGTTATATCCAAAAGAGCTTATTATAAATTTAAATTCCCACTATTTTGAATTGCTAAAAAAATTTTTGTTTACCCTTAGTTTGTAAATTACTTTTCATTTACTATTAATTCTTTCAAGATAGGAAGAAAACATGTAATTTCAATAATCTAAACCTAAATGCTAAGTATATATTGCATCTGACTCTTATTTGTCTTCTAGCTTTGACATTGGTATCTTCCCTATGCTATCTTTCCACTCAGACTCATCAGTTCTTTTCGGTTTTATTTTTTTTAGCAAAAGAATGACACAAATGAAATTTTAATTTTTTTTAGTTTTAATTTTTTTAAAAAAAAGATTTTATTTATTTATTTGACAGAGAGAGACAGAGTGAGAGAGGGAACACAAGCAGGAGGAGTGGGAGAGGGAGAAGCAGGCTTCCCGCCAAGCAGAGAGCCTGATGCAGGGCTCGATTTCAGGACCCTAGGATCATGACCTCAGCTGAAGGCAGACGTTTAATGACTGAGCCATCTAGGTGCCACTGAAATTTTTATTTTAAAAGGATTGCTGAAATCTTACTCAGCTTCAGATTTCTAAGCAAAAATTTTCCTTTTAAAGGTCAATTATGCCTAATGTTGAATTTCCTTTTATTCAAAAATATTTCCCAATCTGTCCTAAAAATAATAGCACCAACTATAACATTATTGGTTCACAAACTTGAGAGTTATTTGGGTGAAACCTGAAAGTGGCCCCTGTACCCAGAGGGCAAGGAGAGAAAGGAAGAAAGAGGCAGACCACTCCAGATTGGTAGGTGGCAGGCTTAATAAGCAAAGGAACTTATATACGAGAGTTGTCTTTGGTGAACATAAGACAAGTAAATCGCTGCACCTGTCACCAGAATCTTAAGTGTTCACATAGTGGCCTTAATGGATTTCAGTCATGTATACCATTCAGATGGTCTCAACAACACCTTATTCTATCAAAGTTACCTCCTTGAATCAGCTCCTAGTGCGGTAATGGTGAGTGGGATGTACACTCCAAGGATAGAGGAGAAGATAAGGAGAAGCTAGTTCCCCAGATCCAACTCACAATTCAATAATCAGTCACATTCTCTCAACAATCTCTTCCAAAAAGCATCAAAATACAAAACACATACACACAAAACACATTTTTTGTGCATTCTGTGTTACTGTGTTTCCTTTATTCATTAATAGGGTATATGATTTATTTAAATATTTTATAACCCTTTGTCAATAAAATCAATTATAGGGGGAAAACAGGCTGAAAATATAAGGAAATAAAATAATTGATATATTTCATAGCTTAAATAAAATAAATACTAAAACATAAAATATACTGTGTAAAGGGATGGTACAATAAAGCAAAACTCATAGAAGTTAGCACCTAAATTGAAAATTAATAAATTGGGAAGTGAAATAATGATTAGAAAACACCAATATTACAAAATAAAATACTGGCTTTTTATTAAAGGGAAAAATCCATTTAGATACTCTTTGAGCATACATCGTTATAGTCTCTTTTCAGTTTAACTAATTTCATTTAAAGATTTTTATTTCTTTATTTTCCAGAGAGCGAGAACACACAAGCAGGGGAAGCAACAGGCAGAGGGAGAAGGAGACTTCCCACTGAGCAAGGAGCCCAATTCAGGACTCAATCTCAGGACCCTGGGAACATGACCTGAGCCAAAGGCAGATACTTAACCGGCTGAGTACCACCCAGGTGTTCCAGTTTAACTAATCTTTTTGAGTAATTATAATTTTGCAGGTTCTGTGCTAAATAACAAAGACACAAAGATTAATTAGCAGGTTAAAAATTAAGAGGAGGAAGCAGAAATCAATGCATTGCTAAGCATCTTCATAATCATCATACAATCTACCTTATGGTGAGCTTTTACTTTGCATTTTTCATTTATTCTCATAATGATTCATTGCAACCTTATGAAGCAGTTATGTTTGTTATGCCTGTTTTATAAATGACGATACTGAGGCTTACAGAAATCAACAAAATTCTCAAGGTAAAAAAAACAAAAATCAAAATAAGTCTGTTTGAATCCATGTTGCAATTTTACATAGTACAGTACCTGGTATATAAAAAACATTCCCTAAGTATTAACAATTTTATCACGCTTATTATTACTACTGTTACTGTCTTTTTATGTAAGTATTAGAAATTTTTTTTAAAAGATTTTATTTAATTATTTGATGAGAGATAGAGAGAAAGCACAAGTAAGCAGAGTGGCAGGCAGAGGGAGAAAGAGAAGCAGGCTCTCTGCTGAGCAGGGAGCCCGATGCGGTGCTCAATCCCAGGACACTGGAATCATGACCTGAGCCAAAGGCAGCCGGTGAAACAATTGAACCACCCAGGTGCCCCAAGTATTAGAAAATTAAAAAAAAAAACTTTATAACAATAAATGTGTATACAGATTTCTGCAAAAGATGCCTTGGTAGAATGTCAACTTTTTTTTTTGTATTTACCTATAAATTACTAGGAAGGACTTTGAATTAAAAAAATTAAAACAAAATTTGCAATATCCGATGACTTGCATGGGGCCTAAAAATAGGTTGAAAAGTAACAAATACGTTAGTCCACTACCCAACTTGGTAAGTTTTAAACATTATTATCAGTATTGTTAATATTAATATTATTATGTCATTTGAAATAACAACATATTTTAATACTTTGTATCTAGCATTTCTACTTCGCAACATGAAAAGATAAAGACTCACCCAATCAGTATGCCAGTTTATTAAATATTGAATGTTAATTTTCACACTTGTTGTTAATAAAAACAAAAACATGTTAAAACTATAACACGAGGTACAAGGTAACATGAAGTTTGTTAAAATATTAGCATATATTGTAATAAGTAAAAAGGAAAGTTATAAAAATGTGTAGGTAAAAGAGAAACCTATCCATATAAGAAGAAACTATATATGTAGGGGAAGATAACACTAAAAAAAATCTGATATTTATTTTTTTATTTTTTTTAATTTTATTTATTTATTTGACACAGAGAAAGAACAAGCAGGAGGAGCAGCAAAGGTAGAGGGAGAAGGAGAGGTAGTCTCCCCACTGAGCAAGGAGTCAAATGTGGGGCTCAATCCCAGGACCCTGGGTTCATAACCTGAGCCAAAGGTAGATGCTTAACCAACTGAGCCACCCAGGAGCAGTCCCCCCAATTCCAAGAGTTAGATTATTTTGTCATTTTAAAATTATCACTATAATTTTAATCTGGAGAACTTAAAATGCATTCTGTTTTTTCATTGCTAACATATTTCTCTGCCCCATGCCATCTTATTAAGGGGAATTTAGAAATTCGGGGAGGAAATTCAAACCTTCTTTTCTCTAAGAGAGCTCTTAACCAAGTTTTGGAGTTCATTTGTTCATTAATGATAAACTCTCCTCCAACAAGATATAGAATAAAAAATCATTGGCAGTGACACACTCCATTGAGCAATTTGAAACTTGCCTTCCAGTTGGGGTGATGTGATTAATTAACCCATCAGTAAGCGCAGCTCTCTGATGAACAGTGACTATGTAGTATTGAATCTCAAGGAGAACATGAACTTTTTGAGGACTTTGAACTGAAATTTCTTCTCAGACAAGTGACCTAATTGAATTTCAATGAATTGGAAATCAAAGCTTTCTAGATTTTTTAATTTGTTAGTACAATTCCCTTTCTTTTAATATTTTTCCTCTTCAATGTTACAAGTGTGCATCAGATCATATATCTTGAAATCTTTGGAGATCCAAATTTCCCAGAATAAAATTGTTTGCTTTATTTTAAATCAACTTTATTGAAGAGGCTCACTTACACTCTTAGTAACTGTTCATTATTCTTATTTGCAGGTTACTTTATTAAAGTAATAGGAAGAATGTTTTTTAAAAGTGTACAACATTATATTGTATACTTGTTAGTAAATGTTGGCCTGAAAACCAATGCAAAAAGCCACCTGGTGACTCGTTGACAATAGAGGTATGTTGATTCCACACCCCCGATGTTTTGATTCAGATAGACTGAAGTAGAGGCATGAAATTTGTTTTGAGAACTATCTCAGGGGATTTAAATCC
The DNA here is from genome assembly GCA_002007465.1 of Ailurus styani. Classification (NCBI taxonomy): domain Eukaryota; kingdom Metazoa; phylum Chordata; class Mammalia; order Carnivora; family Ailuridae; genus Ailurus; species Ailurus styani. Next base: position 832,006 of record LNAC01000445.1, on the reverse strand, counting down.
ATAGCTAGCATTGTAACAATAAAGAACTTTAGTGATGGTTTAAGTTTCTTTGAGTAATGGTATATTGTGATTTAATTTTTTTAAAGATTTTATTTATTTATTTGACAGAGATTACAAGTAGGCAGAGAGGCAGGCAGAGAGAGAGAGGAGGAAGCAGGCTCCCCACTGAGCAGAGAGCCCGATGTGGGGCTCCATCCCAGGACCCTGGGATCATGACCTGAGCCGAAGGCAGAGGCTTTAACCCACTGAGCCACCCAGGTGCCCAGTATATTGTGATTTAAAATCTATTTTCAGATTGAGGGGGCACAATGGCAGAGGAGTAGGGGACCATATATTATTCAGTCCCCTGAATTGAGCTGAATATCTACCAGACCATTCTGAGCACCCATGAAATCAGCCTGAATTGTGAGACGATGTATCCAGATCTATACCAACAGAATATCTCTGGCAATTGGTTTGAAAGTATGAAGCAGGGAGCCATGATTCTGCAGGCAGATATTGGAAGACAGATGGAAGGGGGAAGAAGTCTCCAGCATCCTATGCCATCAGGATCCTGTGCAGCCAGTGTGCAAAAGCTTCTCATGCTGGGGACTGGGCACAGACTCGCAGACAAGTAATAGCAAGGAAAGGACTTCAGGGCAGCCCCACAGACTGAAACTTGGAGCTGTGGGGATGCACATGTTAATTGGGGGCTGCTGGAAGTTTTAGAAGCACAAAGGGCAGAGAAGTGTCTGGAACTGAAAGTGAGTGCTGGGAGTGCCACTGTGGGGTGCACAACCCAGGACACTGAGGTTTTTAGCAGCACAGACCAAAACTAAGAGAATGTGGCCTGGAGTGCTTAGGGAAGAACAGACTGCAATCTCTCTATTCTGAGACAGAACTCTGGATATGGTCACTTCTGCTCTGACTCTTGGAAGGGATGGAAGACATGCAGAATGCCACCAGGGAAAGCCACCAGAAAACAAAAGCCCCCCAAAACCAGTTTTCACTGAACCCATCCTCACCCACTGGGGGCAGGGCAACTCTACCCAAATAGGATTGCCTGAGTAACAGTACAGCAAGGCCCTTCCCCAGAGGACAGGTGGAAGAACAAGAGGCCAACAACTCTAAGGTCCCTATAAAATAGGGGAATCTTGCTTGACTTGATGTCAATGATCTGGACTCTGTATATTCCCTCAACCACCCCTCAACAGAATGACAAGGAAGAGGAACCCCCAACACAGGAAAAATTCAGAGACTCTGACCTCTCCACAGAACTAATGGATATGGATATAAGCAAGATGTTGGAAATAGACTTCAGGGTAAGAGTTATACAGACAATAGATAGGTTGGAGAAAACCATTAATGGCAACATAGATTCTCTAAGGGCAGATGTGAGAGCTGATCTGGCAGAACTTAAAAATGTAGTCAATGAGATCCAATCTAATCTAAATATTCTAACAGCCAGAGTAAATGAGGGAGAAGATTGAATTAGTGACTTAGAAGACAAACTGATAGAAAGAAGGATCAGGAGGCCTGGAACAAACAGCTTAGAATCCATGAAAACAAAATTAGAGAAATAAATGACTCCATGAGCCATTCAGATGTTAGAATTACTGGAATACCTGAGGGGGTGGAGAGAGAAAGAGAGGAATAGAAGATATAATTGATCGAATCCTAGCTGGGAACTTCCTTAATGGCAGGAGTGAAACAAGCATTTGTGTACTAGAGGCAGAGAGAACACCTCCCAAGATTAAGGGGAATAAACCAATGCCCAAGCATGTAATAGTAAAACTTGCAAATATTAAAACCAAGGAAACCATCTAAAGGGTTGTTGGGGGAAGACATTCCTTATATACAGAGGGAGTAACATAAGAATAATATCAGACCTGTCCACAGAGACCAGGCAAGCCAGAAAGGCCTGGCAAGACATATTCAGAGTGCTATATGAGAACAACAACAACAACAAAAGAACATAAATAAATAAATAAATAAATAAATAAATAAATAAATAAATAAGAAGGACATGCAGCCAGGCAAGGCTGTCATTTAGAATGGATAAAGAACTTCCAAGACCCGCAAGAACTGAGTGAATATGTGACCATTAAGCTGGCTCTGCAAGAAATATTAAGGGAGGGGGTTATAAAAGGAGAAAGCTCCCAAGAGTGATATAGAACAGAAATTTACAGAGACAATCTATAGAAACAAGGACTTTACAGACAACATGATGGCAATAAAATTATACCTTTTGATATTCACTCCAACATGAATGGCCTAAATGCTCTCATAAAATGGCATAGGTTTGTAGATTGGATAAAAAGACAGGACCTGGGGCATCTGGGTGGCTCAGTGGGTTAAGCCTCTGCCTTCAGCTCAGGTCATGATCTCAGGGTCCTGAGATCGAGGCCCGCATTGGGCTCCCTGCTCAGCAGGGAGCCTGCTTCCTCCTCTCTCTCTGCCTGCCTCTCTGCCTACTTGTGATCTCTCTCTCTGTCAAATAAATAAATAAAATCTTCAAAAAAAAAGACAGAACCCATCCTTATGATGTCTACAAGAGACTCATTTTGAACCTAGAGACAAACCATAAGAGACTCCTAATCTGGGCGCCTGGGTGGCTCAGTGGGTTAATGCCTCTGCTTTCGGCTCAGGTCATGATCTCAGGGTCCTGGGATCGAGGCCCGCATCGGGCTCTC
>LNAC01000445.1:698043-829223 GCA_002007465.1 Ailurus styani | reverse complement strand
AGAGACTCCTAATCTCACAAAACAAACTGAGGGTTACTGGGGGGTGGGAGGGTAGGGATAGGGTGGGTAGGTTATGAACACTGGGGAGGGTTTGTGCTTTGGTGAATGCTGTGAAAGGTGTAAGCCTGATGATTTACAGACCTGTACCCCTGGGGCAAAGAGTAATAATAATAATAATAATAATAATAATAATAATAATAATAAAATGCTAAAAATTAAAAAAATAAAAACCACGTAGTCAAAAAAAATAAAGATACATTCAGACTGAAAGTGAAAGGATGGAGAATGATCTTTCATGCCAATGGATCTCAAAAGAAAGCTGGAATAGCAATTCTCATATCAGACAAATTAGATTTTAAGCTAAAGACTGTAGTCAGAGATACTGAAGGACACTGTATCATTCTTAAAGGGTCTCTCCAACAAGAAGATCTAACAGTTGTAAATATTTCTGCCCCCAACATGGAAGCAGCCAACTACATAAGCCAACTGTTTGTTAAACATAACAGTCATATTGATAGGAATACATTAATTATAAGAGATCTTAACACACCACTCCCAGCAATAGACAGATCATCTAAACAGAAAATCAACAACAAAACAAGAGCTTTGAATGACATACTGGACCAGATGGACCTCATAGATATATACAGAACATTCCATCCTAAAACAACAGAATACTCATTCTTCTCGAGTGCACATGGAACTTTTTCCAGAATAGACCACATACTCGGTCACCAATCAGGGCTCAACCAATACCAAAAGACTGAGATTATTCCCTGCATGTTCTCAGAAAAAAATATTTTGAAACTGGAACTCAATCACAAGAAAACTTTTGGAAGAAATTCGAACACTTGGAAGCTAAAGACCATCCTGCTCAAAAATGTTTGGATCAACCAGGAAATCAAAGAAGAACTTAAACAATTCATGGAAACCAACAAGAATGAAGACACATCAGTCCAAAACCTATCAGGTACAGCAAAGGCGGTCCTAAGGCGGTAATACATAGCCATCCAAGCCTCACTCAAAAAAATGGAAAAATTCTGAATACACAAACTCTCTTTACACCTTAAAGAAATGGAGAATCAGCAACAAATTAAACCTAACCTATGTACAAGAAGGGAAATAATTAAGATTAGAGGAGAGGATTAGAAACCACTAATACAGTAGAATACATCAATGAAACTAGAAGCTGGTTCTTCAAGAGAATTAAGATCGATGAAGCACTGGCTAGACTTATCGAAAGAAAAAAGAAAGGATCCAAATTAATAAAATTATAAATGAAAGGGGAGAGGTCATGACTAACACCGAGGAAATAGAAACAATCATCAGAAGTTATTATCAACAGCTATATGCCAATTAGTTAAGTAACCTAGAAGAAATAGATGCATTCCTAGAAACCTATAAAATTCCAAGACTGAAACAGGAAGAAATTGAATAGATGAATAACCTGAATAGATGAATCACCAGTAATGATACTGAAGCTGTGATCAAAAACCTCCCCAAAAGCAAGGGTCCAGGACTTGGATGGATTTCCTGAGGAATTTGACCAAGCATTCAAAGAAGAAATAATACCTGTTCTCCTGAAGCTGTTTCAAAAAATAGAAACAGAAGGAAAATTTCCAGAGTCTTTCTATGAGGTCAGTAGTACCTTGATCCCCAAGCCAGGCAAAGACCTCATCAAAAAGGAGAATTTCAGACCAATATCCCTAATGAACGTGGATGCCAAAATTCTCAACAAGATCCTAGCTAATATTGTGAAAGATGTAAGCCTGATGATTCACAGACCTGTACCCCTTGGGCAAAGAATAAAAATAAAATTAAAAAAAAAAAGATCCTAGCTAATAGGATCCAACAGTACATTAAGAGGATTATCTGCCTTGACCAGGTGGGATTTATCCCTAGCATGCAAGGGTGGTTCCACATTCACAAATCAATCAGTGTGATAGAACAAATCAATAAGAGAAGAGAGAATAACCACATGGTTCTCTCAATTGATGCAGAAAGAGCATTTGAGAAAAGACAGCATCTTTTTGTGATTAAAACTTGTCAGAGTATAGAGATAGAGGGAACATTCCTCAATTTATAAAAACCATCTATGAAAAACCCAATGTCAATGGGGAAAAGCTGAGCATCTTTCCCTTAAGATCAGGAATATGACAAAGATGCCCACTCTCACCAATATTGTTCAACATAGTACTAGAAGTCCTAGCAACAGCAATCAGACGACAAAAAGAAATAAAAGGTATTCAAATTGGCAAAGAAGAAGTCAAACTCTCTCTCGTTGCAGATTACATGACATTTTATGTGAAAAACCCAAAAGACTACACCCCCAAATTACTAGAACTAATACAACAATTCAGTAATGTGGCAGGATACAAAATTAATGCACAAGAATCAGTTGCTTTCTCATACACTAACAATGAAACTGTTGAAAGGGAAATTAGAGAACTGATTGCATTCACAATAGCACCAAAAACCATAAGGTATCTTGGAATAAACCAAACGAAAGAGGTAAATGATCTGTACTCTAAGAAATACAAAACACTCATGAAATATATTGAAGAAGACACAAAAAGATGGAAAAACATCCCATGCTCATGGATTAGAAGAATAAGCCTTGTTAATATGTCTATGCTGCCCTGAACAATCAATACCTTCAACACCATCCTGATCAAAATACTATTGGCATTTTTCAAAGGGCTGAAATAAACAATGCTAAAATTTTTGTGGAACCCAAAAAGACCCTGAATCACCAAGGAAATGTTGAAAAGGTAAAACAAACCTGGGGGCATCACGTTTCCTGATTTCAAGCTATATTACAAATCTGTGATCATCAAGATAACATGGTCCTGCCACAAAAATAGACAGAAACACCAATGGAACAGAGTAGAGAGCCCAGATATGTACCCTTAACTCTATGGTCAAGTAATTTTTGACAAAACAGGAAAAAAATCCAATGGAAAATAGACAGTCTCTTCAAGAAATGGTGCTAGAAATATTGGACAGCTATATACAGAAGAATGAATCTCAACCATTTTCTTACACCATACACAAAGATAAACTCTAAATGGATGAAAAACCTCAATGTGAGACAAGTATCTATCAAAATCCTGGAGGAGAACATAAGCAGCAACTTCTTCAACATTGGCTGCAGCAACTTCTTTCAAGACACATCTCCAAAGACAAGGAAAAGAAAAGCGAAAATGAATTTTTGTGACTTCAACAGGATAAAAAGCTTCTACACACCTAAGGAAATAGTCAACAAGACAAAGAGGCAACCCATGGAATGGGAGAAGATAATTTGCAAATGACATTACAGACAAAGATCTGATATCCAAAATCTATAAAGAACTTCTCAAACAACACTCAAAAAACAAATAAGTAAAAAAATGGGTATGGATAGAAGATATGAACAGACACCAAAGAAGACATACAAATGGCTAATAAACACATGAAAAAATGTTCAGCATCCTTAGCCATCAGGGAAATTCAAATATAAACCACATTGAGATATCACCTTATTCCAGTTAGAATGGCAAAAATTGACAAGGCATGAGACAACAAATGTTGGAGACTCTGTGGAGAAAGGAGAACCCTCTTAACACTGTTGGTGAGAATGCAAGTTGGTGCAGCCACTTTGGAAAACAGTGTGTAGGTTCCTCAAAAATTTAAAAATAGAGCTACCTTATGATGTGGCAATTGCAGTACTGGGTGTTTACCCCAAAGCTACAGATGTAGTGAAAAGATGGGCCATATGCACCCCAGTGTTCATAGTCGCAATGTCCACAATAGCGAAACTTTGGAAAGAGCCCAGATGCCCTTCAACAGAAGATTGGATAAAGAAGATGTGTCCATACACAGAATGGAATGTTACTCAGCCATCAGAAAAGGAAAGGATTCAGAAAGGATGAATAGCCTGCTTTTGCATCAACATAGATGGGACTGGAGGAGATTATGCTGAGTGAAATATGTCAAGCAGAGAAAGTCAATTATCATATGGTTTCACTTAGTTGTGGAACATAAGGAATAGCATGGAGGACATTAGGCAAAGGAAGGGAAAAAGGAATGGGGGGAAATCAGATGGGGAGATGAACAATGAGAGACTATGGACTCCAAGAAACAAACTGAGGGTTTTAGCGGAGAAGGGGTTGGGGAGAAGGGTTAGCCCAGTGATCGTTATTAAGGAGGGCACATATTGCATGGAGCACTGGGTATTATACACAAACAATAAATTGTGGAACACTACATCAAAAATTAATGATGTACTGTATGGTTACTAACATAACATAATAAAAAATTAAAAAAGAATAATATATAAAAGAAAAATAAGAAATGGACATGATCAAATGCAGATAGAAAAAAACAAAGCAACTGTTAAAAAAACAGTAACTAATGGAATAAACAAAATTTCAATCTAAAAATATCTATTTTCATTTGTTTGTCTGTATTTTTATTAAGAACTAACTGAAAGAGAGGTGCCTGGCTGGCTCAGTCAGTACAGCATGTGACTCTTTATCTCAAGGTCATGATTTTGAGTCCTACATTGGGCATAGAGATTATTTACAAAAATTTAATTTTAAATTTAAAATAAGGAATTTACTGAAACTTCAACATTCATAGGTTCCATGTGATTTATCAATTATGATTGAAATAATACTAACATTCCAGCAATTCTAAGGAATTTACTAATAAAGAACATGACACTTCCTCTATCCATAAAGTGATTATATTTAAAGCATCTTATACTGTTGGTTGAAACTCAGTTTAAACAGAAGAACAGAAATAAATGCCACAGTGGATGCACCAAATGTTCTTTTTTAAAAAAGATTTTATTTATTTATTTGACAGAGAGAGAAAGAGAGAGAGAGAGATAACAAGTAGGCTGAGAGACAGGCAGAGAGAGAGGAGGAAGCAGGCTCCCCACTGAGCAGAGAGCCCCATGTGGGTCTCGATCCCAGGACCCTGAGATCATGACCTGAGCCAAAGGCAGAGGCTTTAACCACTGAGCCACCCAGGCCCCTGCACCAAATGTTCTAATACAATATTTCCCTTAAAGTGGATCTGAGTTATTTAATGTGAGAACATATTTGCTATCCATAGTGTTAACTATATTGGAAAAATTGGTCAAATAGAACATGATTTCTCTTAGCAATATAGAACTACATTAAAAAGCTTATTCCTGTGGTTGAAACTGTAGATCAGCTAACACTAATGCCCATTTCCCAAACTTTTATACCCTAATTACCTCCAGTTTATAAGAAGTGAAATCTAAATACTTTTTAATTTACTCTCATTTGTAGCTAAGGGTCAAGTAATGAGTTGTGGCAAAAAAAAAAAAAGCATTTAGATGGATTAGGATATAAATGGGATATCTGGAAATATGGCAACTTGCAATCTTGTGGGAAAGGACAACAGAATCATAGAAATGTCTACCTGCCTATATTAAGCCAGTGAATCAGCTCCTATAGGAAAAAAAAAAAAAAGAAATGTCTTGCTATTTGAGAAAAGTAGACTCCTTTATGACATTGTCATTTAGATCTTCTCCTGCAACCAAAGATGTTTGTACCTAATATAATGTACAAACATCCCTATTTTAGCACATTCAGTCATATAAGATTCAAAGTCATCTTGCTTCATTGAAAAAGGTATAAGCTTCTAGAGATTTTATTTCTGAAAAACTGAAATATGTATTCAAAACTACAATCTTTCAATATTTAAAGTGTTGCTCTTTATGGAATCTTTTTCACCAGTGATTGCTAATCATTAAGGTTAGAACACAATATTCAGGGCGCCTGGGTGGCTCAGTGGGTTAAAGCCTCTGCTTTCGGCTCAGGTCATGATCTCAGAGTCCTGGGATCGAGGCCCGTGTCGGGCTCTCTGCTCGGCAGGGAGCCTGCTTCCCCCTCTCTCTCTGCCTGCCTCTCTGCCTCCTTGTGATCTCTCTCGCGCTGTGAAATAAATAAATAAAATCTTTAAAAAATAAAAAAAAGAACACAATATTCACATAATAGAATAATATTCATATATCCAGCTTATTGTATAAGTCTTTGTATTAGTTTATCTATGTAATGAGAGTCCCATTATTACACATAAAGTCCATCTGTATGCATAATGTATATTTTGTTTGGGATGTTTAAGCATCTAAAGGTGATTCCAGGGGTACCTGGGTGGCTCACTGGGTTAAGCCTCTGCCTTTGGCTCAGGTCATGATCTCAGGGTCCTGGGATCAAGCCCTGCATTGGGCTCCCTGCTAAGCAGGGAGCCTGGTTCCTCCTCTCTTTGCCTGCTTTTCTGCCTACTTGCAATCTCTCTCTCTGTCAAGTAAATAAATAAAATCTTATAAAAATAAAGGTGATTCCAAAGTTGCCCAATGTGTGTATGTGTTTGTTTTTAATCGTCAACCCTTGATACACTGAGATAAGTGATATAACCATTTATTTTTGCTGCAAATGCCTAGCTTATTGATTCCTAGCCATTAGTCAGAGAGTGATTAGAAAATAGTTCTTATGCACTTCCATTAAGAATCTAAACTAACAGAAATAAAAAAGAAGGAAACATCACAGTTTCTCTTAATAACCCATGATAGCCATGTACAGTGACATCTTTCTTTTCTTAAATTACTTGTGCTCTAATTTCATTCAATCTCTTCCCTTTGTAAAATTTTCAGACCAAAAAATTATCTGATCAGTAGCATTTATATTATTCAAGCTAGTTACTGGAGCTGAAACCAGTGGATGTTAATATAGAGAACTGAATGAAAATAAATAGAATGAGCATTTCTTTTTGGATATCATGCAAAATTCTGTTGAAATGCCTTTATCATTTTTCAATACTTTGTTTTAATATCATGGAATTTTTTTCCACATATATAAAACTTATATGAGCTAAGTAATATTGAGAGGTCACTTAACATTTGTCAAGTTTCAGAGTGATAATTTGTAAATGAAATGCATTCTTATGCATAAAAATAACTCATAACAAAATGCTGAAGCCACTTTATGTAAAGGATGCCTACTAAAGCATACATTTAAAGGAAGGAATTGACAATGATCAATAATTGTGGTGCTAGGTACTTTCTCACATACATAATACTGAAAAGAATAGGCACTATTACAATTACTATTTTAGAGTAGCTGTGAAAGGCTAAGGTACACACTCAATGCCACAAAGCTAGTAAGCAGAGAAGTCTGGCTTTAGACACTATATATCAGCGTCAGTATTGTTTTCAAAAACCTTTGGAAGTTTTCTTTTTTGCTTATTTTCAGAATTTTTGTTTTTAGAAAAAGATTATTCCAAACTTTAAATGTATTTGGTTTAAATTAGCATTAAACCAGCTCATACTTAATAGATGATCAAATTTTTTAAGTATTTGCTAAAATAAAAGGTATTTAACTATACATAGCTTAGAAACTGTAAAATTTAGTGGTCACTTCCAGTGTAATATGTGTACATTGTCCATTTTTCTTTGGTAAAAGTAGATATCTTATAATGGTTTAGATCATGTTGGGAGTTGTCTTCGTAGAGGTAAAATTTTTCTTCTGTCACTTACTAGCTCTGTAACTCAGAAAAAAATTTAACCTTTGTGTTCAATTTTCTCAACTGTGAAATATTAGTAATTATTGGACTTATTGTTGATTTCTTATTTCCTTCTGTGCAGGCCAAACTCTTTGGAATAATGAAAAGAATAAGAAATTAATCTAAGCAACAGGTTGTCTAAATAATTCATTACCAAGGCATGAGGAGAGTGAGCATCTTCCATTTATCAGTCATTAGTTTCATTCTTAGAGCTGCATTGGTGAGACGATGGGATTAAAAAACCATCAGACTTTAATTATTTATATTTTTTGTGTAGGCTCCTATGTGGGGCTTGAGGTCAATGACCTTGAGATCAAGATTTGAGCTGATCGGGCGCCTGGGTGGCTCAGTGGGTTAAAAGCCTCTGCTTTCGGCTCAGGTCATGATCTCAGGGTCCTGGGATCGAGGCCCGCATCGGGCTCTCTGCTCAGCAGGGAGCCTGCTTCCCCCGCTCTCTCTCTGCCTGCCTCTCTGCCTCCTTGTGATCTCTCTCCCTCTGTGAAATAAATAAAAATTAAAAAAAAAAAAAAAAAAAAAAAAAAAAAAAAAAAAAAAAAAAAAAAAAAAAGATTTGAGCTGATCAAGAGTCAGATGCATTACTGATTGAGCCACCCAGGTGCCCCAACCATCAGACTAAAAATACACTAGTTTGTACTCACTTTGGAAGCACATATACTAAAGCTTGAATGACACAGAGAAGATTGGCATGGCTCCCGTGCAAGGATGACAAGCAAATTCATGAAACATTACATATTTTTGGAAAAATAAGTCAGTCAGAGAAAGATAAATACCATATGATTTCAGACACATCCAGCGTTTAAAAACACAACAAATAAAGGGAAATAATGAGAGAGAGAAACCAAGAAACAGATTCTTAACTATAGAGAACAAACTTATGGTTACCAGAAGGGAAATGGATTGAGGGATGGATGAAATCAATGATGGGGATTTAGGAGTGCAGTTGTGATGAGCACCAGGTGTTGAATTACAGTGTAGATTAACTAACTGGTATTAAAAACTTAAAAACATCACTGGATTGACCAGAGTTGTGATTGGGAGGAGTAACAAGTCTTCAGGTTTCTAGCGTGGTATGGGAAAAACAATGAATGAATCAGGAAGTAATTCTTGGGTTTTAAGATAAGTTTTGAACAAAGGGTAGCTTTGACCTAGACAAAGAAGGAAAACATATGTTAAGTAAGAGGGATATAATATATAAAATCTAGAGAAATAAACCATCACAATATAATTTTTGAAGAAATACAAGTAAATATAGGTGGATGGGTTTAAGTAAATATGGGTGGATGATACACAAATTATATGTGGCAGGATATGAGAGTAGAAATGTAGGTAGGGATTGAATCATTAAGGTTATTGGTGTCAAACTAAAAAGTCATTCTTTTTAAAATTTATTTATTTATTTTTAAGATTTTACTTATTTATTTGACAGAGAGAGACACAGCGAGAGAGGGAACACAAGCAGGGGAAGTGGGAGAGAGAGAAGCAGGCTTCCCGCCAAGCAGGGTGCCCAATGCTGGGCTGGATCCCAGGACCTTAGGATCATGACCTGAACTGAAGGCAGATGCTTAATGACTGAACCACCCAGGTGCCTCTCATTCTTTATATTTAAAGTGACTGGAGTAAATGAGATGACAAAGAGACCATTTAACAGACAATGATAGGAATCTAGGCAAAAGACAACAGCCATATCAGAAAAATCCCTTTATTTTTGTATGTTTGAATGCATCTAATGAAACTACGGGAAAGAAGGAATGGAATTAAAAACCAGACTGCCATTTTATTACCAAGGGAATCGGGATGGTGGGGAGGAAAAATACTATTTATGTTATTTGATTTGGTACCATAGGTATGTTCAATTTTTCTAAAAGAATTGTATAAAAAGTCAGTAAATTAGAAGCCTATTTTTTATTTTTTGCTTAAAATACATGTACATCATCTCACTCTAAATTTGCAGTTACTTTCTATTGTTCACATATATAAAATAAAGAATGACATCCCATATTTTAGCTATTGTTACTTGCGTTTTTATTGTCATATCCAAAAAATTGTTGCCAAGACAATGTCAAAGGGCTTTTTTCTGTTGTTTTCTAGGAGTTTTACAGTTTCAGTTCTTATGTTTAAGTCTTTAATATATTGTAAATTAATTTTCCTGGATGGTATATGGTAGGGGTCCAATTTAATTCTGTATGTGGTTAACCACTCACCACTCTCTCCAACATCATTTATTGAAGAAACTATCCTCTTTCACTGAGTCAAACATTGGCTCCCTTGTTAATTATTAGTTGGCTCCCTTGTCAAGTATTAGTTGACCCTGTATATGAAGGTTTATTTGGAGGCTCTCTGTTCTGTTCCAATGACCTTTGTGTATATTTTTAATGCCAATACCACATACTGTTTTGATTGCTATAGCTTTGTAATATAGTATGAAAGCAAGAAATGTGATGCTGCTAACCTTGTTCTCCTTTCCAAGATTGTTTTGGCTATTCAGAGTCATTTGTGGTTCCATACAAATTTTAGAATTATTTTTTTTCTTTTCTGTAAAAATGTCATTGGAATTTTTTTTAAAGATTGTGTTTATTTATTTGACAGAGAGAGAGAGAGAGCACAAGTAGGCAGAGCGACAGGCAGAGGGTGAGGGAGAAGCAGGCTCTCCACTGAGCAGGGAGCCCAATGTGGGACTCGATCCCAGGACCCTGGGATCATGACCTGAGCCGAAGGCAGCTGCTCAACTGACTGAGCCACCCAGCCGCCCTGTCATTGGAATTTTGATAGGAATTACATTAAATCTATAGATGGCTTTAAGTAGTACGGACACTTCATTTTTACTTTTCTTTAAGATTTATTTTATTTATTTGAGAGGGAGAGTGGAGGAAGAGGCAGAGAAGAAGAAGAGAGAGAATCTTAAGCAGGCTTTATGCCCAGGGCAGAGCTCAACACAGGGCTTGATCTCATGACCCTGAGATCATGACCTGAGCTGAAATCAAGAGTTGGGTACTTAACCAACTGAGCCACCCAGGCACCACTGGAGACTTTTAACAATATTAATTTTCCTGGGGTGCCTGCCTGGCTCAGTCAGTTGAACAGGTAACTCTTGCTCTCAGGGTCATGAGATCAAGGCCCAAATTGGGCATAGAGCTTACATTAAAAAAGTAATATTAATTTTCCTAATACATGAACATGGAACATCTTTCTATTTGTGTGTGTGTCTTTTTAAATTTCATTTATGAGTTTTATGGTTTTCAGTGTACAGATATTTACCTCTTTGGTTGAATTTATTCTTTTTTTAAGATTTTATTTATTTGGGAGAGAGAGAACATGAATGGGAGGAAGATTAGAGGGAGAGATAGATAGAGATAGAGATAGAGATAGAGATAGATAGATAGATAGATAGATAGATAGATAGATAGATAGATAGATGATAGAGAGAGAGAGAAACAGACTCCCTGTTGAGCAGGAAGCCTGATGCAGGGCTTCATCCCAGGACGTGGTGATCATAACCCAAGGTGAAGGCAGATGCTTAATCAACTGAGCCACCCAGGTGCCCCTGGCTGAATTTTTTTGTAAGTATTTTATTGTTTTTGATGCTATTGTGAATGGAATTGTTTTCTTTATTTTTTCGGATATTTTATTGTTAGTATATAGAAACACAAATGATTTTGTGTGTTGATTTTGTACCCTACAACCTTCCTGAATCTGTTGATTAATTCCCACAGTTCTTTGGTGGTCTTTTGGTTTTTCTATATATAATGTCGTGCCACCTGCAAACAAAGACAATTTTACTATTTTTCTGATTTATAAACCTTTTATTTTTCATGCTTGATTGCTTGCTTATGACTTACAGTACTATGTTAAATAGGAGTGGTAATAGTGGGCATACTTATCTTATTCCTGATCTTAGAGGAAATTGTTCCAAATTATCACTATTGAATATGAATGATATTAGCTATGAGCTTGTCATATATGGTCGTTATTATGCTGGGGCTATGTTCATTCAATATCAAATTTGTTGAGTGTTTTTTTTATGATAAGATGTTGTACTTTGTAGAATGCTTTTTCTGCACCTAATGAAATGATCATCTGGTTTTCGTCTTTAATTCTATTAATATGGTGTATTACATTTATTGATTTGTGTATGTTGAACCACTACAGGGTTCAATCCTGCTTGATCATGGTGTATAATCTCTTAATGTGCTGTTAAATTTGATTTGCTAATATTTTGCTGATAATTTTTGCACCTGTATTCATCAGGGATATTGGTATGTGCTTGTCTTTTCTTAGAGTGTCCTTTGCTGGCTTTGGTATCAGGACAATGCTGGCCTCATAAAATGAGTTTGAGACAGTTTCCTCTTCTTCAATTTTTGAAGAGTTTTATTATTTATTTATTTATTTATTTGAGAGAGAGATAGTGAATGAGAGAGAGAGAGCATAAGCCAGGGGGGAGGGAGAGGAAGGAGACTGGCCACGGAGCAGGGAGCCCAACTCAGGGCTTGATACCAGGGTCCTGGGGTCATGACCTGAGCCAAAAGCAGATGCTTAACAGACTGATTTTTGGAAAAGTGTGATATGGATTCACATTAATTCTCCTTTGAATGTTTGTTAAAATTCATCAGTGAAACATCAGTCCTGGACTTTTGTTTGTTGGGAGGTTTTTGATTACTGATTTAATCTCAAAGATTTCATTTTTTTTTTTTTAATTTATTTCACAGAGGGAGAGAGATTACAAGTAGGCAGAGAGGCAGGCAGGGAGAGAGAGGGGGAAGTAGGCTCCCTGCTGAGCAGGGAGCCCGATGCGGGCCTCGATCCCAGGACCCTGGGATCATGACCTGAGCCGAAAGCAGAGGCATTAACCCACTGAGCCACCCAGGCGCCCTCAAAGATTTCATTTTAAATTTATAGATAAGTTACTAAAATTTATATTAGGAATAGGTGATATCAGTGGTCATTTTTAATCACATCTATTTTGTTGGAGATTGTCACAAAGCATAACTGCTTCTTTCCACTTCTTCCACCATTCTAGGCAAAAACATCTCAATAAAAGTAGTATCAACAGAAACACAGTAACTCTGAGATTTCCAAATGGAACAAATTGCATAGAGAATCTATCTCATTTCAATTCCAGATGTCTTAAAGCAAGCAATGGATATACATTAGATAAACGTGATACATTTCACAAATTCATAAAATATTGTCTCATTTCATATGAATAAAATTAACAAGACTCTTATTTCTATTCAGTCCCCCAAAATGCTACAATCAGATGATATACTTAAATCCATGTGTTTCAACATCATCTTTTCATATGAATTACATAATCACTTAAAACAAAGGAGCCCAGACTTTCACAGAAGCAACTAATAAAAATGGATTCTCCTATCAAATTTATAATGAATACTTGCATCTGTTATTAAAGAAGATAAATTAACCAGTATGGAAGAATTTAAAATAAGATAATAATTTATCATATTCATCATTTGACACAGACTTCTATCAGTGATATCTCTTCCTTTTTAAAAATATGAATATAATTTGCATAGTTATATTTTAAAGTTATAAAAAGTAGTAAAGTAGTAAAAACAACATTTTTATATTGTTAAGAACAGAAGCATTTTGTTGTATTTTTTCTTATCTTTTAACATAAAACTTATTTTTTTTTAAAGATTTTATTTATTTATTTGACACAGAGAGAGAGATTACAAGTAGGCAGAGAGGCAGGCAGAGAGACAAGGAGAGGAGGAAGCAGGCTCCCTGCTGAGCAGAGAGCCCGATGCGGGCCTCGATCCCAGGACGCTGAGATCATGACCTGAGCCGAAGGCAGAGGCTTTAACCCACTGAGCCACCCAGGCGCCCTAACATAAAACTTAATTAAACTATACCTCTGTGAACAACTGGTTTAATAATTTTGACCTAACTAGTGGGCCAAGTGCCTTCATTCAGCTCAGTATAACTTTCAGAAAAATTAATTTACCAAATTTTCTATGTTTTTTCCTGAACTGATTTTTTATAACTGAATATGCAAGTAAATTCATCAAAAAATATTTGTACATGCAATTTGGAAAATAAAATGCCATGCAAACAAACTCTCAAGTGAATGGTGTATGTGTATGTGTGTAATTTTTCAAGAAGGACAAAAGCTTGAAAAGAGAACAGAGGTCAGCTAGAAGAAACTATGACCTTTCAATTAGAATGAAGCTCAAACTATAACATGGTGTGGGAAAATCAGAAGGTAAAAGATGAAGCACATAATATTAAGTCTTAGATTTTCATTTGTGTCATTTTGTGTGAATAATAAAAAACTGGCATTTAGCATTGGGGCATTTTTTCCCAAAGGTAATCCCACAATAAAGCTAGACATTTGATTGATAGTTGTAATATAATTATTCAAGTTTACTTGAGAAGTTCAGTGACTATTTATTTTTATTTTTATTTATTTTTTTGTCCATTATTCACCCACTTACCATCTAAAGTACCTAATGACCTTTCTTGATTTATAAACATGCAGCAGAAGACAAATGAACCAACATTTGGGGCTGGCTGACCTTTCCTGGATTTCTGAGGCCTTAAACACTCATTTATTTTTCTTCTACAAGTGAATAAATCAAAATAAGGCAGGTCATACAATGAAGAGTTAACTTTGTTAGTGACATATATTTATGTCTTCGTTGAAGAAAAATCTACATGAGAGTAATTCCTTTCCTGTTCATTGACTGTGCAGTGATTTACTAACAAGTGACACAAGAACTCCAGATTTAGATGATTTCAAAATTTAAATAAAAAGGATTTTGGTCTTTAAAGTGAAAGTAAGCACAATCAATAATTACCTTTTTCTTGTATACTACTTAAATTGTGTGAGCTCTGATTTGAGTGAAACTAGAATTTGGAGAAGGCAAACACATCTATGTGACAAATATAAAGCCTGATGGGCATTATGATCCCATCATTGCTTATAGTCTAGTCAACTGTACTAACACTTATTTTTTGTTGCTTTATAGTAGTTTCTTGCATTTTTTACTATTTTCCACAACTAGAGTATAACATACATGCTCTATTTCTCCTTTGCTCCTGTTTACTGAAGCTGATCTGTAAGAAAATTAAAATATCAGGGTTCTACATTTTCAATAAAAGTTGATATATTTTAATAGTTAAAAATTCCTAATTCTTTGGGTATCTCTTGCCATTTCACCAAAATTGTAAAAAAATCACATTATTTGGTTGATTATGGACTTGTAGAATAAAACATCATTTCTTGGGCGCCTGGGTGGCTCAGTGGGTTAAAGCCGCTGCCTTCGGCTCAGGTCATGGTCCCAGGGTCCTGGGATCGAGGCCCACATCGGGCTCTCTGCTCAGCGGGGAGCCTGCTTCCTCCTCTCTCCTCTCTCTCTGCCTGCCTCTCTGCCTACTTGTAATCTCTCTCTCTGTGTCAAATGAATAAAAAAAAAACATCATTTCTTCAACAATTCAATTATCCAACTGAACATAATAATTTGTTCAATGAATCTAGAGATGACATAGAAATGACTATCAAAAAAAAAACAGTCACACCACTGTCTTTGAAAGAGTAATTTTATGGTTAAAGAAAGATATTTCTCCCTTAAAGATTGGTCCATTTCACAGTTAACACAAAGCAGAAACTGACATGTGGAATTTCTTTTGATAGGTAAAAAAAATCTTAATTTTTAAATTGTCTTTAAACTATATCTTGTAAATATTTTTATTTTTTATTTTTGTATTATGTTATGTTAGTCACCATACAGTACTTCATTAGTTTTTGATGTAGTTTTCCATGATTCATTGTTTGTATAAAACATCCACCACCCATGCAATACATGCCCTCCTTAATACACATCACTGGACTAACCCATCCCCCCATCCTCCTCCCCTCTGAAGCCCTCAATTTGTTTCCCAGAGTCCATAGTCTCTTATGATTTGTCTTCTCCTCCAATTCCCTCCTTTCATTTTTTCCCTTCCTTCTCCTAACCTCCTCCACGTTATTCCTTATGTTCCACATATAAGTGAAACCATATGATAATTGACTTTTTCTGCTTGACTTATTTCACTTAACATAATCTCCTCCAGTTCCATCCATTCCAATGCAAATGGTGGGTATTCATCCTTTCTGATGGCTGAGTAATATTCCATTGCGTATATGGACCTCATCTTCTTTATCCATTTATCTGCTGAAGGGGATCTCAGCTCCTTCCACAAATATTTTTAAATCTCCCAATATTTAGTGGACACTTATGATTATTTTAGCAGTGTCCATCATCCTTTTCCCCATGTCTGGAGATTCATGTGGTTCTTAGGAAGCTGACTTCATATACACACACATACACACACACATATTTAATTTTTTTAAGGAAACTTTGTGTACAATGTGGGGCTCAAACTCACAACCCTGAGATTAAGAGTCACATGTTCCACTGACTGAGCCAGCCAGGTGCCCCACCATCCATATATTTAAGGGGAAATAATGACATAGTATAACCTGACCCGTGCGTTGTTTCTCCCTGAGTACAGTGATCTAAACTGTTTTTATACCTTAAGCCTCTTTACTTGCAGGTGTGGAACAAATAGCTTACAAAGCCCTACGCAAGCTCCACCTTTATTAACTCTCTGACTTTATCATCTGTTACACTCTCCTTCTTTCTCCACTCCAGCCACACTGATCTCCTTGCTATCACAAGTAAGCCAGTCATATTTTTGCACAAGTTGTTTCCTGTACCTATAGTGCTCCTCCCACAGAAAACTGCAAAGGCTGATCATCTCCTCGTCATTTCAAGTTTTTGTTAAAATTTACCTTCTCAATGAAGTCTACTCTGACGATACAATTTAAAGAGTCAACATATCCCAACACTCCCAATCACTGTTTTATGATATATATTTATAGTAAAAAGGCTTTGTTTATCCCTCATGGTAATAACCCAAATGAAGGACAAATCAAAGATATTAAACAAATATCAGTTGGATTATTTTGTGAATATAATAAACCCAGGTAAAATTCATGAATTATTTATCCATTCAAGATAGGAAAACAAACATAAACAAGAACATACCAGGAAGTGATTTCCATATGAGTATAATTGTGATTCACATGCACAAACACACAATGTAGGATATTTTAAGTTGTGTTTTATGAAAATGTCTCAGAATCTACTTGAGAGAGTGGAAAAGGGGACAAAGAAATGGTTGAGCAGGTGGAGTACTAGGCTCTCAGTGTATGTTCAGAAAGAAAGGCAAAAGAGAGTGGGAGGATTCACTATCAATTCATAACTTGGAAATTTAGAAGGAACATGGCTATACTATAGGCATTAGATATATGATCATTGGTATATTCTAAAGTGAACAATAATTTTTTCTGGATTGCTTTCACAATTATAAAAATGATAGTATATTTTGTTCACAGTTATGGACAAAATATTCCAAGACACTCTGTTAGAGTTAGTTGTATGACCAAAAATATAAAAATAGGAGACTAGTCCAGATGGCTTCTCAGGGGAATTCTACCAAACATTTAAAGAAGAATTAATACCTATTCTCCTGAAACTTATCCAAAAAATAGAAATGGAAGGAAAACTTCCAAACTCATTTTATGAGGTCAGCATTATCTTGATCCCAAAACCAGACAAAGACCCCATCAAAAAGGAGAATTACAGACCAATGTCCTTGATGAACACAGATGCAAAAATTCTCACTAAAATATTAGCCAATAAGATCCAACTGTACATTAAAAGGATTATTCACTACAACCAAGTGAGATTTATTCATGGGCTGCAAAGTTGGTTCAACATCTGCAAATCAATCAATGTGATACAATACATTAATAAAAGAAAGAACAAGGAACATGTGATGCTCTCAATAGATGCTGAAAAAGCATTTGACAAAGTACAGCACCCTTTCTTGATCAAAACTCTTCACAGTGTAGGCATAGAGGGTACATACCTCAATATCATCAAAGCCATCTATGAAAAACCCACAGTGAATATCATTCTCAATGGGGAAAAACTGAGAGCTTTTCCACTAAGGTCAGGAACACGGCAGAGATGTCCACTATCACCACTGCTATTCTAGAAGTCCTAGCCTCAACAATCAGACAACAAAAAGAACTCAAAGACATCCAAATCAGCAAAGAAGAAGTCAAACTCACTTTTTGCAGATGATGTGATACTTTATGTGGAAAACCCAAAAGAGGGCGCCTGGGTGGCTCAGTTGGTTAAAGCCTCTGCTTTTGGCTCAGGTCATGATCTCAGGGTCCTGGGATCAAGGCTCATATCGGGCTCCCTGCTCGGCGGGGAGCCTGCTTCCCCCTCTCTCTCTGCCTGCCTCTGCCTACTTGTGATCTCTCTCTCTCTCTGTCAAATAAATAAATGAAATCTTTAAAAAAAAAAAAGAATAAAACCCAAAAGACTCCACTCCAAAACTTCTAGAACTCACACAGGAATTCAGTAAAGTGTCAGGATATAAAATCAATGCGCAGACATCAGTTGCGTTTCTATTTATCAGCAACAAAACTCAAGAAAGAGAAATTAAGGAGTCAATCCCATGTACCATTACACCCCAAACCATATGATACCTAAGAATAAACCTAACCAAAGGGGCAAAGAATCTGTACTCAGAAAACTATAAAGTACTCATGAAGGAAATGGAGGAAGACACAAAAAAATGGAAAAACATTCCATGCTCATGGATTGGAAGAACAAATATTATCAAAATGTCTATGCTACCTAGAGCAATCTACACATTTAATGCAATCCCCATCAAAATACCAGCCATTTATTTCAAAGAAATGGAACAAACAATCCTAAAATTTATATGGAACCAGAAAAGACCCTGAATAGCCAGAGGAATGTTGAAAAAGAAAACCAAAGTTGGTGGCATCACAATTCCAGTCTTCAAGCTTTCTTCATCAAGAAAGAATGGTACTGGCACAAAAATAGACACATAGATCAATGGAACAGAATAGAGAGCCCAGAAATGGACCCTCAATTCTATGGTCAACTAATCTTTGTCAAAGCAGGAAAGAATGTCCAATGGAAACAAGACATTCTCTTTAACAAAGAGTGTTGGGGAAACTGGACAGCCACATGGAGAAAAATGAAACTGGATCATTTCCTTACACACACACAAACATAGACTCAAAATGGATGAAAGACCTCAATGTGATTAAGGAATCCATCAAAATCCTTGAGGAAAACAAAGGCCGCAACCATTTAGACCTGAGCTGCAGCAACTTCTTCCTAGGAACATCACAAGGCAAGGGAAGCAAGGACAAAAATGAACTATTGGGATTTCATCAAGGTCAAAAGCTTTTGCACAGCCAAGGAAACAGTCAACAAAACCAAAAGATAACTGACAGAATGGGAGAAGATATTTGCAAATGATATATCAGATAAAGGACTTGTATCCAAAATCTGTAAAGAACTTCTCAAACTCAACAATAACCCAGTCAAGAAATGGGCAGAAGACATGAACAGACATTTCTGCAAAGAAGACATCCAAATGGCCAACAGACACATGAGAAAGTGTTCAACATCACTCGGTATCAGGGAAATACAAATCAAAACCACAGTGAGATACCACCTCACACCAGTCAGAATGGCTAAAATTAACAAGTCAGGAAACGACAGATGTTGGCAAGAATGTGGAGAAAGGGGAACCCTCCCACACTGTTGGTGGGAATGGAAGCTGGTGCAGCCACTCTGGAAAACAGTATGGAGGGTCCTCAAAAAGTTGAAAATAGAGAGAGCTACCCTATGACCCAGCAATTGCACTACTGGGTATTTATCCTAAAGATACAAAGGTAGTGATCCTCAGGGGCACGTGCACCCAAATGTTTATAGCATCAATGTCCACAATAGCCAAACTGTGGAAGGAACCTAGATTTCCATCAACAGATGGATGAATAAAGAAGATGTGGTATACATATACAATGGAATACTATGGAGCCATCAAAAGAAATGAAATCTTGCCATTTGCAATGATGTGGGTGGAACTAGAGGGTATTATGCTAAGCAAAATAAGTCAATCAGAGAAAGGCAATTATTATATGATCTCTCTGATATGAGGAATTTGAGGGTCAGGGCGGGGGCTCATGGGGGTTAGGGAGGGAAAAAATGAAACAAGGTGGGATCAGGAAGGAGACAAACTATAAGAAACTCTTAATATCATGAAACAAACTGAGGGTTACTAGGGGGTGGGAGGGTAGGGGATAGGGTAGATGGGTTATGCACATTGGGAGGGTTTGTGCTATGGTGAATGCTGTGAAAGGTGTAAGCCTGATGAACCACAGACCTGTGCCCCCGGGGCAAATAATAATAATAATAAAATAGGAGCCTAGTGTTACAATGTGTTGAAGTAAAGAGTCCTTTCACTTGCTAAATGATTTACCACTATCAAGTTTTCCACATGTTAGCAGAGTGACACTGACACACAAAAAGGAAAACAGAGAAAGCCTCTATCAGTGTTTTCTGACCATTTGGAATTATGGAATCTATTTTCTCAAGTGAATGATACCCTGCGTGTACAATGGATTCTTAGAGTTATGATTAAGTGGATGGTTTACCAATAGAACACAACAAAGAGAAATATTTTTTCTTTTTAAAACAATGCTAATTTTTATCTATCTAAAACTATATTCATTCATTAATTCTCACATACACACTAAATGTGTGTGTGTGTTTGTATGTGCAATTTCCCTCCTTGTTTGTTAAATTATCAATGTACCTTAATGAGGAGTCATTTTTTTATGAAAAAGATGTGCTCTATTGTGGCATGATATAGTAACATAAATAACTTATCCTTGATGTAGATAACTACTTGGAATTCTTCTCAGTAACCACAGTCTCCCTGAGATGTGAATTTTGACAATGTGAAAACTGTGTGCTCACCTCTTTTTATCTTTTAACTTACTAATTGCTTTGACAACTAAGCTGATATTTTGTACAAAGAATCTATCTTATGAAATTATTGGAATTTTTCACTTAGAGATAACAAGTACATTCAGTCTCTGGTTGTGCTTTTTCAAGAACAGGGATAGTTGCTTTTTTTACAATTTTCAGCTACAGTGTTTATACTCATTACAAAGCAGATGAAAATCATTTACTTACAAAAAGAGCATAAAACTTTACTGGCACCCCTTACCTTCTAAGTTATTATTATTAATTATTATTATTATTTTAGAAGAAATGGCAGCCTGAGACAAGACCACAAATGACATACTATCTCTCAGCTTCCACTTAATCTGATTTAAAAAAAGAATACAATTTATCCTTACTACCAGTAGCATTATTGGAGTTATGTAACAGATGTTTTGTCACCCACCTAGTCACATGATTGCTTTTCACTCTAGTGAACATATTTTGGAAACAAGCTAATGAGCCGATCTGTAACAAACACACTTAGTCCCCTTTGGCTGATATTTCTTTGCTGATGTCATTTATCCTTCGTTGTTAATTAAATAAAAATAAGCAGCAATTGCTTTCCCAGTATTGTACATTCAGAAATAAATCTGTGTAATGTGGTGTATAAATGCAGGGTTTTTTTAATGTTCAAGTTCAAGTGATGAACTTTAAGTCTGTGCTAATTGTTTAAATGAGGGCACAGACATTTATGAAGACCCAAGCTCATTATAAGAAGCACTGCTATAATAAAAGTATGTTCTTTTTTTTTTAAAGATTTTATTTATTTATTTGACACACAGAGAGAGAGAGATCACAAGTAGGCAGAGAGGCAGGCAGAGAGACAGGGAGAGGAGGAACCAGGCTCCCTGCCGAGCAGAGAGCCCTATGCGGGCCTCGATCCCAGGACGCTGAGATCATGACCTGAGCCGAAAGCAGAGGCTTTAACCCACTGAGCCACCCAGGCGCCCTAAAAGTATGTTCTTAATGGAAACTTCTCTCCATTTATATAATATGAGCATTTTGGTTAATCCTGGGGTTTATGAGCCAACATATCCTTGTTGAAAATGCTAATGATGTAATGTAATTGGCATTATCTACATAACAAGTGAGTAGACATGCTTATCTCCAGTATGTGGTAAGTGATATCTAATGACAAACCTTATATTTATCTATGTAAGTAACAAGAAATCCCAGCCCCAGGTAATTTGCTCAGTCATTTGCTCTGAACTAATGTTTTTCCTTAACAGATACTTAATAAAAAAATAAAAATATGAGATGGCAATTCTTTCAGAATAATAAGTATTCAGTTAATTCATAATTTTAGGATCAATTCTCTGGTTAAAAGTTATTTCTATTATATAATAAAATCAGCTGATTTTATTTTAATTTTTGTTTTGGCATCTACAAAGTTTTGCCTTTCAGACACCCCTGTTATATTGCATCCTCTTAATCTCTACCTCTTCAGGAAAGGGTCCATAAAAGCCTCATGGGTAAACTCTGAGAAAGAAGGATAAGAGGAAGAGATTGGGGTTCTCCTTAGAAAAGGAAAAATAGGCTGAGTTAGGTCAAGCCATTAGATGTAGAAGTTTTAAGACTATGTTCCCTAAGCTTTGTATTTAATAATTTAATTCTCAATTAAATTATTGAGCATGACGGTATTCCTGAGGTGTTTTGTTGGTGGCGGTATTTTGCAGGTGAGACCAATAAAAGAACATGAAAAGTAAACCGTTAATACTTTTGCTGTGGTTGGACCAATGATCTCCACTGCATCCCTCAAAAGCATCCAAATTAAGTATATCTAAGGGAAAAAATGTTCTTACTGTGCAAATGGCTCTAAATAAATAAATAAATAAATAAATAAATAAGGAGCCATTTTATTACTAATAATGTAAGAAGGATAGAGCCTTAGGACATTTCCTAGCGATTTAAACCTAACATGTGCAAATCTGAATTCTGTTTTTATATAAACAAACTTATTCCATCCCTAAATAGGTCTCTTGGGCTAAAAACCTGGGACTCACCAGGACTCCTTCTTCCTCCTCAACCTCCAATATTTAACTGGTCACTAAGTCCAGCCAGTTCTATCTCTTTGTTATCTCTTGAATCTGTGCATTCCAGTAACTTTCTTTTTGAATTTTTATTATTTAAGTATAGTTGACATACAATGTTATATTAGTTTTAGGTGCACAACATAGTGATTCAAAAATTCTATATATTATGCAATGCTCACCACAATAAGTGTAGCTACCATCTGTCACCATATAACATTCTTTTAAAGATTTTTTTTTATTTATTTACTTATCTGAGTCAGAAAGAGAGAGAGAAAGAGAGAAAGCACGAGCAGGGGAGCGAGGCAGAGGGGGAAGGAGAAGCAGGCTCCCCGCTGAGCAGGGAACCAGATGCGGGGCCCAAACCCAGGACCCAGAGACCATGACCTGAACCAAAAGCAGATGCCCAACTGACTGAGCCACCCAGGTACCCACCATATAACATTATTACAATCTTATCGGCTGTATTCTCTATGCTGTATCTTTCATCTCTGTGACTTATATTTTATATTTATATTTATATTTATATTTTATAAAAGGAACTTTTTACCTTTTAATGCCTTTCACCTATTTTGCCCATCCCACTACCCCTCTGGTAGCCATCAGTTTGTTCTTTGTATTTTCAAGTCTGTTAAGTCTGTTTCTGTTTTGTTTGTTCTTTTGTTTTGTTTAGATTACACATGTAAGTAAAATCATATGGTACTTATATTTCTCTGACTTATTTTTTTAAAAATTAATTTTATTTATTTGAGAGAGAGGGAGAGAGAAAGAGGGAGCACAAGTGTGGGGGAGGATGAGAGGGAGAGGATCTCAAGAAGACTCTGGGATGGAGCTTAATTTAGGGCTCAATCTCATGACCATGAGATATGACCTGAGCCGAAATCAAGAGTTGGATACTCAGCTGACTGAGCCAATCAGGTGCCACTTATTTTGCTTAGTGTAATACCTCCCGGGTCCATCTGTGTTGTTACAAATGGCAAAATCTCATTCTTATAGCTGAGTAATATACATATACATATGTGTGTGTGTGTGTGTGTGTGTGTGTGTGTGTGTGTGTGTAATATATACCACATCTTTATCCATTCTTCAGTCAATGGACATTTGGGCTCTTTCCAAAATTTAGCTATTGTAGATAATGCTGCTCTAAACTTTGGGGTGCATGGAGCCCTTCAAAGGGTTATGGACATTGGGGAGGCTTTGTGCTATGATGAATGCTGTGAAAGGTATAAGCCTGATGATCCACAGACCTGTACCCCTAGGGCAAATAATAAAAAAAAAAGAATTTTTGTATCTTTTGGGTAAATACCAAGTAACACAATTGCTGGATTGTAGGGTAGTTCTATTTTTAATTTTTGAAGGAACCTCCATAATCTTTTCCATGGTGGTTGCCATAATTTACATTTCCACCAATAGTGCCTCAGGGTTCTCCTTTCTCCACACTTTCATTTTTTATTTTATTTTTATAGTTATTTATGTATTTATTTTACATATACATTTATTTTATTGTATATATTTTATTTTTAATTTATTTTTTGTCTTTTCATTTCTACTAAAGGCCTTTTTCCAGTACCTTTCTTAAGGCTCTTATTCTGTCTTAGACTTTGTTGGAATTTGCAGATAAATTGCAGGATATTGAGTTAAATATAAATTTCAGATAAGCAATGAATCATTTTCAGTATAAGTATGTCCCAAAATATAGCACGGGACATACTTATAATATGGAAAAAATCTACTGTTCAAGTGAAATTCAATTCAACTTTGTATCTTAGATTTTAATTTGCTTAATTTGGCAACCCTTGACTAGTTGCAAAATAGTCTTTCTCTAGCCAATGCCCTTTACAGTCCCCCTTCAACTCTAAGTCCCATGATTATCTTCCTAAAACATAAATTGGATTATAGCAATGTCTTACGGAAAAGAGAAACCTCCTTTGACTCCTCATTCCCTGTAAATTACTTCTAAATTGCAGAGCTTGACTTCTAAGGCCATTGGCGATCTGGTTTAATGTATCTTTGGAGTTTTACCATCTATCACAGGTCCCTAGGCCTCATGCACCTTATGCCACAGTGGCCTTCTCATTGTTGCTTGAACTCATGTAGAGCTTGTACACGTGATTTCCTTTATGTGAAATGCCCATTCCTGCTTCGTTACTTAGAAAATTCTTATATAATTTAAGAGAAAATTCAATGATTAATTTTTGGCATATTAATTCCTTTGAAATCCAGTATTTTTAAATTTAAAAGCTCCCAGTAGCTGCTTCAATAACTATTCCTAATGCCACTTTGTTGTGACAATTGCCACACTGTACTGCAATAATCTATTTACAGATTTGTCCCTGTCCCCACTTAACCATGAGCTCTCACAAAGAAGTGAGAGTCATGTTTTATTCATCTAATCATCCTCAGTATGTAGCTGAATGCCTGACATACGAGATATTCAATAAGTGTTTGACAAACCTACAGATACCTCCTATCTTTAAATTCTTTGATTTCTGAAGTAGAAACCTAATATATACTTTCCCTCCCCTAATATGCCTAAGTGATGTGTATGGGTCCTCTTTGAAATTCTGGTTTTATGTACCAAAAATCACCCCACATAACATCTATTAAGGGTTTCAGTTCCCAAGTGTGTTCATCACTAAATTTTGCATATGCAATTATAAGCAGAAATCCATTGAAATACCTAATTAAAAGCAGAGCCCTTTTCTAAAAGTTCTTTGCCAATGATTTGCCTCCATAAACGTCTATCTAAAATTGAGTTAAATCCCATTTATGTAATTCAGGGGGTAAATAGAAAAAAATTAGAGGTCTAGGGAAATTGTTAGCTAGGCTTTGGTACTGTTCCTGTAACTTCTCCAGAAGTGAGACTGTTTGGCTGGTCATTAAGATCTTATTTCCCCTCCTCAGATAATATTGAAGAAAGAAAACTAGGAGTTGGGGGGACCTGGCTGGCTCAGTGGTGAAACATTCGAAGGTTGTGAATTAGAGCCCCACATTAAAACCAACCAACCAACCAACCAAACAAACAAACAAACAAAAAGGAGTTAGGAGCAGTAGTGACAAAGCATAGATGTTCCACTCACCAGACTAGATCTGACTATTTTCCACTTCCCTAATTTCTGCTAAGACTACCAGCCTTAACCCAGATGAGGGTTGTACCATGGAACAGTCTGAAAAAAAAAATTTAGTAAAAGCCTAGTCACATTTGGAAGTTATAATGAAACTGCTTAAAAGTATGACGTTGATAAAAATCAAATGGTTGCACTAATACTTTAGCAAAGCTTGATTAAGTAACTTTTTTCTTCTCTTCTGCAAACCTTCCCCCACCCTTCTTAACTTTTTGTTTCAGAAACTCAGTATCACTCTAAAGACATGAGGAAGGAGGCTGGTAGCAGTTACACAATTCTTATCAAAACTGGCTAGATCCTGTATTTCCCTATAGAAATCCCCATCCCCTTCCTCTGGGCTTGGAGTTTTTGAAGGCCATAGCCTGCTGCAGCCACCCTTGCCAGGCAAATCAATGAAACTATTGGCTCCTCTTTATCCCAAACTCTGTCTTTGAATTATATTTTGGCTCCAACGCATGGAGGTCAGTTTTCTACAAGAAGGTACAAAACTAGACCTAGAAGTAAAATACAGAGCAATGACGCTGGGATCATGACCTGAGCCCAAGGCAGACGCTTAACCATCTGAGCCACACAGGCACCCCTTTTTCTGGACTTTATAATAACTCTGTATATTTGAGTATAAAATGTATTTATTATAAAAAATAAAAATATGAGAACATGAACTAAAAGACATTTCCTAAGAATACCATTTTTTTTCAACTATAGCTTCAATAAATTGGATACTTTCTCTTAGATTTGTTTATCTGGGGCACTTGGGTGGCTCAGTCATTAAGCACCTGCCTTCAGCTCATGTCATGATCCCAGGGTCCTGGGATGGAGCCTCACATCAGTCTCCCTGCTCAGTGGGAAGCCTGCTTCTCCCTCTCTCATTCCCCCTGCTTGTGTTCCCTCTCACTGTCTCTCTCTCTGTCAAATAAATAAATAAAATCTTTTTTTAAAAAAGAATTTGTTGGCGCCTGGGTGGCTCAGTGGGTTAACGCCCCTGCCTTCGGCTCATGTCATGATCTCAGGGTCCTGGGATCGAGGCCGGCATCGGGCTCTCTGCTCCGCAGGGAGCCTGCTTCCTCCTCTCTCTCTGCCTGCCTCTCTGCCTACTTGTAATCTCTCTCTCTGTATCAAATAAATAAATAAAATCTTAAAAAAAAAAAAGAATTTGTTTATGTAAAATGTTTGTGACATGCTTTTTGGAATGTGTTAAGTTTTTTAAAAGTTATGTTTCTTTTCAATTCATTCTATTTTTCTTACTACTCAAAAAGTTTAAAAAATAGAACAGAAAACACTGCAATGTGTTAGAGAGATATATATTTTATCATGATACAGGTTGACATTGTAATAAATTGTTTGCCTGACAAAGTTCTCCTTCTCTCTATCTCTACAAACACACACACACACACACACACACACACACAGAGTTTTTCTCAAAATCTCATTATCCACTTCACAGTTGTACATATTAATTAAATTTTCATGAATAGAACACAATAAGAATGCCTTTCACAAGGTACACATATAATACATGGGACCCCTGCTTTAGTTGAATTTGACTTATTAGTGGAGAGGGAAATAGCACTAAGAATAAAGAACTGACTTCAGCGATATTTCATCTTGAACCGTGCCCAACAAATTGCCTCCATCATTTGAGTGGTAAGAGGATACTGATAATCTCCAAAGAAACTGTCCTCAGTTTGACACAGTATGATACATGCCTTGGTATGAACTGGGTGAAATATCTGAACTCATGTGCAGTAAACCTTTTAATCTCACTTGTAGGACATTCTCAACCAAAATGTGTATATTGAGTCTTAGGAATTTCAGTGGCTACAAATAATTTTAAGTCATAACCCTTACCTTTTAGGAGCTTCTACTCTTTTATTAAATACAGAATGTCAAATTCAGTTTCATCTGGAACAAATTGCTACTATTTTACAATCCTAAGACCTATGTTAAATTCCTCTTAACATATGCAATATACTTCAATAATATTTTTTTTGAGAAAACTGAAGGGTACATGAATAATTTCAGCATTATTCTTCAATCACAAAGGGAATTCCAACATGAATATAAACATCACTAATCTGAAAGTTTGAACTAGTGATAACTAAGTGGAATTGCTGCTTATTAATTTTTGCTAATTCAGTATAACACTAAATCAACCTTACAATGGCCAACCTACTTGGTAATTATTGATTGAAACTTGTGTTGCTATTTCATTTTGAATGTACACAGAAACATAGTCTTCAGAGGTATGTGCACTGATCTTTTGAATACTTTTGAAACATAATTAAACCTAAATATATGCCAGATTATTTTTTTCCAGATTATTTTCTAATCAAAGGTAGAAAGAGCTGATACATGTTTAAGTAAGACAGAATAAAATATGTTTCTATGGAAAAATACTGAAATAATGTCTTTGTCCAAGCTCTGAACAGGTGTATGCTTTGGACAGAGTCCCTATGAAAATCACATAAAAATTGATACCTGTAAGCAGCTAAATCCTGTATCATCAATAAGTGCACACTATAGCAATTAAACACAGAAGGAATAGCAGCTTCTGATGTGGTTTCCAAGTTCTAGTTACATAGCAATCCTAAGAGTAACTGAATCAATTCTCAGTGAATGCTTTGCATTTTTATTAGGACATAAAAGGGATAATTATGCTATTTCATGAAAAGTATTGCTTATCCATTATTAAGGACTTCTCAATCAGTAATTTATCATAATAAAGCCTTAAACACTGCATTTTTTCTCTAATTTTATCTGATATAGTCTGTGTTTGAATCAGTCAGGAAGAAAAACATCCAACTTTCAATTCCTTGACTCATTTTTCACTTTCTAATGTCAGGTATAGTTATAACATAGAATGCCACAATTTATTGTTGGTACTGTTTATACAAAATAAAAATAAAGGATAAAGAAGCCCTGTTATGGGCATTGTAATTCTCCAAATCAAAACAGAGTCTGTAAACAAATAGCAGTAGGGAAATGATCTTAACTAGCAGATGTATGAAGAGACTCAACCTCCAGTTCTTAAATTATACTTGCTTCCAGATTGAAGTAATGCTCCTGATGGAACAGTGTGCTTTATATCCTCTGGCAACGTCCTTTTTTTATTGCACTAGAAACCAATGTTGAATTTCCTGAATAATTACATAAATAAACCATACACTTTACTTATTTGTGTGCCCATATTTAATGATATATTGTGCATGTAACTTTCAGAAATATGATTTATGACAGTTTATATTACCACAGAGGAGTGTTTACTTGAAATATGTACTTGAAAAATATCATATAAAATGATATTATTTGATATATATTCAGAAATGATCTGATTTTTCAAGAAAATGCAAACTAAAAAACCTAGCTCCAATTAAATCATTCTGAGAGTGTTCTTAATTGAATGCTCATCTTTAAATGATGTAACAGACTAATGAATATAAACATATAAATTATATTTATTTTATTCTATGTTAGAATACTAAGGATCAAAACAGTGCTGTGAGTTGACTTGTGCTATCTTCAAAAGGGTATAAAGCAAATCCATAACCCGAAAGTCTAAAATTTTTAGCACATGTGAAAGAAAACTTTAAGCAAATTTTGAAGGGCAAAAACCATATATTTAATTTTATGCTTACTCTTTTATAATTTATTTTATTTTGATCTTAGCTTAAAAATAAAAGGCTTCTTAAAAATAAAAAGAAAATCACATTCTCATGACTTTTCCCTAATTATGCATATGACAATTTCAAAAATAAACTTTTTTAGAGCATTGGGGACTAATTCAGAAAGGTACTACCTCATGGTTCTAAACATATTTTAATTTACTCTTTAGCATATTACATAGAAAATACGTTCAGTGTGATATGGAAGTATCTTGAATTCTATGCATTCAAATAAATTATTGAAACACTAAATAATCTAGTTATTGGATAGTTTAAGCTAAGTTAACTAGTAGCCCTCTTAGGTTAAGTTCCATTTTACTTTTTAGTTTCACTTAGCATCTTATTCTGTGCTCCTTGATGTCCCCTGTTTTGTTGCCAACTTTATTAAATATTTAGCATCTTTCTTCAAACTTTTAAAACTTCTTTGACTTAATTAAAATTTGGCTTTCTACTGACAATGATACTTTTTTGGCTACATATTCCAAAGAAGATTTTGTCTTCTTTTAGTACAAACAGGAAGAAATAGTGTTCTCTTTATTTCCACCGATAATTCCAGACCATATATTTGGACACTTCAAGCTCTTACAATATGATTTCTGTCCTCTTATTCTTTTGAGCATTCTCACCAATATTAGGGAGATAATGGTATGTAATGGATGCATCCTGGTCCATATCCTCCCGATCTCTTCTTAATATTTGGCATTGGTAACTCCTCTCTCCTCAAACTATTTTTGTCACTTGGTTTCCATGACAGTGTACCCATCTTTTCTTTGCCCTTCTTTGATTTCTTCTTTGTGTCAATCATGGATTTCTCCATTATTCTTCCCCCTAAAATATTTTGATCTCCAACATTCTGCCCCCTTTTTTTTCTTAATGAGTTGACTGACTCCTAGCATTATCACATTGATTAATCATAAATGTACTTAAGACTATATTTCAAACTGCCTCTTAAACCTTCCATCTGGATATTCCAGAGAACTTCAAACTCAACCCACTTCAACATAACCTAAGATATTTAAGTCTTGTTTTGAATCTTACTTCTGATGTACATTTCTCAGTTGATGGCTTCTGCATTCTCCAAATAACTCTGGTTCAATATTAGGTACCTGGTAAACCCTTTTTTGAACATACCACAAACATGGGCGATAAGAAAAGCATGAAGGAAAACAAACATAACTTCTGTTGTTAAGAATAATAATAATACATATTACTGTTATACTTCATTCTGTCTGTCATCAGAGCTTTTACCAATTTTCTTAAAATTGTTTGCTTAAGCATCTTTCCTCATATCTTATTCTCTGCCCTTCAAGGCAGTAACTGAACGCTATTTCTTTATTTTTTTTTCTTTTCTTTTTAAGTAAGCACTAACCCCAGTGTGGGGGCTTGAACTCATGATTCTGAGATCAGGAGTCTCATGCTCTATGGACTGAGCCAGCCAGGTGCCCCATCTTATTTATTTTTGTAATACAACAACCAGGTTCTCAGCTTTCTCATCTATTTTTTCCTTGTTGTCTGTCTTCTCTGGAGAGCAGGTTTTTGTTTGCTTTTATTTATTTTTTCTCTATAACAGCAGTCATTTGAAGACCTAGCCTTTGTTAAAGGATCTCAGTTCCAACTTCCCACTTTGCACAGACACGAAACTGTCTCCTGTACCCATATAGTTCTTGTAATCCAAAGTTTTAAATTCCAACAAAATAAATTATTTTATAAACTTCCCTTATTAGCTCAGGATTATCATTCAAGTTTCAAGCCTTTCAGGTGCCTTATTATTATTATTATTATTATTATTATTATTATTATTATTGTTATATTAGCCATCATACAGTACATCATTTGTTTTTGATGTAGTGTTCCATGATTCACTGCTTGTATATAACACCCAGTGCTTCATGCAATACATGCCCTCCTTAATACCCATCACTGGGCTCACCCATCCCCTTACCTCCCTCCCCTCTAAAACTCTCGGTTTGTTTTCTGGATTCCATAGTCTCTCATAGTTTGCCTCCCCCTTTGATTCCACCCCCCACTTCATTTTTCACTTCCTTCTAATGTCCTCCATTTTATTCCTTATGTTCCACAAATAAGTGAAACCATATAATTGACTTTCTCTGCTTATTTCACTTAGCATAATCTCCTCCAGTTCCATCCATGTCGATGCAAAATTTGGGTATGCTCATCTATTAAATGAAAGTTATGTTTAATTCTCCAGCATATCCACAGATTCCTGGGAGGGGGAAGCAATATAAGTGATAGAAAGTCATTTTGAAAACTATAATGCATTTCACATAAATAAAACATCATGTTAGATTCATTTATCAACATACTTTTAAGTACCTACTGTGTACAAGTTAGTAGGCCAGAGAGATAAAGTACCATGACAGTTCAAAGTATAGCTAGGAGCATCTGGCTGGCTTAGTCAGTAGGGCATGAGACTTTGATCTCTGGGTGGGGGTCCTGAGTTCCCGCCCCATGTGTGTAGAGTTTACTAAAAGAAAAAAAAATAAGTACAGCTTCTATAGCAAGAATGCCTCAGTTTAAATTCTGTTTTTGTCGGGCGCCTGGGTGGCTCAGTGGGTTAATGCCTCTGCCTTCAGCTCAGGTCATGATCTCAAGGTCCTGGGATCGAGGCCCGCATAGGGCTCTCTGCTCAGTAGGGAGCCTGCTTCCTCCTCTCTCTCTCCCTGCCTCTCTGCCTACTTGTAATCTCTCTCTGTCAAAAAAATAAATAAAATCTTTAAAAAAAAAAATTCTGTTTTTGTCACTCAATAGCTCTATTAGATTGAGCAAGTTACTTGGCCTCTCTTTTTTTCAGCTTTCGCTTTGTAAAATGGGCCTGGTAACATTGATTATCTTATAGTATTATTATGACGATTAAATAAGTCAATATGTATATAACTAATTGTTATTATTACCTGGGGTTTTTGTATTCCTCTCTCAAAAATCATTCTGACCTGAATAAGCCCACCAAACCTAAAGCTTTTTACCATTCTTTAGTCCAGTTGTGGCTTATGTTCAAAGAAAGAAATTAATTTTAAGGGCAATATCTCTAGTGATGCAAAAGTACAAATCTGTTTTAGATGAGAAAGGGTTGTGCTGAATGTGTTCTTCTGATTAGAAGACACCAGCAATTGCAAAAGCCCAATGAATTACTATTTTGTACTAACTAAATTGTACATAAGAATAGAGGAAAAAAACAAACTGCTAATTCATTAATTTATATTTAGAACATTATAAAATCCAGTTTTAAAGACATGACAGCCAATTACTTTTTCCTCTAGGTTACTTTGCTTATCTCTGTTCTGATCCATTAGGTGCTGATTTTGCTGTTTGCCTCTCCAAGAAAATTCTATTTACCTTATCTCCAAGTTTTTGAATGGCATCACATTATAGTCCCGGAATATATAAACAACACCCAATTAGACTTGTTATCAAAAGCGTGGGTTGATCCAGTGAATGAAGTAGAAGTCATTTTAATAATAGTTATGCAGTTTAGGGAAGCTTTAATCCCACCTTTCATAAGATTTTAATAGTTTATACTTCTTTTCCTTTATTTTTTCCCCTCTTGCCTCCGCTCAAGTCTAAGGTCATGATACATTGGAAGGACAAGGTTAAACTATGATGAGATCAGAGAGGAGAAATTGAGACTATTGTAATTGTTTTCTTTTCATGTTTTGTATCATGTTTACTGTGTTTACAAAAAATTTTAAAAAATGAATATTTGGATCAAAACTTTTTTTATTTTAAAGATTTTTATTTATTTATTTGACAGAGGGATCACAAGTAGGCAGATAGGCAAGCAGAGAGAGAGGGGGAAGCAGGCCCTCCAATGAGTGGAGAGCCCAGTGCAGGGCTCGATCCCAGGACCCTGAGATTATGACCTGAGCCGAAGGCAGAGGCTTAACCCAATGAGCCACCCAGGCACCCCTGGATCAAAACATTTTTTAAATGTTCTGCTTACTTTGAGATCACTTTATTTTTTAAAAAATAATCTCCATGTCCAACATGGGGCTGGAACTCATGACTCTGAGATCAAGAGTCACATTCTCTACCAACTAACCAGGCACCCAGCTCAGAACATTTTAATCTGGATTCCATCACCTATCATCATATGACTCCTATCAGCAAAACGCAAGGGAAAAAAATACAGAATTCAAAGCATTACACTTGTTCTCATGTTGCTTACAACAGTTTCTTTTATAGTGAAAGAAAAATTATTCCCTATTTAAAAAAAACTTTCTTAATATTTAGTTTTGAACATACCAAATAGGTCCCCACAACACTTTAGTACCAGACACAACTGGTTTTAATTACTAACCTTACTTACTGTAAATTAGAATTGCAATAATCTCCAAAGGCTAATTTAAACCTGGACTTGCTTCTAAGCAAGCTGCATGTAATAATGAACAAGCAGCAGATTATCCTCAGGAGGGCAATATACTGTACCACAAATCACAAGTTGCATTTCTGCCTCTTTTTTTTAGTGCAAAATGTGATTCCAAAAAGATGTTATCAAGCTATAACACCTTAGTCATTTTCAAGTTCTCGGCACTTAAAGTGCTGAATTTTAGATTACTTTTTTATATTCTGCCTATGCCTAGTTTCCTTACTGTATGTAAAGTTATTAAAGCTGTCTGCTCCAATTTCTTTGCTACTTAGGAAGATATGACAAAATATGAAAGAGACTACCTTTAATCTGAAAAGGCTAAACTTAACACGGAAATGAAAAAGTAGAATACATAAAAACAATAAGAGTACTTTTCTGTAGGTAGTTTACATTCATTGAGTGGTCACTAAAAAAGCATTAAACTGGAAGTATGTGACAACGTAATAGTCCTGAGGCTCAATTTCCTCTCTAGATAGTTGATACTGTTTATTATTATTATTATTATTATTATTATTATGTAATTGAAATGACACTTGCTATGTAATGATTTGCTTTACTTGGGGTGGAAGGGTGAAGACATTTGTTCTGTAAACTGCATTAAGAAAACAAACACATATTAAGTCATGAATGGCAATTAGGTTCAGCAAGAAATTTTCAAAAAGAATGTTCAAAGTCTTTGTCAAAACCAAAAGGGAATGTTGTGGTATTATTTTTTTCTATTATAAGAATTTAAAATAGAAATGGGTACAGAGCTCTAATTTGAATTTTTAAATTTTTCTAATTGCTTGACATTTTGATAGGGATGTGGGTTTTCAATAATTTGTGTTTTGTTGCTTTTATAATTCTCAGGATGTGTATCTATATGTTGAGTCTTATAACTTCTGAGAGTTCTAGAGCTGTAAGTATTTGAAGTCATGTGGATCAGAGATCCTAAGTTCTCACCCCGTGTTGAGGATTTCATTATGCAATTGTTTCTCAAGTTCAGTCTTCCATTAATCTCTTCCTCATTCCTCTCTAACTCACACTCTAAGCTAAAAACTAGAATCAACTTTGATGCTAAAATTCCTTTTCTCTACATCTACTCAGTTACCATGTCCTGTAAAAATACTAGTCTATTTTTTTTCCATTGTGGAAGTGTTGGCTCTTATCTTCTACTTAGATTATTACAAATCCTTCTCACTGCTATTCCTGGCACTCCATCTTACTTTTCCAGTTATTACTGTTATCACCAGAGTTCTCTTTCAAGAATGTGGATTGCATAATCTTATTCTATTGGCAGAGTAAGCAAAACAGAACTTTGATGCTAAATCTGACATAAAATCTTTTAATGGATGTCTATAAGCTACAGGATAAAGGACAATATTCTTAGTATAGCATACAAAATACTTTATGATTGAACCCTTACTTACATTTACAGATAATAACCATCCAATGTCCTAAACATCCCTATATCCTAACATCCC
Organism: Ailurus styani; assembly: GCA_002007465.1. Taxonomy (NCBI): domain Eukaryota; kingdom Metazoa; phylum Chordata; class Mammalia; order Carnivora; family Ailuridae; genus Ailurus; species Ailurus styani. Next base: position 794,055 of record LNAC01000445.1, on the reverse strand, counting down.
AACCATATCATTCAACCATTTTAAATTTCTGTTTATGGTTCACACATACACACACCCTCCCACACACATGCACACATCCACATGCATGTACATACACATAGCAAATGATCTTCCATATCTCCTTGCTGTTTCTTTTCACCTAGAAAAAAATCTTTGATATTGTTCAAGACTTTGCCAAAAAATCATCTTCTCTGGGAAGACTTTTCTTGACTAATATATACACAATTACTTGTCCTTTGCTTTCCTTTAAGTGTAACCCCATAGCACTTTAAAAGTGACTTTAGTAATATTTATGGCATTATATTTTTATTGTTTCTTATCTTCTGTCCCAACTTTCCCCCAGCTTTGAACTTCAGAGATGGGAATTAAACTTTTTTACTCTATAGTCTCAGGATTTAGCATAAAGCCTGGCTTAATGCTAGAACATACTAGGAAGCTAATAAATATTTTCCAGGTAAATAATGAAGGAAAGAAGAAATAACAAACCAAGAAAGAAAATTTTAAAAAGAGTAAATCTATCCAAATACAGTACAACACTCAATGTAATCACAAATCATACACATAATCAGAAAATATCCAAAAAGTAAACTGCACAAGGTAAACTACAAATTAATTTGTCTCTTAATATAGCAAAAAAAAATGTTCTTGCCATCCTCATCACATGCAGTGTTCCCACCATATTTCACAAATATTCATAATTATGGTGATAACAATAATAGTAATAATAATAAGTAATATTTATAGAGAGCTTTAATTGTGCTAGGCACTGTTTAATATACATTGCTTATATTTTCTCATTTAATTCCCATAACAACTCTATCAGACAGCTAGTATTATTATTCTCACTTCATAGATTCAAAGTAAACTGATACAGCTATCTACACTTAATCATACACCAACAGAACTTCAGAATAATGCCACTGGATTATAACTGAAAGAGCTGGAAGACATATGCTTTCTAAGGGGGTAGTTGGAGAAACCCAAAGTTAAGAAGGGAAAAATAAACAAAGATATTAGAGAAATTTGAAGTCTCTGGCACACATAGCTACAGCAAACACCAAACTAACCCCAATTCTTAACTAGTATACCATAAAACCTCACACTGAAAATTTATTTGCTTCATTTTCTATTATCTAATACAACATGTTTAGCATTAAACAAAAAATTACAAGCAAACCAAGAGGCAAGGAAAAATACACTGTAAAGAAACAAAGTAAGCATCAGAATTAGATTCAGATATGGCAGATATATTGATATCATCAGAAGGAATTTAAAATGACCATGATTAGGGCGCCTGGGTGGCTCAGTGGCTTAAAGCCTCTGCTTTCGGCTCAGGTCATGATCTCAGGGTCCTGGGATCGAGGCCCATATCGGGCTCTCTGCTCGGCGGAGAGCCTGCTTCCTCCTCTCTCTCTGCCTACTTGTGATCTCTCTCTCTCTGTGTCAAATAAAGAAATAAAATCTTTAAAAAAAATAATCTTCTAAAAAAAATAAAATAAAATAAAATAAAATGACCATGATTAAAATGTTAAGGGTTCTAGTGGAAAAAGAAGCCAACTGGCAAGAAACAGCTGGGTAATGTAAGCAGTAAGGCAGAATAAAAGGGAATCTTAGAAAACAACAATAACAACAACACTGTATAGAAATAAAACATGCCTTTGATTCAGTAAATACAACTATGTCAAGGAAAAGAATTAGTGATCTTGAAGATGGGTCTATAGAAACTTTCTAAACTAAAATGTAGAGAGTAAAAGAAATAAATATTTAAAAATAAAATATTCCAGAACTGTGGAGTAGTTTTGAAACATGTACCATATTTAATTGAAATAATAGGAGAAAGAGAGAATAGAGTATAAAAAGTATTTGAAGAAATAATAGTCTAGAACTTTCTGAAATTAATGATTAAAATAAAACCATAGATCTGGGAAGCACAAATAACACTAGGCAGAATAAATACCAAACCGAATCAAACCAAACCAAACAAAACCCACTTAGGTATATCATATTCAAACTCCAGAAACTACAGAGAGAAAAAGAAATCTTGTAAAGAACTAGAAGTAAAACAAATCTGTAGAGGAACAAAGAAAATACTTAAAGCAGACTTATCACCAGAAACCATGCCAGCAAGAAGAGAAGTGAATGAAATATTTCAAGCGTTAAGAAGAAAAAAAAAAAAAAAACAAACTCCACCAAACTAAAATTTTCAGAGAAATTATCATTTTTGGGTGCCTGGATGGCTCAATGTGTTAAAACCTCTGCCTTTAGCTCAGGTCATGATCTCAGGGTCCTGGGATGGAGGCCTGCATCAGGCTCCATGCTCAGCAGGGAGCCTGCCTCCTCCTCTCTCTCTGCCTACCTGTGATCTCTCTCTCTCTCTGCCTAATAAATAAAATAAAATAATAAAAAAAAGATTCTCTTTTCTGCCACCCTCTGACCCCTACTTTCTCTCTCTCACTCTCTAAAAAAAAGTTGGTATACATCAAAATTAATTGATAATCACTCTAATTATGAATGATCTAAACATGCCAATTAACAGACAGAGATTTAACGAAGGCAGTGAAAGACTTGTTTACTAAAAATAATAAGACATTGCTGAAAAGAATTGAAGAAGACACCAATAAATGGAAAGACATCTTGTATCCCTAGGTAAAAAGACTTAAAACTGTTAAGATGTTAATGATGGTGAAACTGATCTAAAATTTAACACAACTATGAAATTTTCCACAGCCCTTTTTTTCAAAATAGAAAATTTAATCTGAAATTCATATGAAATTGCATGGGGTCCCATATTGCCAAAACAATCTTGGAAAAAAAAAAGAAAGCTGGGAACTCCTACTGCCTGATTTCAAATCTTGCTACAAACCTATGGTAATCAAAAGAGTGTAAGGACAGACGTAGAACCCAATGACATAAATATAAGTACCTGGAAGTAAATTCATATATCAATGGCCAATTGATTTTATTTATTTACTTATTTTTATTTTTATATTTTTTGATAGGAGCAAAATGTACTTTATCTAAATGAGCTACAGTATTTGATTCTCCTGAATTTACATGGATTAGGGTAAACCTGCCAGGAGGCACTCATGACTCAGGACTTGCTTCCCTTGGCAGGGACATACTTCCCTGGTTAGGAGTAAATGTAAATGAGAATATAATCAGAAACCTCTCCTTAACTCTTGGGAATATTGCAGAGCCTGCTGCAAAGACAATAATTGCTTAGCAAAGATCCTTAGACCCTTTGGCTAAAGCTCTTCTTGATAATAGAATAGCCCTTAATTATCATTTAGTGGATAGGAAGTGTTTGTGTTGTGGCCAATACCACCTACTGTACCTGAATTAACATAGAGAAGTTGAAACTAACTCAGTTACATAAGATTACTGAACAAGCCATTTAGCTTAAAAAAGTTACTCTATCCGTGGGGTCTTTCTTTGACTTACTTGCTTTTGATTACTTTGGGTCTTAAGGACAATGGCTCTGAGGTACAATCCAAACGCTGGGAATTATCCTGCATATAATGAGTATGATAATTTCCACTGATGCATTGTATTATCTTAAAAGATTTAAATGTATGTTTGCATCCACTAACTGCCAAAGGATTTCCCTAAGATTGGGACATTAGGAAAAGAATGAAGATAATGATTGACTTAAAAATTTTGGGTCTGAAGCCATAATCTTTGAATATCATACGGATTAAACAAAAATATCAAAAATGTGCTAACCCCTCCACATCAGCAAACCAAGACTTAACACCTAACCTAATTGAAGTTTTAACCTCCCCCAGCAATATAACATTTAACCAAACAACCTGAAATTACCTGGTTAGCACTACTGAGATAACTTGCTTGAATAGACTCCTTTTGTTCTTAGGAGGACAAACTTGTCTGAAATAATGCACTCTTTCCTAATAACTTCTTTTTTTTTCTGATCCTTTCTCTTTGTTAAAGGAATTATTGCCCAATTCCTGAATCATTTAATAGAACTAAGTTGATCTTTAAATTTATTTGGTTGAATTTCTGTTGCTTAACAGTAACTTTTTTCATATAGAAAACCAGTTTTTCCAAAACTATTGAAGCAATGTATTTACCACAAATTTGTAGTACCAAATCTATTGCATTTTTCAGAACTTTCATTTATAGCATTTTAATTTACACTAGTTTTTCATGTGTACTTACAATTAGTTTCTAATCCTTAGAGATTAGGAATATGGAAAAAAAAGTTTGCCTCCTAGTTTTGTATCTGAATCCTAAACTAATTTTGAAAATTTAGGGTGCCTGGGTGGCTCCATGGGTTAAAGCCTCTGCCTTTGGCTCAGGTCATGATCTCAGGGTCCTGGGATCAAGGCCCGCATCGGGCTCCCTGCTTGGCAGGGAGTCTGTTTCCTCCTCTCTCTCTGCCTGCCTCTCTGCCTACATGTAATCTGATCTCTCCCTCTCTGTGTCAAATAAATAAATAAAATCTTAAAAAAAAAAGAAAATTTAGAGTAATTTGCTCCCATTTTGAAAGAAAACCTAGAGGTGAAGGAAATGCTTTCATTGTCAGTGAAATGCTAAAATAGAATCAGGACTGGTAATCAGGCTACTTTGTGAATGTAGTCTTTATTCTCAGTTAGTATTTGGGTTACATGTTGTACTAGTGTTCAGGCATGGCTTGGTCCAAAGTTAGAGAAGGAAAACGCAAAATTTATTTCTACCTCCATTTCAGGAATATGACTTCTAAATAAGCATTCTTTTGGAGTCAAGTTTTGATAGCATGTTAACTAATGGTGGGCTATAAAATATATTTCTTCAAGAATGTACAGTATATTTTGGTCTTTTACTTTAGGTACTATTATTACTTTTTTATAAATAGTTTTGGGAAACAATTAGATGGTTTCTTGCTATTTCTGCTCTTCTATTTTTCTCAGAAGCTGAAATTCACACTTAAGACCATATATAAAGGCTTTAGAATGAAAACACTGATAGAGTTAATTTCTATATCAGAGCCCACAAAATGGAGGCCACCTCAGTGACCCAGTCCACATCACAAATATAAACCTAAGTCAGAGTGTACTTAGGGGCAACACCTGTCAAGGAAACCTAACATACACCAATCACAATCTTCCAACTTAGCTTGAGTTAGCTTACCTCACCCTAGAAAACAGGACCTGCTAGGCCCTTTCCCCCATATTTTTTATTATTTTTATTTTTATCAAGTATAATTAATATACAGTGTTATATTAGTTTCAGGTATATAGCAAAATGATTTAACAGTTCTATGCATTTCATTGCTCATTAAGGTGAGGGGACTCTTAATCCCTTTTATGTATTTCACCCATCCCTCCACCCATCCTTCCTCTGGCAACCACAAGTTTGTTCTCTGTATTTAAGAGTCTGTTTATTTGTCTCTTTTTTCTTAATTGTTTCTTAAACTCCAGATATGAGTGAATCATATGACATTTGTCTTTCTTTGACTGACATATTTCATTTAGCATTATACCTTCTAGATCCATTCATGTTGTTGAAATGGCAAGGTTTCATTCTTTTTTATATGTGTGTCTGTGTATAGCATGTATATATATATATATATATATATATATATATATATATAATCCATGGATTGTTTTCTTTTAAACAGAGGACATCAAACACACTATTAAATTGTTTCAGTTCTATCATTTGGCAATACTCATGAAACGTACATTATAACAATGTTTTTCAAATGCCTATTGAACTGTTAATTACAAAAGAACCACTAGAGAAGGAAAAAAATATAGATATAGGTTCTTGGGACTCAGCCTTGAAGACTGAGATTTAATAGATTTAGGATATAACCTCAGAAATCACTCATTAAAAAAAAGCTCTGAAAAGATTCTTGTATGTGCACAGATTTAGAGAAACCTGCATCACAGTAAACAAATCTAACTGATACATCTGTAAGATTAAAGATATGAAAATCATGAAGAAAAGCAAATACCACTCTCTTAACTAATGTTAGTTTTTCTATTTTGTTATTTTTTTGAAATTTAGTTGTCCTTTTTTGTTATAATTAATGCATTTTACTAATGATTGATGTACATAATTTTAAAAATCTAGGCTTATGAAGCTGGAAGAAAATGTGTGATGGCAGAAAATAACTTATTTTTATTTACTGATTTTAAAAATTACTTATCATTTAACTGATTCATACACATTATTTTGTGTGTCTCAAATGATTTTGAGCCTATTTCATGAGGTGTTGACTCAATTTTATGGTGCGTTTTCATGGAGTGTACAAAATTGAATGACAAGTTTTAATTTTTTTGTGGTAATTAATACTAACTTCCCTAGTTAAACCAAGGCTCCATGTGGATGATACAAAAATAGCTTGTTTCATTTAATATGCATAACAGATGCCGTTATATTTCTACACATCGAGTAGTGTTTTCATATTGTTAAGAACTGAGCGTGGTATTTCAATATGAATTGTTGCAGTTTTTTTCAAGTCAATAATACAAGCCTACAAAATTAAAATGCACTACTTGTGTCAAACATAACAAAATCACTGTTTGTTTATTTTTCAAGGTGCTAATAAAAAAGATTAATGATACTGCTGGATAATGAAACAATCTGCCAAGAGGCAAGCCCCAGAATACAGAGTGGCACAGTAGCAAGGAGAGCTCAGGAAAAAAAAAATTTCTCTCTTTGAATACATTCAACAGAATTCTTTTTACCACCCAACGGATATTTGGGGTTTAAAAAAATTGGCTTTTTGGGCACCTGGCTGGCTCAGTGGGTTAAAGCCTCTATCTTCAGTTCAGGTCATGATTTTAGGGTCCTGGGATCAAGCCCCACGTTAGGCTGCCTGCTCAGTGGGGATCCTGCTTCCTCCTCTCTTTCTGACTGCCTCTCTGCCTACTTGGGATCTCTCTCTCTCTCTGTCAAATAAATAAATAAAACTTAAAAAAATAAAATAATAAAATAATTTGCTTTCTTTTTATGTGTTGCTCAAATGTCTGAAAAGATTTTTGTCAAACAATCAATAAAGGTATTTGACCTCCATAAAAGCTCTATTTCCTGAACAAAGACACCCACACTTAAAAATGTTACACACCATTACACCTCATTAATGCAGACCCCACAACTCAAATTGATGACAGTTCAAACAAGTTACCTTCTGAAGATAAAGAGTTCCACCAAACAAATTTATAGTTCATTAAGCTCAGTGGGGAAAAGAGAAGTGGCTAAAGTTTTTCTTTTATCTAGGAAACTATTTCAACTGTTTTCAGTGGCACAAATTACAAATATTTGCATGCAAAAAAATCATTCTTTCCAGTTATTACAGCCCCAAAGGTGCTGTAGTAGGCTATGATTAACTTAGTTATCTGTGCCTGGTGAATCTGAAAGCTTAGAAAAACAATGTGATAATGATTAAAAATATGATGGCAGTCACATTTCAAGTGCCTTAGACACTGGGTGTATAGTTCTTTACATATATTGCTTCATATTGTACTAAATGTATATAAGGTACATATTAATGTACAGCTAAGAAAACCAAGGTTAAAAGATTAATGTGCCATGGGTCACTTAGCTTTAAGTAGCAAAATTGACTTGAAAACCTTTGATCTAAACCAATTGCTTTCAAAGTGTATTCCCTGATCCAGCAGCATTGGCTGTTGATACAAATACTCATGCCCTACTCCAGACCTGTTGAGTCAGGAACACTGGGAGTAGAATCCAGCCACTTGCTTTTAACAAGTCCTCCAGGTGATTCTGACATGCTAAAGTTTTAGAACTATTAATCTGAATAATAGTAATAATATCTATGCTTATGGGCGCCTGGGTGGGTCAGTGCGTTAAAGCCTCTACCTTCCGCTCAGGTCATGATCTCAGGGTCCTGGGATCGAGGTCCGCATTGGGCTCTCTGCTCAGCAGGGAGCCTGTTTCCCCCTCTCTCTCTCTGCCTGGCTCTCTGCCTACTTGTGATCTCTCTCTGTCAAATAAATAAATAAATAAGTCTTTTAAAAAAATAATAGCATCTATGGTTATTATATTACTGTACTATATTATTGTGCTATAGTAACAATTTGACTAATATCTAGGTTACTAGGTTAAGTATTTAAATTCTTGGTGTGGGCGCCTGGGTGGCTCAGTGGGTTAAAGCCGCTGCCTTCGGCTCAGGTCATGATCCCAGGGTCCTGGGATTGAGGCCCACATCGGGCTCTCTGCTCAGTGGGGAACCTGCTTCCTCCTCTCTCCTCTCTCTCTGCCTGCCTCTCTGCCTACTTGTAATCTCTCTCTCTGTGTCAAATGAATAAATAAAATCTTTAAAAAAAATAAATAAATAAATAAAAATAAATTCTTGGTGTATTCGTTTTTTCCGTTACAAAATACTGTACCTAAAACTTGAGTATTGTGTGAAGAGCAATGTATTGGGAGTCAAAAAGATTGGTTTCTTATCTCATAAATATGAACTAAAATTTGTGGGCCTGTTTCTTCATATGTAGAGAGAAGTCATTGAATGAGATAATCTCTAAACTCACTTTTAGTCCTGGTATTATTTTAGTTGCCTTGAAAATGTGAACTATTGATTACAAGAATGCTGATTGATCTGTGCCTTTACTACACAACTGTAGCAGGAGAGACATTATTTACATCATAGTGTATATGAGCAGTAGTTGTGACATGCATAATCAGCAAAGCAGTATGTAGTTTATTCATCCTCATTACTTTACAGCAAACAAATGAGCAAATTAACTCTAAGTGCTCTACTACTAAAGAGCAGCTAGCATATTATTTTCAGAAACAGCTTTTACAAGGAATTTGGAGTGAAACAAATGACTCCACAATCAGTTCTTCCATAATTTGGGTTTGAGATCTCTAAGAAATTATTAGCCTCCCTGAGACTTTAAGAATTTATAGTAAAACAAATAAATAAACAAAAGTGAGATGGATATTATATTATCAAATTTATAATAGAGAAAGAACAACTAAATAATGACATTTATGTGAAAGCATTTTTCATATTTGCCTACCAATAGTATATAGGAAATTCATAACCTAGAAAGTTTGAAAACTATTCCTCATAATATTCCATAATTCATAATTTCAGTGATTCAGATGGATTTTTCTCCCAAATGTTACACAAGAGCAAAGATTTACTATTGTGGGGAAGGAACAGTTCTCTTCACTGAGACACCCTTGTAATAAAAAGATGGATTAACAGGAGAAAAACAAAGAGGAGTTTAATAACATGTATATCTCCTGTATACATGGGAAGTACCAGGAAAAGTAACTCCTCAAAATGGTTGAAGCCAACACCTTATACACAATCTCCAACTTGACGAAAGACAAAAGAAGATCTCTTTCACTATATAGGAAAGTGATTATTTCCCTGCCATTATCATATTTAAAAGTTAAGCTGATCAGGTAAGAATCTTGCACATTTTGTGGAGTATATTTTTGGTTCTCAATAAACTTCAAGTGTTATTGTTACCCATCGATCAAAGCTGCTAATTCAGGAAATGAATGGGATGAATGTGCAAGCCCTGATGTGCTGCTGTGGCCAACTGTTCTAGAACAGGGATTCCTGAGGGGGTTGAACAAATCAAAAGCATACCTCCTGGCTAGGTTTGCCAACACTGTTGCAAAATAAACTCAGATAACCTCATCCCAAGAGAAGCCAATAACTCAATACATGAGGGTTTGGGAAATAGAAAGGGAATAATTTATTTTAGGTGTCAGGAGATGGGGAAGGTGACAGGCTTAAGACTGAACAACTAACTGCTCTGCTGGCAGGTTGGAAATCTAGAGTTTTATATGGAGAGATTCAGGAGGATAATAGCAAGAGACCAGGAAGAGAGCATGTGATCATGGGTGGGGAAAAGGATGTGTGGGATGTGGTCTTCTATGTGTTCAGCTGATAGCAGGGCTTTTCTGGCCTGGCAGTTGGAATGTTCTGGTCATTGTAAAACATCTTTGTCCAAGCTGCAAGGGACTGTAATGAGAAGTTGGTAAGGATGATGTCAAGGAGGTTACTGCCTGTGTTCTCCTCTAGGATTTTGACGGTTTCCAGTCTCATATTGAGGTCTTTCACCCATTTGGAATTTATTTTTGTGTATGATGTAAAAAAGTGACCCACTTTCATTCTTCCACTTTTCGTTCTCCAGTTTTCCCTATACCATCTGTTGAAGAGACTGTCATTTACCATCTGACAGTCTTTTCTGCTCTGTCGAATTTTAGTTGACCATATAGTTCTGAGTCCATTTCTGGGTTTTCTATTCTGTTCCACTGATCTATACATTTGTTTATGTCCCAAGACCATACTGTCTTGATCACTACAGCTTTGTAATACAACTTGAACTCTGGAATTGTGATACCTCCAGTTTTTTTTTTAAGATTTTATTTATTTAACAGAGAGAGACACAGCAAGAGAGGGAACACAAGCAGGGGCATGGGAAAGGAAGAGGCAGACTTCCTGCTGAGCAGTGAGCCTGATGTGGGGCTCAACCCCAGGAGCCTAGGATCATGACCTGAGCTGAAGACAGATGCCCAGTGACTGGGCCACCCAGGTGCCCCAGGTTGCTTTTCTTTTTCAGGATCACTTTGGCTCATCAGAGGTCTTTTGTGGTACCATGCAAATTTTAAGAGTGTTTGTTCTAGTTCTGTAAAAAATCCTGGTGGTACTTTGACAGGGATTGCATTAAATGTGTAGATTGCTTTGGGTAGTATAGATATTTTAACAATATTTCTTCTTCCAATCCGTGAGCATGGGGTGTCTTTCCATTTCTTTGTGTCATCTTTAATTTCTTTCATCATTGTTTTTATAGTTTTCAGAATACAGATCTTTTGCCTGTGTGTTTCGGTCTATTCCTAGGTATCTTATGGTTTTTGGTGCAATTGTAAATGGGATTGATTCTTTAATTTCTATTTCTACTGCTTTATTATTGGTGTGTAGAAGTACAACACATTTCTTTTTTTTAAGATTTATTTATTTGACAGAGAGAGATAGTGAGAGAGGGAATACCACAAGCAGGGGAAGAAGGAGAGAGAGAAGCAGGCTCCCCAAGGAGCAGGGAGCCTGATGTGGGGCTCGATCCCGGGACACTGGGATCATGACCTGAAATAGTATCTATTCTCCTGCAGCTGTTTCAAAAAAATAGAAACATAAGGAAAACTTCCAGAGTCATTCTATGAGGCCAGCATTATCTTGATCCCCAAACCAGGCAAATACCCCATCAAAAAGGAGAATTTCATACCAAAATCCCTAATGAATATGGATGCTAAAATTCTCAACAAGATCTTAGCTAATAGGATCCAATGGTACATAAAAAGGATTATCCACCATGACCAAGTGGGATTTATCCCTGGGATGCAAGGTTGGTCCAACATCCTCAAATCAATCAATGTGATAGAACACATAAATAAGAGGAGACAGGAAAACCATACATCCTTACAATTGATGCAGAAATAGCATTCGACAAAAAAACAGCATACTTTTCTAATTAAAACTCTTCAGAGTATAGGGATAAAGGGAACATTCCTCAATTTCACAAAAACCACCTATGAAAAGCCCCCAGTGAATATCATTCTCAATGTGAAAAAGCTGAGAGTCTTTCCCTTAAGACCAGGAATATGACAAGGATGCTCACTCTTGCCACTCTTGTTCAGTATAGTACTAGAAGTATTAGCAACAGCAGTCAGAAAACAAAAAGAAATAAATAGTATTCAGGGCGCCTGGGTGGCTCAGTGGGTTAAAGCCGCTGCCTTCGGCTCAGGTCATGATCCCAGGGTCCTGGGATCCAGGCCCACATCGGGCTCTCTGCTCAGCAGGGAACCTGCTTCCTCCTCTCTCCTCTCTCTGCCTGCCTCTCTGCCTACTTGTGATCTCTCTCTCTGTATCAAATGAATAAATAAAATCTTTAAAAAAAATAGTATTCAAATTGGCAAAGAACAAGTCAAACTGTCTTCTCTTCACAGATGACATGACATTTTATGTGAAAAATTTAAACTCCACCCCCAAATTATTAGAACTCATACAGAAATTCAATAATATAGCAGTATACAAAATCAAGGCACAGAAATCAGTTGTTTTCTTTACACTAACAATGAAACTGTAGAAAGAGAAATTAGAGAATTGACTGCATTTACAGTAGCAACAGAAACCATAAAATACCTTGTAATAAACCTAACCAAAGAGGTAAAATATCTATACTCTAGGAACTCCAGAACACTCATGAAAGAAATTGAAGAAGACACAAAAAGATGGAAAAATATACCATCCTCATGAATCAGAAGAATAAACATTGTTAAAATGTCTATGCTGCCAGACCAATTTATACTTTCAACACCATCCAAAATATCAATGGCATTTTTCAAAGTGCTGGAACAAACAGTTCTAAAATTTGTATGAAACCAGAAACTCCGAATTTCTGAGGAAATGTTGAAAAAGAAAAACAAAGCTGGGGGTATCACATTGCCTGATTTCAAGCTTTATTACAAAGCTGTGATCACCAAGACATCATGGTACTGGCACAAAAACAGACATATAGATCAATGAAACAGAATAAAGAGCCCAGATTTGGACCCTCAACTCTATGGTCAAATAATCTTTGACAAATCAGGAAGAAATAGCCAATGGAAAAATGACAGTCTCTTCAATAAATGGTGCTGGGAAAATTAGACAGCTATATACAGAAGAATGAAAATTGACCATTCCCTTACACCATACAGAAAGATAAACTCAAAATGGATGAAAGTCCTCAATGTGAGACAGGAATCCAACCAAATCCTAGTGGATTACAAAGGCAGTAACCTCTTCAACATCTGTCACAGCAACTTCTTTGAAGATGCATCTCCAAAGGCAAGGGAAACAATAGCAAAAATGATCTTTTGGGGGCGCCTGGGTGGCTCAGTAGGTTAAAGCCTCTGTCTTCAGCTCAGGTCATGATCCCAGGGTCCTGGAATCGAGGCCCACATCGGGCTCTCTGCTCGGCAGGGAGCCTGCTTCCTCCTCTCTCTCTGCCTACTTGTGATCTCTCTCTCTCTCTCTATGTCAAATAAATAAATAAAATCTTAAAAAAAAAGAAAATGAACTTTTGGGACTTCCTCAAGATAAAAAACTTCTGCACAGCAAAGGAAGCAGTCAACAAAACAAAGAGGCAACCCACAGAATGGGAGAAGATATTTGAAAATGACTGTACAAATAAAGAAATGGCTGATATCCAAGATCCAGAAAGAACTTCTCAAACTCACCTCCTCAAAACAAACAAGCCAACAAAATAAGCAGAAGACATGAGCAGACACTTCTCCAAAGAAGACATCCAAATGGCTAACAGACACATGAAAAATTGTCCATCATCATTAGTCATCAGGGAAACGCAAATCAAAACCTCCTTGAGATACCCCCATTACACCAACTAGAGTGGCAAATATTGACAAGGGAGGAAAGAACAAATTTTGGAGAGGTTGTGGAGAAAGGGCAACCCTCTTACACTGTAGGTGGGAGTTTAAGTTGTTATAACCACATTGGAAAACAGTGTGGGGGTTCCTCAAAAAGTTAAAAATAGAGCTACCCTATGACCCAGCAATTGCACTACTAGGAATTTACCCCAAAGATACAGATGTACTGAAAAGAAGTGACATGGGCGCCTGGGTGGCTCAGTGGGTTAAAGCCTCTGCCTTCGGCTCAGGTCATGATCTCAGGGTCCTGGGATCGAGGCCCGCATCGGGCTCTCTGCTTGTCAGGGAGCCTGCTTCCTCCTCTCTCTCTCTCTGCCTGCCTCTCTGCCTACTTGTAATCTCTCTCTCTCTCTCTCTCTCTCTGTCAAATAAATAAATAAAATATTTAAAAAAAAGAAAAAGAAAAGAAGTGACATATTTACCCCAATGTTCTTAGCAGCAGTGTCCACAGTAGCCAAATTGTGGAAGAGCTGAGATGCCCTTCAACAGACAAATGGATAAAGAAGATGTGGTCCACATATACAATGGCATATCACTCAGCCTTCAGAAAGGATGAATATGCAACTTTCGCATCAACATGGAACCTACTGGAGGGGATTATGCTAAGTGTAATAAGTCCAACAGAGAAAGTCAATTATCATATGGTTTCATTTATTTGTGGAACATAAGGAACAGCATGGAGGACATGAGAAGAAGGAAGGGGAAAATGAAGGGGAGGGTATTGGGGGGGAGACAAACCATGAAAGAAGCAACTCATGGTTTTAGAAGGGAGGGAGTGGGGGCATAGGCAAACCTGGTGATGTGTATTATGGAGGGCACGGATTGCATGGAACACTGGGTGTTATACACAATGAATCATGAAACACTACATCAAAAACTAATGTACTGTATGTTGATTAACATAACATAATAAATTAAAAAAAGAATGCCAGTTAACCTTAAAAGCTATCTATGGTTTCAAAATTTCTTCTCCAATGATTGAAGGAAATTTTTTTTCATGAATCCAAAACTTTCCATAACTGGAGAGTCCTTTTTCCAACTCTTTGTCTTGAGTGTGAAGTAATGATAGCTTTTGGAAACTGCATTTCAGCATTACATTACATCTGTCCTTGGGGTTTCAACCTTAAAATTCAGTATGAAACCACATGATGGTACAATTTTTAAATAATTCATTGAGGGGCGCCTGGGTGGTTCAAAGGGTTAAAGCCTCTGCTTTCAGCTCAGCTCATGATCTCAGGGTCCTGGGATCGAGCCCCGCATCAGGCTCCCTGCTCATCAGGGAGCCTTCTTCCTCCTCTCTCTCTGCCTGCCTCTCTGCCTACTTGTGATCTCTCTCCCTCTCTGTGTCAAATAAATAAATAAAATCATTTTAAAAAATAAAATAAACAAATAATTCTTTAAAAATTTTGTAGAAATTATATCAGATATGGATATATCTCTTGTAGCAGACATTAAAACAATCTTGTAGGAATTTTTATATGAAAATAATTACACTTTTTATCTATCTTCTCTCTCTCTCCATTCTACATCCAAAATACCACTTTACAGAAAAGAAGCTCAGATTAGAAAATATTAAATGACCTCCTTGAGACCACACATGTATTTAGAAACAATATCAGGTCTAGGCACTTAACATGAAGCCATTGTTTTTTTCCAACATATCATAAAAATTTTATAGCCCTGGAGAAGAGAAAGTGTTATTAAGATATCAGACATATTTTAATTAATCAATCTTTCAGTAATAAATAGGGGAGCATGCACAAAATTCAAGTTACAAAAGGTTTCCAATTAAAAGGAAGTCTCAATTAGAACACTGAATGATGAAATCCCTGTGTATCTTCTTCCATTAGTCTCCCAAAACACTGGCAACCCAAGCTCTTCCCCTCCAGCATGGATAGAAATAGACTTCCATGAGAAATCTGACTTCACCAAGAGGAAAAATGTAAAGACATTCATATCACGAAATTACAAGTTGTGTGAGGAAAACTTCTATAGAGATATAAAGATCAAAAACATACTATGGGTGTGGGGAACAATTTTAAAGAAAGAGAGTGTCGGAACACCTTTCTTAGTCATTTAAGACTCTGACTCTTGAGACTTTTGATCTCAGCTTAGGTCTTGATCTCAGGGATCATGAGCTTAAGCCCTACATTGAACTCCACACTGGGCATGGATCCTACTTAAAAAAAAAGTACAAAAAGAGAGTGTCTTAGGTTAGGCCCTCCATAATCAGAGTTTGAGATAAGATTCTTCTGAAAGTGATTATTGTGATGGTGCTTGCAAAAGTAGAGGATTTGTATTATACTATCTCAGTCACTATATAGGACAGGTGAAGAAAGCAAAGCAAGCTTCTGGAAAAAGGTAAAGCTTAGGCTAAAGAGGATCAATGAAATATAAATCATACCATAGAGATAGTCTCACCTTGGATGAAGGTGGCACACTTTTTGTATCCTTGTTAGTCAATCATCATTGGAAGCATACTGGCTGCTTGGAAGAGTGTATAAACTTCTGGGCAAGATTTCTTCATTTCTACTAAGTACAGTGCTCTGAAATGGGGACAGCTGTGGGTCCCTAGCAGGAAGCACTCATACCAGCATATAGGAAATGCCTGCATTAGTCAAGTGAAGGAGATGCTGGTGGGACACTAACACCAACTCCTGTAGAGAAATATTGAAAGGATAAAGAAAAAAAATACCTCAGAAATTATCATTACAACTTCAGAAAAATAATTTAAAAATTGCATTTATGAAACCAGAACAAAAAAAAAGAGTTCATGAAAGCTAAAAATATAATTAGCAAAAATGAAAAACTAAATTCAAAGTTTAGACATTCAAGTTGAAGAATTCTTCCAGAAAGTCAAACAAAATGATAAAGACATAGAAAATAGGAGTAAAAGAAAATAACCAACCTTAAGAAGCACTAAATCTCAATTATAAGAATGTCATAAAAAACAACAGAGAAGGGCACCTGGGTGGCTCAGTGGGTTAAAGCCTCTGCTTTTGGCTCAGGTCATGATCTCAGCGTCCTGGGATCGAGGCCGCATCGGGCTCTCTGCTCAGCAGTGAGCCTGCTTCCTCCTCTCCCTGTCTCTCTGCCTGTCTCTCTGCCTACTTGTAATCTCTCTGTGTGTCAAATAAATAAATGAAATCTTTAAAAAAAGACAGAGAAAGTGGAGAGGAAGTTTATGTCAAATTGATGATTCAAGATAATTTTTGAGCATAGTAATATTAGAGAACTTTTACGTACCACTTACAATGTGCCTCATACAGTAATCTAAAAGTTTACAAATAAAAAAAACTTTCATATATCAATTTGCCTTAAAAAAGCACTATTTTAAGGAAGTAACATTTTAATATTTTTATAGTAACATGGAGCTGATGAAAATGAAGCACAAGTATATTGTTATTGTTCTTTTCCCAGAGTGGATGTTCAGAACACTGAAAGCAGAAAGCTTTCTTTAAGTGTCTAGAGGAGAAATAAAAAAGTCACCTAAAAACAGATTTCATAATTTCTTTACATCTCTTATCAGAACCCTGCAGACTTGAATTCAGCTGAGCAGTGTCTACAAAATTCTAATGTACAAACAGGGTTTTAGAAGGGAGGGTATGGGGAGATGAGTGAGCCTGGTGATGGATATTAAGGAGGGCATGGATTGCATAGAGCACTCAGTGTTATATGCAAACAATGAATCATGGAACACTACATCAAAAACTAATGATGCACTATATGGTGACTAACATTAACATAATACATAAAAATTCTAATGTGTAAATGATTCTCAACCTAGAATTTTATACCCAGGCAAAAATAAAGTGTAAAGGTAGAATGAAGACATTTTTAGAAATGCATATTCAAGGAACATTTACCTTCTCTGAACACTTTTTCAAAAAGATACAAAGGTATCTGAATTGGCAAGGAAGAAGTAGATCTTTCATTATTTGTAAATGACATGATACTATATACAGAAAACCTGAAAGAGTCCACCAAAAAATGTTAGAACTGATACATGAATTCAGTAAAGTTTCAGGGTACAAAATCAATGTACTGAACTCTGTAACATTTCTACACACCATTAATGAAACAGCCAAAAGAGAAATCACAGAATCAATGCCATTTATAATTGCACCAAAAACATTAAAATACCTAAGAATAAATTGAGCCAAAGTGGTGAAAGATCTGTACTCTGAAAACTAGAGAAGAGTTATGAACAAAAGTGAAGATGACACTAAGAAATGGAAAGACATTCCATGCTCATGGATTGGAAGGACAAAAATTGTTAAAATGTTCATAATATGCAAACCAATGTACACATATAATGCAATCCTTATCAAAATATCAACAGCATTTTTCACAGAGCTACAACAAACAGTCCTAAAATTTGCATGGAACCACAAAAGACTCCAAATAACCAAAGCAAACCTAAAAAGAAAAGAAAAGCTGGAGGCATCACAATTCTAGATTTCAAGTTATATAACAAAGCCATAGTAATCAAAATAGGATGGCAGGGGTATAAAAATGGACACATAGACCATAGATCAATAGAACAGAATAGAAAACCCATAAATGAACCCTCAACTATATGGTCAAGTAATCCTCAACAAAGAAGGAAAAAATATTCAGTGGAAAGAAGAGAGTCTCTTCAACAAATGGTGTTGGGAAAACTGGACAGCAACTTGCAAAACAATGAAACTGGGCTACTTTCTTACACCATACACAAAAATAAATTCCAAATAGATGAAAGACCTCAATGCAAGACAGAAAGCCATCAAAATCCTAGAAGAGAAGACGGGTAATAATTTCTTTGACATTGGACCTACCGACTTCTTTCTAGCTATGTCTCCTGAGGGAAGGGAAACAAAAGCAACAATATACTATTGGGACTTCATCAAAACAAAAAGCTTCTGCACAGTAAAGGAAATAACAAAACTAAAGGTTCGTCTATGGAATTGGAGAAGATATTTGCAAATGGCATATCTGGTAAAGGCTTAGTGCCCCAAACCTATAAAATACTTATTTATTTTAAATATTTTATTTATTTATTTGACAGAGAGAGACAGTGAGAAAGGGAACACAAACAGAGGGAGCAGAGGAGGGAGAAGCAGGCTTCCGCCGAGCAGGGAGCCTGATGCGGGGCTCAATCCTAGGACCCTGGGATCATGACCTGAGCCGAAAGCAGATGCTTAATGACTGAGCCACCCAGGTGCCCCTATAAAGCACTTTTAAAACTCAACACCCAAGAAATGAATAATCCCATTAAGAAATGTGTAGAAGACATGAATAGACATTGTTTTCTGAAAAATATATTCAAATGGCAAATAGATACAAGAAAAGATTCTCAACATCACTGATCACCAGGGAAATGCAAATCAAAACCACAATGAAGTATCACATCATGCCTATCAGAATGGCTAAAATAAACGACACAAGAAACAACAGGTGTTGGTGGAGATGGGGAGAAAGGGGAAATCTCTTGCACTATTGGTGGGCTTGCAAACTGGTGAAGTCACTCTGAAAAACAGAGAGGTTCCTCAAAAGTTAAAAATAGAGCTACCCTGTAATCCAGCAATTGCACTATTATGTATTTACTCAATGAATATAAAAATATTAATTCAAAGAAATACCTCTAACACCATGTCTATAGATGCATTATCTACAATAGTCAAATTATGGAAATAGCCCAAGTGTCCACCAAATGATGAATGGATAAAGAAGATGTGGTATATACATACAATGGAATATTATTCAGCCATAAGAAAGAATGAAATCCTGCCATTTGAAATGACATGGATAGAGTTAGAGAGTATTATGCTAAGCAAAATGTCAGTCAGAGAAACAAATACCATATGATTTTCACACACCTGTAGAATTTAAGAACTACAACAAAGGAGCAAAGGGGGGAAAAAGACAGAAACAGACAAACCATGAAATAGACTCTTAACTGTAGAGAACAAATTGATGGCTACCAGAATGGAAGTGGGTGGGGGATGGGTTAAATGGGTAATGGGGATTAAAGAGTGCATTTGTTGTGATGAACACAGGTGTTTTATGGAAGTGTTGATTCACTATATTGTACACCTGAAGCTAATACTACACTGTGTATTAACTAAAATTTAAATAAAAACATAAAAAAACCCAAAAGATACTAAAATGTGTGATCCAAAAAGAGGGAATTAAAAAAATGGGGTGACAGAAAACTGTAGACATCCCACAAAAGAAAGGTAAAAATGTTCTCTAAGATGATACTTCAGGGAGATACTAGGATTGGCATTCATTATGTATAGAAAGCACGTAGACTAGACTGAAGCAGGTAACTCAAGAGATGGGTGTATTGAAAGTGTCATCACCTTAATTTTTTGCCGCTGTGCCATCATTTTTAGTTTTTTGTACATTTACATTTTTAATCAACTTTTTTGTAAACATTTTTAAATATATAGAAGAATTAAAAGAATAAATACTAATCTTTCATCCAATGGAATTAATGGAGGATGCACTACACCCCCCCCCAAACACACACACACAGAGTTTTAGGGAAATAGATAATGCAAATCAATTAGGAAATATAACTCAGGGAAAAAGCAAAAGTAAGTCCCAGGAAAAGGAAGTTTAGGAAACAACCAGTCTAGAGAGAAGTTATTGTAGATTTCCAGGAGAGATAAGTAGAAGAATAAAAATACAGAGATAATAAATAATTGGGTTGTGATAGAATCTGTGGAAATTATGTTGAGAAGCTATTAAAAGAAATGGAAGAACTAGTAATAAGTATGAATAAAAATAAGCAGATAAACAGCACAAATAAAACTAAGCAGATGAAAAGCACAGAGCAGTTACTAAGCTTCAGTAAGAAAGGAAAGATGACCAGAGTAAACTACAAAGCATTATTTGCCATAAAAAGAAGTTAGTAATAAAATATGGGTGAAGAACATGAATAGACATTTTTTTCATGAAAGACACATCACCTCACACATATCAGGATAGCTATTACAAAACAAACAAGGGCACCTGCGTGGCTCAGTTGCTTAAGCATCTGCCTTTGGCTCAGGTCATGACCTCTGCTTCCTGGGCTTGAGCCCCACATCAGGCTTCCTGCTCAGTGGGGAGTCTGCTTCTCTGTCTCTCTCTCCTCTCTGCTCCTCCTCACTGCTCATTCCCTTTCTCTCTCTCAAATAAATAAATAAAATCTTTAAAAAATTTACACTACATCTGTATCTTTGGGGTAAATACCCAGTAGTGCAATTGCCAGGTCATAGAGTAGCTCTATTTTTAATTTTTTGAGGAATTTCCACACTGTTTTCCAAAGTGGCTGCACCAACTTGCATTACCATCAACAGTGTAAGAGATTATGCTGAGTGAAATAAGCAGAGAAAGTCAATTATCATATGGTTTCATTTCCTTGTGGAACATAAGGAATAACATGGAGGATATTAGGAGAAGGAAAGGAAAAGTGAATTGGGGTAAATCAGAAGGGGAGACCAAGAGACTGGACTCTGAGAAACAAACTGAGGGTTTTAGAGGGGAGGGGGTGAGGGGATGGGTAAGTCTGGTGGTGGGTATTAAGGAGGACATGTACTGCATGGAGCACTGGGCATTGCACATAAACAATGAATCTTGGAATACTGCATCAAAAACTAATGATGTATTTTATGGTGACTATCATAATGCAATAAAAAAACATACAAACAAACAGTCACAAAAGACAAGTGTTCAGGATGTGGAGAAATTGAAACTCTTACAGTGTTGGTAGGGATTAAAAATGGAACAGCTACTATTGAAAATAGTATGGAGGCTTCTCAAAAAATTAAAAATTAAACTATTATATAATCCAGCAGTCCCACTTCAGGGTATTTATACAGAAGAATTGAAATCAGAATCTCTAAGAGATGTTAGTATGCCTATGTTCTTGCAGCATTATTCACAATAGCTGAGATGTCAAAACAACCTAAATGTCCATAGACATGAATGGATGAAGAAAATTGGTATATACGGTTGACATAGACAAGAGGCAGAGTTGAAATAAAAGCATTTAGTTGCAGTGTCAGAACTGCAATTCTGTATTTGGGTAACAACCCAAATTGTGTCCCACTAAGAAACAAAGTCAAGGGATTTCAAAGACTAAAGAAAATGTTTGCATATATTGTTTACAAAGAATTTTGATTGGTTTTGGTGACAGAAAATTAATCTTGGCTAAATATAAATGGCTGCTAAAGCTATCACTAAGAGAAAGTCTGTTACTCTAGCAAGTTGTTAATATTCTTGCAGAGTCCATGAAATATTTGCGGTTTGACTCAGTTCAAGATTTCATGATCTACCCAGTAAGGATGTACAAAAGGCCCACCTCCTTAATGGCCTCCTGACTTAATTTTATATTTAATTTATTTTTTTTTATTTTTAAACTTATTTTATTTAAATTCAATCAGTTAACATATACTGTATAACTAGTTTCAGATATAGAGTTGTTATTCATCAGTTGTATATGACACCTAGTGCTCCTTATATCACGTGCCCTCCTTAATGCCCATCACCCAGTTAACATCATCTCCCAACCCACCTTCCCTCCAGCAACCCTCAGTTTATTTCCTGGAGTTAAGGGTCTCTTATGGAGTTTCTTGTGGTTTGTCTCCCTCTCTGATTTCATCTTATTTAATTTTTCCCTCCCCCTAAGACTCTCCACTTTGTATCTTATATTCCACATACAAGTGAAACCATATGATAATTGTCTTTCGCTGATTGACTTATTTTGTCTAACATAATACCCTCCAGTTCCATCCATGTTGTTGTAAATGGTACGATTTCATCCCTTTTGATAGCTGAGTAATATTCCTGTGTGTGTGTGTGTGTGTGTGTGTGTGTGTGTGTGTGTGTGTGTGTGTATCTGTTGATGGATGTCTGGGCTCTCCATAGTTTGGCTATTGTGGATATTGCTGCTATAAATATTGAGGTGCAGGTACTCCTTCAGATCACAACATTTATGTCCTTTGGGTAAATACTTGTAGTGTAATTACTGGGTGGTAGGTTAGCTCTATTTTTAACTTTTTTCAGGAACCTCCATACTGTTCTCCAGAGTTTGCATTCCCACCAACAGTGTAAGATGGTTCTCCTTTCTCCACATCCTTGCCAACATTTTTGTTTCCTGAGTTATTAATGTTAGCCATTCTGACTGGTGTGATGTGGTATCTCATTGTGGTTTTGATTTGTATTTCCGTGATGCTGAAAAATGATGAAAATTTTTCATGTGTCTATTGGCCATCTGTATGTCTTCTTTGGAGAAATGTCTGTTGATGTCTTCTGCCCATTTCTTGACTGGATTATTTGGTTTATGGGTGTTGAGTTTGATAAGCCACAGCAACTTCTTGCTAGACACATCTCTAAAGCAAGGTAAACAAAAGCAAAAATTAACTACTGGGACTTCATAGAGATAAAAAGCTTTTGCACAGCAAAGGAAACAGTTGACAAAACCAAAAAACAATCTACAGAATGGGAGAAGATATTTGCAAATGTCTTATCAGATAAAGGCTAGTATCCAAGATCTATAAAGAGCTTATCAAACTGGCTTACTTTTAAAACCCCTAGACAAAAGCAACTCCATTTCATTTCACTTTTCAAAATATATACAATGTAATGTTAGTCAGCCTTAAAAAAGAAAATAATCTGCCATATGTTACCAGGTGGATGAACCTTGGAGACATTATGCTTAGTAAAAGAATTCAGTCATAGAGACAATTACTGCTTCATTCCACTTATTTTTTTTAAGATTTATTTATTTGTTTTAGAGGCAGGGAGTAAAAGAGAGTGTGTGAGAGTAAGCATGATTGGGGGAAAGGGGTAGAGGAAGAGGGAGATAATCCTTTTTTTTTAAGATTTTTTTATTTATTTAACAGAGAGGGAGAGAGAGAGAGAAAGAGAGAGAGAGAGAGGGAACACAAGCAGGGGGAGTGGTAGAGGGAGAAGTAGGCTTTCCCGCTGAGTGGGGAGCCCAAAGCAGGACACTATCCCAGGACACTGGGATCATGACCTGAACCAAAGGCAGATGGTTAACTACTAAGCCATTCAGGTGCCCGATAAGAGGGAGAGAATCTTTAATCAGACTCCTTGCTGAGCATTGAGATTGAGGTGGGGCTCAATTCCAGGATCCATGAGATCAGACATGAGTCAAAACCAAGAGTCTGATGCTCAACCAACTGAGCCACTCAGGCACCCATTCCATTTATATGAGGAATCTAAGATAGTCAAATTCATAAAATGAAAGAATGGAATGGTGGTTGTCAGGTGCTGTAGGGAGGGAGAAATGGGAGCCACTAATGGGGCATGAAGTTCCAGTCAAGCAAGATAAATTAGCTCTAGAAATCTTCTGTGTAACATTGCAACTATAGTTAGAGGTGATGTTCACTTAAAGATTTCTTAGGAGACTAGATCACATGTTAAGTGCTGTTGTCAAAATAAAAAATAAAAATGAGAAAGTGCATATTGCTTTATATGGAAGGTGAGTCAAGTTTTATTTAAATGTTACATTAAATATTGTAAACAAGATACTTCTTTATTGTAAAGCAAATTACCTTCTCTAAAACATCTATTAAGTAAATCAGAATTTTCTTGTGTTATTTTTCTTAGAGAAAGTCTCACCAGCATTCACGGATTATTTTTATGTTTGCCTCCTTTCATACCTAGAACTCTGGAAATATTAGAAGGGAGGTTCTATAATGGAAATATTTATAGATATTATATAATACTAGGTCATAAAGTAATAAAAGTAAAGTTATTATTGCAATAGGGTAAATTAATATAATTTCACTATAAACCTGGGCATACAAAACTTTCCTATAGGATCAACAAATCCATTTGTAAAAAGAAGAATGATAACTCATTCCTGGAAAACCCATTCCTCTATGTTAGAACCATAATTTTTCCAACTTAAAGTATTTGCATGAATTGTATTTGAAGATGAAGTCATAAGAAATGGAATAAGAAAATAAGGAAATAGCTACAATCTTTCAATCTGACACATTTTGAACATAAGAAGATAAACTTGACATGCCTAACCTCAAAATGTAGTAGTCCTTTTTATAGATCATTCTATTTGTGTTAGGAATGTCAATCAAGTATTTCATGAATACATTTCAGCAGCCGTGAAATTTAATTAAAATTTAATGCAGCCTTACTTCTTCCCTAAATATGACTGAATTTAGATGGGCAACTATCTGTGAAATTATGATTTTACTTGTTAATTTTTCATGATCTTTATATGAAGGGAAGTTACTTTTTCTTTGTTCTAAAAACTGACAGAGATATTAACTTCGTAATAATTTTATCACTTACATATTCCCAACACATCATCTAATAAGAGAGTTATTAATGATAAGAAGTACATTTTTTTCCTTCAGGAAAGTAAGAGTGTGTACATACACTTCTGAAAATTCATTACTTTCAGAGTAATGAAATTACCCTTATGTAAAATTGGGCTAAAAATGAAAATGAACAAGGATATTATAGAAATTAATAAACATATATAACTTGTGATATATTGAGATCTGAAAAATTTGGTATTGGTATGATTTATTATTGGAAGCCAAAGAAAATAAGTTATGAAACAGTAACAATGGATATACAATGCTAGTCTTCCCTAATAGGGTGTAAGCATATTAATTACTCAGAAAAAGAGATGAAATGTATTTTGTATTCTAAATACAATCTTGAAATGGTTGGAAACTCCCTATAATGTAGAGTTGTTGTTGTTGTTGTTGTTGTTGTTGTTGTTGTTATTGTTGTTTTACCCCAGCTATATTATTCTATGTCTGTTATATTACCCTAAAAGAATCTTGCACATTATTGGGGATGACTGGGAAGTCAGGGATATTCAGGTGGGGTAAGCAGAAAATATAAGTGAATCTTGGTATTTTATTCAATTATCTGATCCTGATCTTTAATGTATCATGTTACATGCCTTGTGTGCTAGCTATATTTATAAGACTTGGTTCTATCCTTCAAGTCGAATTCAATCTCCTAAGGGAGATAAAGTATGTGAAACAATTAAAAAACAAGAGACTACATTAGTTTTCTATTGTTCCTTGACAAATTATCAGATTTAGTGGCTTAAAAGAACACCTATATATTAGTTCATATTTCTATAGGTTAGAAGTTCAGGCAGGCTCAACTGGGTTCTCTGCTCACAGCATCAAAATCAAGGTGCTGGCCACACTGGGTTCTTATATGGAGGCTTTAGGGAGGCGCTACTTCAAAACTCTTTCAGGTTGTTGAAAATTTCATTTCTTTGCAGTTTTAACACTGAGTTCTCAGTTTCTTTGCTGGTTGTCAACGGGGGTCCACTTTCAGCCTCTAAAGGTCCCCTATATTCCTTGGTCTAGGGATCTCTCCATCTCAAACCAGAAATGGTGCATTATATCCTATTCATACTTCCAGTTTCTCTGACTTCTATCAGTAGTTAGAGGAAACTGTCCATATGGTATATTATTTTTCCGTCTTTATACTTTCATCCAATTTGTGACTTTGGGTCTAGAGTGTGTCTCTGGTAGACAGCATGTATTTAGATCATAGTTTTTCACCCATTCTGCCAATTGCTGTTTTAATTGGAGTGTTTAGTTCATTTATTAATTACTGATAAGAAGGAATTTTTCAGCGTTCCAAGATTCTTTGTTTATGCACCACACCCAGTGCTCCATGCAACATGTGCCCTCCTTAATACCCATCACCAGGCTCACCCATCCCCCCACTCCCTCCCCTCCATAACCCTCAGTTTGTTTCTCAGAATCCACAGTCTCTCATTTTTCATCTCCCCCTCTGATTTACCCCAATTCACTTTTCCTTTCCTTCTCCTAATGTCCTCCATTTTATTCCTTTTGTTCAACAAGTGAAACCATATGATAATTGACTTTCTCTGCTTGACTTATTTTATTCAGCATAATCTCCTCCAGACCTGTCCATGTTGATACAAAAGCTGGGTATTCATCCTTTATGACAGCTAATGTATATATGGACCACATCTTCTTTATCCTTTCATCTGTTGAAGGGCATCTCGGTTCTTTCCACGGCTTGGCGATTGTGGACATTACTGCTATTAACATTGGGGTACAAATGGCCCTTCTTTTCACTAGATCTCTATCTTTGGGGTAAATACCAAGTAGTGTAATTGCAGGGTCATAGGGTAGCTGTATTTTTAATTTTTTGAGGAATCTCCACACTGTTTTCCAAAGTGGCTTCACCAACAGCAATTCAGTAACGTGGCAGGATATAAAATCAATGTACAGAAATAAGTTGCTTTCCTCTACACTAACAATGAAATTGTAGAAAGAGAAATTAAAGAATCAATTGGATTTACAGTAGCGCCAGAACACATAAGATAGCCTGGAATAAACCTAACCAAAGAGGAAAAGGATCTATACTCTAGGAACTCTGGAACACTCATGAAAGAAATTGAAGAAGACACAAAAACCTGGAAGAAACATTCCATGCTTATGGATTGGAAGAATAAACAAATATTGTTAAAATGTCTATGTTGCCCAGAGCAATCTATACTTTGAATGCCAAACCAATCAAAATTCCACAAGCATTTTTCAAAGTGCTGGAACAAACAGTCTTAAAATTTGTATGGAACCAGAAAAGACCCTGAATTGATGAGGAAATGTTGAAAAAGAAAAACAAAGCTGAGGGCATCACATTGGCTGATTTCAAGCTTTGCTACAAAGCTGTGATCACCAAGGCAGCATGGTATTGGCACAAAAACAGACACATAGACCAATGGAACAGAGTAGAGAGTCCAGATATGGACCCTCAATTCTATGGTCAAATAATCTTCGACAAAGCAGGAAAAAATATCCAGTGGAAAAAAGTCTCTTCAATAAATACTGCTGGGAAAATTGGACAGCTATGTATAGAAGAATGAAACTTGACCATTCTCTCACATCATACACAAAGGTACTCAAAATGGATGAAAGACCTCAACATGAGGCAGGAATCCATCCAAATCCTAGAGGAGAACATAGGCAGTAACCTCTTCGACAGCGGCCACAGCAGCTTCTTTGAGGACACATCTCCAAAAGCAAAGGAAACAAAAGCGAAATGAACTTTTGGGTCTTCACCAAGATAAAAAGCTTCTGTACAGCAAAGGAAACAGTCAACAAAACAAAGATAAAAAGGATCAACCTCTACTATTTTGCTATTTTTTCTGTCTTTTTTCTGTTCCTCTATTCCTTCATTCTTGGCTTCTTTCATGTTAGGTATATTATAGTATACCATTTTCATTCTCTTGCCATTTCTTTTACTATATTTTTTAGTACTTATCTTTGTGGTTGTCCTGGAGTTTATAATTAACATTAAAACCATCTAGCCTCAGGGAACCTCGCTGGCTCAGTTGGAAGAGCATGCAACTGTTGATCTTAGGGTCATGAGTTCAAACTCCACATTGGATACAGAGATTACAAAAACAAAATAAAATCTGAAAAACCAAACCAAACCAAACCAAACCAAACCAAACCAAACCAAAACCAAAACAAAAGCCATCTAGCTTTAATTAATACCAAATTAATTTAAATAATATAGAAAAACTTTGCTCAAATATAGCTCCATTTCCTCTCCCTGTTTTGCACTATTATTTTATGTAAACTGCATATTTGAATTTTACAGAAAATACATACTTTTTAAGTTGTTTAAAAATGGTATATGCAGTTGTCTTCTAAATCAGATAGACCTTAAGAGATGGAAACAACGGGGGCGCCTGGGTGGCTCAGTGGGTTAAAGCCCCTGCCTTCGGCTCAGGTCATGATCTCAGGGTCCTGGGATTGAGGCCGCGTCGGGCTCTCTGCTCAGCAGGGAGCCTGCTTGCTTCCTCCTCCTCTCTCTCTCTCTCTGCCTGCCTCTCAGCCTACTTGTGATCTCTCTGTGTCAAATAAATAAATAAATAAATAAATAAATAAATAAATAAATAAATAAATAAATAAATAATAAAAAGAGATGGAAATAACGGGACGCCTGGGTGGTTCAGTTGGTTGAGCGGTTGCCTTCAGCTCAGGCCATGATTCCAGGGTCCTGGGATGAAGCCCCACATCAGGCTCCCTGCTCAGTGGGAAGCCTGCTTCTCCCTCTGCCACTCCCCTGCTTGTGTTCCCTCTCTCACTGTCTCTCTCTGTCAAATAAATGAATAAAATATTTAAAAAAAGAGATAGAAAAAAATAAATAGATTAATACTCTCTTTCATATTTACCTATGTAGTTCCCTTTTCTGGTATTCTGTGTGTGTGTGTGTGTGTGTGTGTGTGTGTGTGTGTGTGTGTGTGTGTGTGTGTGTGTGAAGATTCAGATTACTGTCTAGGGTCCTTTCATTTCAACCTGAAGGACACTCTAATATTTCTTGTAGGGAATATCTGCTAGTAATATGTTCTGTCAGTTTCTGATTACCTAGAGATGATTTAATTTTTCCTTAATTTATGTAGGATTCTTTTATTAGATACAGAATATTTTTTAAGTTGTGGTAAGAACACTTAACATGAGATCCATCCTCATAACTATTTTTAAAGTATACAACACGGTATTGTTAACTATAGGCACAATGCTATATAGCAGATATTTAGAACTTATTCTTTTTGCATAACTGAAACTTTATACCAGTTGAATAGCAACTACCATTTCTCCATTCCCCCAGTACTTGGCAACTACTAGTGATTTTATTCTCTGCTTCTATGAGTTTGACTATTTTAGATATCTCATTTAAGTAGAAACAAAGTATTTGTTTTTCTGTGACTGGCTGGTTTCACTTAGGATAATGTCCTCAAAGTTTATTTATGTCATTGAAGGATTTCCTTCTTTTAAAACATTCATAATATTTTATTGTATTCATATATCCTATACCTATTTCTTTGTTTATGCATTTCTCTCCTGGTACACTGAACGTTTTTATTATTATTGTGTTGAATTCTATGTCAGGCAATTCCCATACATTTGTTTCATTAGAGTCAGTTTCTGGAGTTTTATCTTGTTCCTTTGTTGGATAATATTTCACTATTTATTCATTTTATACTTGCTTGAGTCTTTGTGTCTACACATTAGAAAAAGCACCAACTATTCCAGTCTTCACAGATTGGTCTTGTATAGGGGAAGACCATCACCAGTCAGGCTGGGCAGAGATTCCATGGCCTTCTCAGACTTTTGCAGTGTTCCAAACTGCTGTTTTTATTTTTAGACACGTCCTAGACATCTAGTGTATACCAGGCCCTATCAGCACTCCCAGATAAGAAAGACATAAGCTAGTCTCTTGGGTGTTCCCTGGCAAAGTTGAAACACTGGATATAAGGTCCAATTCTTTCCCTCCTCAGCAGAAAGCTGAAAGCTTGTTATTTGCCTACCTATTCTGCTCTGGGCCAAGGGAAGAGGCTGTGGCAAGTGTTCTTATGCTACTTCAAACCACAGTATTTGCTTGCAGTGGTCCACAGATATCTAGACTATGCCAAATCCCATCAATATTCCAAGACAGGCAAGCAGTATCTTAGCTTTTGAGCAGCACTTGGAAAAGTTAGAACATTCATGCATGGTATAGCTTTTTCCTTCTTAAAGAAGAAGCTGGGAATTGGGGATTTCCTCCTAATCATATGACACAGTGCTAGAGGTAGGGACTATGGAAAGTAAGTGTTCAAAATTTTTCTACTGGTTCTGATCTGCTTGGTTTTGCACTTCCCCATGGTGCAGGAGAATCTCATCTAGTTTCCAAATTTCTTATGAAGGTAATTAACCCATGTAATGCTAAAGCTGTGTGCCTGTAGGGAAAAGAAGTCAGGGCTTCCTATACAAAACCATCTTGCTGATGTTACTTGAATGTAGAATTCTTGGAGAATTCTGGGTTAACATTACCTTTGAAAACTTTGAATATGTCATCTAGCACCTTGTAGTCTCTGTGGTTTCTAATGTTAAACTGGCTATTAAAATTCATATTTCTTATATGTAATGAGTTACTTTCAATACTGTCTTTGTTTTGCTTTTGGTAGTGTGAGGTGTGCAATCTCTTTGATTTTATCCTATTAGAAGTTTGATGATCATCTCATATGTGTATGTTAAATTTTAAAATGGAATTAATGTAATTTTAGGGTATTGTTTCTTTTCTTTTTTTCCTTTTTAAAAATATTTTTATTTATTTATTTGACAGAGAGAGACAGAGAGTGAGAGAGAGAGACAGAGAAAGCACACAAGCAAGGGGAGTGGCAGGCAGAGGGAGAGGGAGAAGCAGGCACCCTGTTCAGCAGGGAGACTGATGTGGGACTCAATCCCAGGCCCTGGGATCATGACCTAAGCCAAAGGCAGACACTTAACTAAATGAGCCACCCAGGCTCCCCTTAGGCTATTATTTCTAAAATATTTTTGTTACTTTCTCTTGCCTTCTGAGGGAATCCCACTATGCATATGTTGCTATTCTTTTTTTTTAAGCTTCCATTTTAATTTCAGTTAGTTAAAATATAGTGTTATATTAGTTTTACGTGTAAAATATAGTAATTCAACACTTCCATACATCACCCTGTGTTCATCATGACAACTGTACTCCTTTTATTTTTTTTAAGTTTCAAATTTTTATCTAAATTACAATTAGTTAACATAAAATGCAATATTAGTTTCAGGAGTAGAATTTAATGATTTATCACTTAACATTAAGCACCCAGTGCTCATCACTGCCCTCCTTACTGCCCATTACCCCTTTAGCACACCTCTCCTATAGCAACCCTTATTTTGTTCTCTACAGTTAAGGGTCTCTATTATGGTTTGCCTCTCTCATTTTTTCCCCTATGTCCAATTGTTTTGTTTCTTAAATTCTACACATGAATGAAAACATGGTATTTCTCTGTGTCTTTCTCTCACTGACTTATTTCCCTTAAAATAATACACTCTAGCTCCATCCATATTGTTGCAAATGGCAAAATTTCATTCTTATTTTAATAGTTACTAATATTCCATTGTATATATTCCATACCTTTCTTATCCAGTCATCAATCAATGGACATTTTGGCTCTTCACACAATTTTATATTATTGATAATGCTGCTGTAAACATGACGGTGTATGTGCCCCTTTGAATCAGTATATTTGTATCCTTTGAGTAAATATCTAGTAGTGCAGTTGCCAGGTCATAGTGTATTTCTATTCTTAAGTTTTTGAGGAGCCTCTATAGTGTTTTCTAGAGTGGCTGCACCAGTTTGGATTCACACCAACAGTTGAAGGTTTCCCTTTCTCCACATTTCACCAACATCTATTGTTTCCTGTGTTGTTGATTTTAGCTATACTGAATGTGGTTTTGATTTGAATTTCCCTGACGGATAATGATGATGAACAATGAACCTTGGGACAGTGAAAAAAATAAAATAAAATTAAGATGTTAAAAAAAATTAAAAAATTAAAAAATTAGGGAAAAAAATTTAGCCATCCTGAAAGGTATGAAGTTATATCTCATTGTACTTTCGATTTACATTTCTGTAATGATGAATGATATTGAGCATCTTTTCATGTGTCTATTGGCCATCTGTCTTTTTTGGAAAACTGTTTTTTCATGACTACTGCCCATTTCTTAACTGCATTTTTTTTTGTTGGGTTTTGAGTTTTATGAATTCTTTATAGATTTTGAATACTAACCCTTTATCAGATGTGTCATTCGCAAATATCTTCTCCCATTCTGCAGGCTGCCTCTTAGTTTTGCTGATTATTTCCTTCACTGTGCAGACACTTTTTATCTTAATGAAGTCCAAAAGTTTGTTTTTGCTTGTGTTTCCCTTGCCTCTGGAGTCATATCTAGTAAGAAGTTGTTATGGCCATTGTCAGACAGGTTGCTGCCTGTTTTATTCTCTAGGATTTTGATGGTTTCCTCTCTGATGTTTAGGTTTTTCATCCATTTGGAATTAATTTTTGTGTATGGTATAAGAAAGTGGCCCAGTTCCATTCCTTTGAATATAGCTGTCCAGTTTTCCCAACACCATTTGTTGAAGAGACTGCCTTTTTTTCCATTGAACATTCTTTCCTGCTTTGTCAAAATTTGATTAGCCATATTGTTTCAGGTTCGTTTCTGGGCTTTTTATTCTGTTTCATTGATGTGTGTGTCTGTTTTTGTGCCAGTATCTTAACTGTTTGGATCACCACAGCTTTGTAGTGTAACTTGAAGTCCAGAATTTTGATGCCCCCAGAGTCACTTTTCTTCCTCAAGATTACTTTGGCTATTCAGGAACTTTTGTGGTTTCATACAAATTTTAGGATTGTTTTTTCTAGCTCAGCCAAAAAAAAAAATTCTGGTGGTATTTTGATAGATATTGCATAAATGTGTATAACTTTGGGGGGTAGTATAGACATTTTAACAATATTTGCTCTTCCAATCTATGAGCATGAAATATTTTTCCATTTATTTGTGTCATCTTCAAAGACTTTCATGAGTGTTACACTGTTTTGAGATTACAGATCTTTAACCTTTTTATTTAGGTTTATTCCTTCTTACCTAATGGTGTTTGGTGCAATTGTAAATAGGTTGATACCTTGATATCTCTTTCTGCTGCTTCATTACTGGTATATATAAATGCCACAGTTTTCTGTATGTTGATTTTATGTTCTGTGACTTCACTGAATTCCTGTACAAGTTCTAGCAATTTTTTGGTGGAATCTTCTAGGTTTTCTAATAGAGTATCATTTTATCTGCAAATAGTGAAAGATTGACTTCTTTCTTGCTGATTTGGATGCCATTTATTTCTTCTTTTTTTCTGATTCCTGAGGCTAGGACTTCCACTACTATGTCAAATAACAATGGTAAGAGTGGACATCCCGGTCATGTTCCTGACCATAAAGGAAAAACTCTCAGTTTCTCCCCATTGAGGATTATATTAGCTGTAGGTCCTCATATACAACCTTTATGATGTTGAGGTGTATTCCTTCTAACCTTATTTTGTTGAGGGTTTTTTACAAGCATGATGTTGTGCTTTGTCAAATACCTTTTCTGAATCTATTGAGAGTATCATATGGTTTTTATTCTTTCTTTAATTATTATTATGTATTACATTGACTGATTTGCTAATACTGAACCATGCTTGCAGCCCAGGAATAAATCCCACCTGATGGTGATGAATCATTTCTTTTTGTTTGTTGTTTGTTATGTTCAGTTAGCCAACATATAGCACATCATTAGTTTTTGATGCAGTGTTCAAGGATTTGTTAGTTGCATATAACACCCAGTATTCATCACAACATATGCTTTCCTTAATATTCATCTCCCGGTTACCAGATCCCCCAACCCCTCACTTCTATAACCCCCAGTTTGTTTCCCAGAGTCCAGAGTCTCTCATGGTTTCCTCCCTCTCTGATTTCTTCCCACTCAGTTTTCCCTCCACTCCCCTATGGTTTTCTGCACTATTCACTGTGTTCCACATATGAGTGAAAACATGATAATTGTCTTTCTCTGCTTTACTTATTTCACTTAGCAAAACCCCCTCCAGTTCCATCTATGTCAATGCAAATGGTAGGTATCCATCCTTTCTGATGGCTGAATAATATTCCATTGTATATATTAACCACATCTTCTTTATCCATTCATCTGTTGAAGGACATCTTGGCTCCTTCCATAGTTTGGCTATTGTGGACAATGCTCCTATGAACATTGGAATGAATGTGCCCCTTCTTTTCATTGTATCTCTATCTTTGCGGTAAATACCTAGTAGTGCAATTGCTAGGTCATAAGGTAGCTCTATTTTTAAGTTCTTGAGGAACCTGAATATTGTTTTCCAGAGTGACTGTACCAGCTTGCATTCCTACCAACAGTGTAGGAAGGTTCCCCTTTCTCCACATCCTTGCCAACATTTATTGTTCCCTGTCTTGTTAATATTTGCAATTCTAACTGGTGTGAGGTGGTATCTCCTTGTGGTTTTGAGTTGAATTTCCCTAATGGCTAGTGATGTTGAACATTTTTTCATGTGTTTGTTGGCCATTTGTAAGTCTTCTTTGGAGAAGTGTGTGTTCATGTCTTCTGCCCATTTCTTGACTGGATTATTTGTTCTTTGGGTGTTGAGTTTGAGAAGTTCTTTATAGATCTTGGATACCAGTCCTTTATCTGTAATGTCATTTGCAAATATCTCCTCCCATTCCATGTGTTGTCTCTTTGTTTTGTTGACTGTTTCCTTTGCTGTGCAGAAGATTTTTGTCTTGATGAAGTCCTAAAAGTTCATTTTTGCTTGTTTCCCTTGTCTTTGGAGACATATCTTGAAAGAAGTTGCTGTGATTGATGTTGAAGAGGTTACTTCCTATGTTCTCCTAGAGGATTTTGATGGCTTCCTGTCTCACATTGAGGTCTTTCGTCCATTTTGAGATTATCTTTTTGTATGGTGCGAGAGAATGGTTGACTTTCATTCTTCTGTATATAGCTGTCCAATTTTCCCAGCACCATTTATTGATGAGACTGTCTTTTTTCCATTGGATATTCTTTCCTGATTCATTGCAAGTTGACCTTAGTATTGAGGGTCCATTTCTGGGGTTCCTATTCTGTTCCATTGGTCTATGTGTCTGTTTTTTTGCCAACACCATGTTGTCTTGATGATCACAGCTTTGTAATATAGCTTGACATCAGGAATTGTGATGTCCCCAGCTTTGGCATTCTTTTTCAACATTTCCCTGGTGTTTTGGAGTCTTTTCTGGTTCCATACAAATTTTAGGATTGTTTGTTCCAGCTATGTGAAAAATGTCAATGGTATTTTTTATAGGGATTGCATTGAAACTGTAGATTACTCTAGGTAGCCTAGACATTTTAAGAATGTTCATTCTTCCAATTCATGAGCATGAAATGTTTTTCCATATTTTGTATCTTCCTCAATTTTTTTTTTCATAAGTGTTTTGGAGTTTATAGAGTATAGATCCTTTGCTTATTTGGTTAGGTTTATTCCTAGGTACCTTATGATTTTTGGTGCAATTTTAAATGGACTATGTCCCTTCATTTCTCTTTTTTCAGTTACATTGATAGTGTGTAGAAATACAACTGATTTCTATACATTAATTTTGTATCCTGCCATGTTGCTGAATCACTATATGAGATCTAGTAATTTAGGGATGGTGTCTTCTGGGTTTTCCACATAAAGTATCTTGTCATCTGTGAAGAGAGAGAGTTTGACTTCTTCTTTGCCAATTTGAATGCCTTTTATTTCTTTCTGTTGTCTGACTGCTGAAGCTAAAACTTCTAGTACTATGTTGAACAACAGTGGTGAAAGTGGGCATCCCTGTCATATTCTGGACCTTAGGGGAAAAGCTCTCAGTTTTTCCTCTCTGAGAATTATATTCTCTGTGGGCTTTTAATAGATGGTTTTTATGATATTGAGGTATGTTCCCTCTAATGCTATATTTCAAAGAGTTTTAATCAGAAAAGGATGCTCTATTTTGTCAAATGGTTTGTCTGCATCAATTGAGAGGATCCTATGGTTCTTATCTTTTCTTTTGTTATTGTGCCCTATCACGTTGATTGATTTGCAAATGTTGAACTACACTCGCATCCCAGGAATAAATCCCACTTGGTCAATGTGGGAATAATCCTTTTAATGTACTATTGGATCTTATTGCCTAGGATCTTATTGAGTATTTTGGCATCCATGTTCATCAGAGGTATTGGTCTGTAGTTCTACTTTTTGATGGGGTCTTTGGTTTTGGAACTAGGGTAATACTGGCCTTATAGAACTAGTTTGGGAGTTTTCCTTCTGTTTCTATTTTTTTTTTTTGAAACAGCTTCAGTAGAATAGGTATGATTTCTTCTTTAAATGTTTGGTAGAATTCCCCTGGAAAGCCACCTGGCCCTGGACTCGTTTTTTGGTTGTTTTTGTTATTGTTTCAATTTCCTTACTGGTTATTGGTCTGTTCAGATTGTCTATTTCTTCCTGTTTCGGCAGTTTATAAATTTCCAGGAATGCATCCATTTCTTCCAGATTGCTTAAGTTTTTGGCATATAGTTGCTGGTAATAATTTCTAATAATTGTTTCTATTTCCTTGGTATTAGTTGTGGTCTCTCCCCTTTGATTCATGATTTTACTGATTTGGGTCCATTCTCTTTTCTTTTGGATAAGTCTGGCCAGAGGTTTATTGATCTTATTAATTCTTTCAAAGAACCAGCTTCCAATTTCATTGATCTGTTCTACTGTTTTTCTGGTTTCTAGTTCATTGATTTCTGTTTTAATCTTTATTATTTTTCTTCTCCTGCTTGGTTTAGGTTTTATTTGCTGTTCTTTCTCCAGGTCCTTTAGGTGTAAGGTTAGCTTGTGCATTTGGGATTTTTCTAATTTTCTGAGTGAGGCTTGGATGGCCATGTATTTCCCTCTTAGAACCACCTTTGCATTATCCCACAGGTTTTGAACTGATGTGTTTTCATTCTCATTAATCTCAGTGAATTGTTTAAGTTCTTCTTTAATTTGCTGGTTGACCCATTCATTCTTTGGCAGGATGCTCTTTAATTTCCAAGTGTTTTAGTTCCTGCCAAATTTCTTTTGTGATTGAGTTCCTGTTCCAAAGCACTGTGGCTTGAAAATATGCAGGGAAAAATCTCAATCTTTTGGTATCAGTTGAGACTTGATTTGTGATATAGTATGTATTCTCTTCTGGAGAAATTTCCATGTGCAGTCGAGAAGAATGAGTATTCTGTCATTCTAGTATGGATTGTTATGTAATATATCTAAGAAGTCCATCTGGTCTGATGTGCCCTTCAAAGCTCTTGTTTCTTTTTGATCTCCTGTAAATGATCCATCCATTGCTGTGAGTGGAGTGTTGTCGTATCCTACTACTAATATATTATTATCAATGTTTCTTTATTTTGGTTATTAATTGGTTTATATAATTGGCTGCTCCCTTTTTGGGGGCATAGATATTTACAATTATTAGATCTTCTTCTTGGATAGGCCCTTTAAATATGATAGAGTGTCCCTCTACATCTCTTACTATGGTCTTTGGTTTAAAATCTAATTTTTATTACATGAGGATTGTTACCCCAGCTTTCTTTGAGGTCCATTAGCATGGTAAATGGTTCTCCATCCCCTCACTTCCAATCTAGAGGTGTCTTTAAGTACAGAATGAGTCTCTTGTAGACATCATATGGATAGGTCCTACATTTTTAGCCAATTTGAAACCCTGTGTCTTTTCATGAGAATATTCAGCCCATTTACATTCAGAGTAACTATTGAAATATATGAATTTTGTTCCTTTGTATTGTCTGTAAAGTCCCTGATTCCATAGATTTTTCTGTTTCTTTCCAGTCTATGTGACTCTTGGGGTCTTTCTTCGTTTATAGAATCTCCCTTAATATTGGTTGTAGAGGTGGCTTGGGGGTCACATATTCTTTCAGTTCCGACCTGTCCTGGAAGCTCTTTCTCACTCCATCCATTCTGAATGACAGCCTTCCTGGATAAATTGTTCCTTGTTGTATATTCTTTTCATTTAGTACCCTTAATATGTCTTGCCAGACCTTTCTGGATTGCCAGGTTTCTATGGACAGTTTTGATGCTATTCTGATGTTCCTCCCTACATATATAAGGAACCTCCTCTCACTAGCTACTCTCAGGATTGTTTCTTTGGCTGTAAAATTTGCAAGCCTCATTATTGTATGTTCGGGTGTTGATCTATTTTTATTGAGCTTGGGAGCGGTCCTCTCTGCCTCTTGGACAGGTAATTTCTCAGCTATGATTTTCCACCCCATCGGAGATCCCAATAATTCTGATATTGGAATGTTTCCTGGTATCATTAATCGCTCCATCCTTTTTTCACATGTTACTAGCTGTTTATCTCTGTTTTCCTTTACTTTCTTCATTTCCATCAGTTTATCTTCTAGATCACTGATTCTCTCTTTGCCTCATTTACTTTGGTTGTTAGAGGATCCAATTTAGATTGTATCTCACTCATAGCATCTTTAAATTCTGCCTGATTCTATCTGACTTCTGCTCTCAGAGATTCTTCATTGTCACTAATGCATTTTTTCAAGATGAGCTATTGACTTTATGGTTGCTATCCTGAATTCTATCTCTGACATCTTGCTTACATCCATATCCATTAGTTCTGTGACAGAAGACATTGCCTCTGTTTCTTTTATTTGTTGAGAATTCCTCTTTCTAATCCAGTGGTTGAGTGAATAAGCAGAGTCCAAAATATCAACCACAACCCAAGCAAGATGCACCCTAACAAAATTTTGTGTGACCAGAGGCCACCACGGAAAAACAAAGCCAAAGTGAAACCCAAGAGTAAAATTTAAAAATTAAAACTAAAAAAAAAATTAAAAAGAAAAAAGGGGGGGAGTGGAAGGAGGACTATATCTCAGTGTGGACAAAGCAGAGTGTTCTGGATGTTCCTGGCTGTATTTTGGTCTGTGTGTTAGAGGACACTACATCCCAAAATTACAAAATGAAACTTGTATGTAAATAAAAGTGAAATTTAAGAGAGTGAAAAAAGGACTAAAATGAAGCACATATCTATAGAAAATATAGGTGTAAAAAATACAAGTTATAAAGCAACTGAAAAATAAGTTTATATAATAAATATCTAGTTGAAATGAGGAAAAAGTAAAAAGAAAAAAAGAGGAAAAGAATAAAAAAAGAAAAAAAAGGAGAAATTTATCTAAAAAATAAACAAATCATGAGACAACACCTGGACCTTGATATATAGTTTTCCCCTGGTGTTGGGGTTTTACAGTCTTATGGGATCCATAAGGTTGTTTTTCACATATTCTTCCAGCCTGTCTTCTGGGGGAGGCACTAGCCCTGCTGCTTCTCAGGTAACCCTGCCTGGGCGGATTTGCCACGCCCCCTGTTGGGGGGATAGTCTCACTGGAAACCCTTCCTCTGTGGGGTCTTTTTTCCTTGAAGGCTTTCCATGCCTCTTCGGAGGGTCAGAGCAAAAATGGCCACAAACTAAATCTCTGGCCCAGAGCAAAAATCACAGTCTGCTCTCTTTAATAAACCCTCCATGACAGTCTCCTCTTCTGTAGCACCACTGAATACTTCAGCTTCCCCTGGTACGTGCCCACTGCAACCCACTTGGAGGTAATCCCAGGGCCCCAGGAGTGCCACTGTCTTTTGTGAGTCTAGAACTGTGAGCAACTGAGAGCTTGAGTGTGCACCTGAAGCTCCTGGATCATGTCTGGATGCCACTCTAATGTCTTTTCCTGGCCACTACCTCCCTGCAAGTTTTTGCCTGGTCAGGTGCAGGTGTCACACTTTTTCAGGCTGCTCAGGAAAAGAGTGGTTACTGAAAGGCCAGACTTGAAGTTTATGGAGATCCAAGCTAAGAGTCCCTTCGTGGACTTGCTGACCATAACCGGCTTCCCGACTC
Organism: Ailurus styani; assembly: GCA_002007465.1. Lineage (NCBI taxonomy): Eukaryota > Metazoa > Chordata > Mammalia > Carnivora > Ailuridae > Ailurus > Ailurus styani. The sequence goes on along the minus strand of LNAC01000445.1, from coordinate 754,343 downwards.
CACTGCTTGGGCACTCTATCAGTTCAGGCATTGCCTTATGCTCTCTGGTTCCTTGTATACTGAGACCACAATGTCCTACCTAGAATTCTGCCTTTTCATTTCCAGAGTCACTTTCAGGGAGGGATGTCTCTCACTAAAGCAGATTTCTAAAAGTTCCTATTTTGCTCTCCAGTGTTATATCACTTTCCAGGAGTCAGCTTATGGGGGTTCCCTCCCCCTTCTGTTTATCTTCTAATATCTCCCCTTAGATTCACCACTCTGCACGTCCTACCTTGCAAAAAGCAGTTGATTTTCTGCTTGTAGAGATACAGATATGTATTTTTATATCTCAGGCTAATGTCATGGGTGTTCAAAATCGTTTGATAGATATTCAGCTAAATTCAGGGGACCAGTTGTAATGGGTCCCCTACTCCTCCACCATCTTGCCTCCCTCCCAGTGATTCATTCTTTCAATGTACTGTTGGATTTGATTTGCCAGTATTTTTTGAGAAATTTTTATCCATGTTCATCAGAGATAATGGCCTGTAATTCACTTTTTTAGTGGGGTCTTTCTTTGGCTTTGGAATCAGGGTAATGCTGGTTTCATAGAATTAATTAGGACGTTTTCCTTTTTTGAGAAAGTTTTCCTTTACTTTTATCTCTCCCTCTTTTTTTAAACAATGTGACAATAATAGACTTTCTTTTTTTCTTTCTTTCTTTCTTTCTCTTTCTCTTTCCCTTTCTCTCTCTCTCTCTCTCTCTCTCTCTCTCTCTCTCTCTCTCTCCCTCCCTCTCCCTCTTTATTTCTTTCTTTCATTCATTTCGTTATTAGCTCTTTTTTAAATGTTTGGTAGAATTTGCCTGTGAAACCATCTGGCCCCAGATTTCAGGTTTTTGGGATATTTTTGAATACTGAATTAATTTCTTTGCTGATTACTGGTCTGTTCAAGTTTCTATTTCTTCCTGTTTCAGTTTTGATAATTTATATAATTCTAGGAAGTTATCCATTTCTTCCAGATTGCCCAATTGGTTGGCATATAATTTTTCATATTATTCTCTTATAATTGTTTTTATTTCTGTGGTATTTGTTGTGATCTCTCTTCTCTCATTTGTGATTTTATTTGGCCGCTTCTCTTTCCTTTTTGATAAGTCTAGCTAGGGGTTGATGAGTATTATTAATTCTTTCAAAGAACCAGTTCCTGGTTTCAATGACCTGTTGCATTTTTTGTTTGTTTGTTTCTATATCACTATCTCTGCTCTAATCTTTATTATTTCCCTTCTTCTGTTGGCTTTGGGCTTCATATTTTCTTCTTTTTCTTGCTTCTTTATGTGTAAGTTTAGGTTGTGTGTTTGAGATTTTTCTTGCTTCTGTAGGTAAGCTCTATTGCTATATACTTCCTTTTTATGACTACTTTTGTTACATCCCAAAGGTTTGGGACAGGCATGTTCTCATTATCACTTGTTTCTATGTATTTTTAAAAATTTAATCTTTGATTTCCTGGTTGATCCATTCATTCTTTAGTAGGATATTTTTAATGTCCATGTATTTGTGGTCTTTCAAAGTTTTTCTTGTGGTTGAACTCAAGTTTCCTAACATTAAGGTCTGAAAATATGCATGGCAGGATCTCAATCTTTTTGTACTTGTTGAGGCCTGATTTGTGACCTAGTATTGATCCATTCTGGAGAATGTCCCATATACACTTGAAAGGAATGTGTATTCTGCTGTTTTAGGATGAAACGTTTTGAATATATCTGTTAAGTCCATCTGGTCCATTGTGTCATTCAAAGTTATTATATCCTTGTTGGTTTTCTGCTTAGATGATCTGTTCATTAGTGTGAGTAGGGTGTTAAAGTCCCCTACTCTTATTTTATTATTATCAATGTGTTTCTTTATGTTTGCTACTAATTGTTCTGTATATTTAGCTGCCCAATTTGGGGGCATAAATATTTACAATTTTGAGATCTTGTTGAATATACCCCTTTATTATGATATAGTGCCCTTCTTCATCTCTTGGTTTAAACAATTCATTTTTCATTCCTCTGCTTCTTACATCCTTGTGGTTTTTATATTCAGTTGGTTTTGAATTCAGTTATTGCAATTTTTTTTGGCTTGACTATTTTTTAGGTATTTATCTCTGTGGTAAGGGACTCCCTGGTGTCACAGATGCTTTTCTCAAACCCAGCTAGTATCCTTATCATTGTTACCTTAAATTCTGAAACAGACATATTGCTTATATCTCTTTTGACTACAATCCTGGCTGTGACTTTTTCTTCTTTTTTCTTTTGGCATGAATTCCTCCATTTTTCCATTTTGTCTGGGTCTCTGTCTTCTCCTGTAAGTTAGGAAATCCTATCATGTTTCATTCTTTTGAGAATAATGGCTTTATGAAGAAGAGGTCATATACTGTCCAGGGCCTAGTGCTTCAGAATGTGTCTCTTGTGTGTGCTATGTGCACTCTGCTTCTGTGTTTTGGCTACTCTTTCCCTCAGGCCAGTCCTTTGTAGAATTTCTCTTTGCCTGTGGGGGAAGTGTTAGGACATTGGCCATAGTGTGGCAAGTTTTAACTAGGTATGCTCTGGTTGGCTTGTCAAAAGAGACCTGGTGCTATTTCCACAAGAGCTGAAGCTTTGCAGAACTCTGTGGTCATTGAGTGTTGTGCATGCAGGGTGTTTGTGCTGGTGTTTTGTGGGAGGGTCCTACTGTTCTCATGTACACATGCCTTAGAAAAAAAACAGCACTTGCAGAACACTGGGGGGCTGAGAGGGGCAGGCAGAACTTGGTGTAAGAGGTTGTCTTTTGGTGTTGGTGCTGTGCTGCTTCCTGAAGTTAGTTTATGCTGTGTGGAACAGGTGAGAGAAGTGACCCCCTAGCTCCATATATGGAGAGGAGAGTTTCCACCTGCTGCTGTCCAGGAAATCATCCCAGAAGGGCAAAAAATCTTCCCCAATGTATCCCAGGTGTCTCTCAGATCCCTGACTTCACACTGTCTGTGTCTAGGCTCTCTGCCTGCCTGGTAGTGCTGTGCACCTGTATTTCATTTCAGGCAGGCTGGCTAAGTTTTAAACTCCAATGTTTAGGGACAGGGTGTGGGAAGTCTCCCTGCCCTGGGACTGATGCAATTTTGTCCCAGAAGGACAGTTGCACCAAGCACTGGGGCATGAAATTTGGTGTAAAGCACTGCAAAGAGCCAGTGTCTAGGTTAGCTGGTCTCATCAGGTGTCTCTACACCTATGCTGACAGACGGGGGAGGGTAATGGTGTCTGCAGGTTCTTTTTTCCTTCAGAGAGGTAGTGCCATCTCTTCAAGCTGTGCTCCATGAAGGGGGAACCATCTCTCCCAGTGCCTCCCAATGTATCCTCAGATTGTGCTTTCTGTTCCTGGGCTTTCTGCTGTCCCTGTCCACATGAGCACTGCAACACCTTCAGGACTCCACACCAATCATGCTTCAGACCTTTTAAACTCCAATCTTTGAGTCCTGCTGGTTGTAAAAACTCACAAAAGTCAGCCCTCTCATTTTCCCAGTCAATGGCTTTGAGGAAGTGTTTTCCTTTTTTCCTTGTGTGAGCCCCTATCTGTTCCCCTCTTTCTCGCCCCCGTCTTTCTCTCACCTCTCTTTGTGACCAGAGCTCCCTCTCTTCCACAGCACCCATGATCACTTTCTCCCCCAAATCATGTCTCTGCACTTCCTACCTTCCATTATGTTGCTTCTTCTCCTCTCTAGTCATGCAGTTTGTTCTATCTGTCCTCAGATTGGTTTCTTGGGTATTCAGAATAATTTGACATTTATCTAGCTGGGGGCCAAGGCAAGCCTAGGGTCCTCCTACTACTCCACCATAGTATCTTCTGCCCCTGTGTTGATATTCTTGACTGTGTCCCACAAGTCTCTGCAGCACTATTCATTATTTATTCTTTTTGTCTTCTTTACCTCAGACTAGAATATATTTATTGATCAATGTTAGAGTTCACTGATTCTTTCTTCCAATATATCAAATCAGTTAAGCTCCACTAGTGACATTTCCAGCTCATGTATTGTACACTTCAACCACAAAATTTATATTTGATTTGTTATAATAGCTTCTACTTTTATTAATATTTTCTTTTAGGTGATACATCAGTCATAATTTATTGAATTCTTTAGCCTTTTTTAGTTCTTATTTAATGGCTTCTCTAAGTTTTAAATATGCATCATTTACTTCACACGATATATATAGTTTTAATACTGACTTACTTCCAAAAAATACAAGATATTGCACAAGTATATTTCTGTTTAAACCCAATTCTTAGTACTATTGTCACTAGGTATGATTTAGGTATATTAAATGTTATGAGTTATAAAATCTTCAATACAATGTTATATGTTTCACTTGAAATAGTCATATGACTTTTATTATATTAATATAAAAATAGAAAAAATGTTTTGTTATGTATTATATTAATCCACATATTTGCCATTTCCAGTGACCTTTATTTATGTAGATATGAGTTGCCACCTATGATCTTCTGGGAATTTTTGTTGTCATTGCTGCTGTAGGTATTTGTTTGGACCAATCACTAAATTCTGTCTACCCTATAGTGGGCAGCAGCTATTATCTCTTATAGCTTTTACCTGCTGTGTTTTTTAACATGGTTCCCTGGGTTTTCCTCTGAAACCAGTTTGTTGTTAGACCAAAAATCTGGATGGGGTTTATAGGCCAATTTCAGAGGTAATCTCAGTGTCCTTGCTTCTGGGGATTTTCCTTTAAATTTCCAATTGATTGGCCACACTTGGGCTCTATCATCTAATACCTTAAGTAAAATAAGACTTCCCTTTATGCTTTTCAAGGTAGCCTTCATTGGTGGAATCCATACAGTTGAGAAAGGAGCAGCTTCAAAAAACTCATCCAGTGCAGCTGTCTTTCAATGCAAAACACCTTTATGGTCCCTATCAGGTGTTATGTTTTGTTTTGTTTTGTTTTATTTGTTTCTGCTCTGTCACTTTGTGCTTTCCCATGCACATGTTTAGTTTAGTGGACAGGTAAGAGCTACAGTAAGGCTTTGGGTCTCATTCTTTCTCATGTCTTTTGACATGAATTTCTTTCTTAAATTTATGGCTTATTTTCCAGTCCTAATATCTGTTCTGTTGTATATCAAACTAGTAGTACTATGATTTTCTGCCCAACCGTTTTCTGTTTGGGGAACTCCCTCGGACAAGAGGAGTACAAATTCATATTTCTTTTCTCTTGCAGATACAGTTTTTCAAGAAGAAACTGTCCTCTGACTTTACTCTGCTTTTGAATGTTTTCTAGTACTTTAAAATAGTTGCTTTTTATTATTAGTCCAGGTTTTATAATTATCTATACACAACAATTTCACTTCTCTTCTATTATAGAAATTCTCTCCAAGAATGAAGTTTCAGAAAAAAAAATGTGTGTACAAACATTTAACTGTAGTATTATGTATTCATAAAATTTGTATTGTAAAGTAACATGACAAATCATATCCATGCAATATTACATAGTTAATGAGGTGATAATTATGAAGGCTGTGCAAAACAGAAAATGTGTTTTATATAAATATTAGATGATTAGAGAAAAATACAGAATTATATCTTCATGTACGCATGTTGACAATAGGTAGTAGAGCATGTGGAAAACAGAATCATTCATTTTGAATGTAGAATTATGAAAAGTTTCTTTCTTATCTATTCATTCATTCAACAACTCTGGTGAGTACCATTAAATGCCAATGTGCCTGTATAGCTAAAACTTTAAATATTACCATTCTCATAGAACTTCAAATCTTACATAAATGCATATAAGAGGAAGAATAATTTTATAATGGACAAAATTTGCAAACAAATAAGCTGTACAGTATGCACGGTGAATAGAAATAAACAGATCTTAAGTTTTTTACTCTTTTTTTCTATTTCAAATTATTAAATTTGTTAATAAAATAGTACACACTCATTTTAGAAAAAATGCATATATATATATATATATATATATATATATATATATATATATTTAAAGAGTAGGAATGGGGTAGCTGGTTGGTTCAGTCAGGTAAGCAGCCAACTCTTGGTTTCAGCTCAGGTGATGATCTCAAGGTCCTGGGATTAAGCCCCATGTCAGGCTCCCTTCTCTCTCACTCTTCCCCTTCCCCCACTCACATTCTCTCTCTTTCTCTAAAATAATAAATAAATAAGTATTAACAAAATAAAGAGTAGGCATAACTTTACCTGACTTTTGCAGGAAGTTTAGACTTTATCGTGTTACCTCTGAGTTAGAAAGCAGAGATAATTTTGGATCCATATTTAGGTATTGTGTTAAATTTTATAATAAAAAAAACATTTAAACCTTTGTGCTATAATATAGAATTTTGTATACTACAAATTTGATATTCCAAAAAGACCTCTTACTCATGTTTTTTGCCTTCTACACATTTACAACTTAACAGTGCTGACTTGAGTGAAATTGGTGTAAAGCATAACTTATAGAAATTCCAGTGTTTGGAAACCAAAACACATGTAATACAGATATATAAATATATAGATTCATATACAGATATAGTTATAGATATAGATACAGATATAGATACAGATACAGATATATTCTGTTGGATGTTTCCCTTGATTAAAGCTAAGCCTTGAGTTATGGCTTCATCAAAGAAGATAGCCATAAGAATAAGTTGATTCTGAAAATATTAACTTAGAAGCAAAGTAGAATTCTACAGCTTGTATTATAGGTATTAATATGCATTTTCTATGTTTCCACCCTTTTTTCATGTTGAGCTCCTTGAAGGTGAGGGCTATATTGGATTTTTTTTTCTGTACAAAGTTTTTGCACAATGCCCTACACATAAGTACATTCAATAAATGTTTTATTAAAAAATCTAAAAACTGGGCGCCTGGGTGGCTCAGTGGGTTAATGCCTCTGCTTTCGGCTCAGGTCATGATCTCAGGGTCCTGGGATCGAAGCCCGCATCAGGCTCCCTGCTCAGCGGGGAGCCTGCTTCCCCCTCTCTCTCTCTGCCTGCCTCTCTGCCTCCTTGTGATCTCTCTCCCTCTGTGAAATAAATAAATAAAATCTTTAAAAAAAATCTAAAAACTGGAAGATACATCTCTAGAAACACGTGAAACAGAAAGAATCTTTTTGGTTTTTTAATTCACTTGAAAATGTAATCCAAAATATTTGGAATCATTTTAACATCAATCATCATCTAACCTGCTGTTTTCTTCTCTCCCTTTCACCTCTATTTCATTTTAAACTATAGCTAAATGTTTTATCTTGCAAACTGTACACATGCAATGAGAATAAGGAGAATTTAGTATAGCTGACTCTAAAAGAAGTAATGAGGGCACGTGTGAAATAAAACTAAACTTAGTAGATTCTTACCAAATTCGACACATCTTTCAAGGCTGCTTAAAAGGGAAATCCATCCCTAGCTATTTATGCATTTGTAGAGCAACAATTGCTTTGATAAAGGGAAAACTTTTAAAAATTATTCTAACCTAAAATAAAAGCTAGACCAATTGCCTCCAAGACCACAACATAAAGCCTAAGTTTTTAAAACTATTTCACAAATTATTTAATTTAAACTCAACCTTGAATGAGTAGTGTAACATAGGTCATTCTGGGTATAAGTGATATACATTTATCAGTTAACAAATATTTAGTGAGCCCTAATAAACATGAAGTTTGGTGTTAGGTGCTGAGGTGGTAATGGTAAAATAAACAGACATAGTCTCTGCCATCATGGTGCATATATTTTAACAATCATAACTAGTATAATGATCAACTTTGTTTATAATGACCAATAAAATATTGACCTTAAGAAAGCATAGTTAGCATAGAATCAGAAGTAAATAACATTTACTTCATTCACAGTGTTTACTACAAAATTCCCTAGAGATATGGCTCAACCAAAAGGCATATTTAGAATAATTCTTTTAATTGTATTAGTAATGATAGCTGATATTTAATGTTTACCTACCACTTCCCACAAAATGCTCTAAGCCACTGACAAGTATTAACTTATTTAATCTTCACAATAACCCTGAACGGCATGTACTATGATTATCTTCATTTTACAAATGAGCAAACTGAGATTTATAGAGGTTAGTAAGTTATCCAGAATCATTCAACTGTAAAGTAACAGAATTTTTTTAAGTAGACTAGCTCCCAGGTCAATACCTTCAATCATTCTGAAGCTCACCACTTATGGAGGGTTTAGGACGCAGTTACATAGATGACAACTTGAAGGTTATTTTCCAAATTCATTCAAGCACCATTTAAAAATATTTTAATTTAAGAGAAACCAAATTTAAGTTCATGTCTGTATGTATGTGCAAAGGATCAAAAGAAAACATAACTTTAATAAATTCACTTTTAGTAATGAGATTTGTATGAAGTTTATTACAAGTAGTATTGCCAATTTACAATACTTTCCTGGTTAAAAAATATCAGAATGTTTCAAGGATTCCATCATTAGTTGTGTATCTAAATATATATTTCTCACTCATTTCATAGACCTGTGTGTTGAAAGTACTATATACCAGAAGCTGGGAATATAAAGGATTTAGAGTCTAGGGGGAGGAAAAAAGGAAACTGGTAACTAAAATGCATTTCAGTGAATGCTAAAGAGTACCCTGTAGCTGTTCTGTTGGAGGACAAATACTTCGTGATTATTATTGTTCTTTAATACATTGTTAAAATTTAGAGCATTCATTTACTTATTTATTTTCATTACAACATAATGTATTATTTGTTTCAGGGGTACAGGTCTGTGAATCATCAGTCTTACACAATTCCCAGCTCTCACCATAGCAAATACCCTCCCCAATGTCCATAACCCAGCCACACTATCCGCCCCACCTGAAACCCTCAGTTTGTTTTGTGAGGTTTGTCTCCCTCTCTGGTCCCATCTTGTTTCATTTTTCCCTCCCTTCCCCTCATGACACCTCCTATCCTACATCTCAAATTCCTCATATCAGAAAGACCATATGATAATTGTATTTCTCTAACTGTCTTATTTTGCTTAGCATAATACCCTCTAGATCCATCCATGTCATTGCAAATGACAATATTATGTGTTTTTTGATGGCTGCTTAGTATTCCATTGTGTATATATACCATATCTTCTTTATCCATTCATCTATTAATGGACATGTAGACTCTTTCCATAGTTTAGCTATTGTGGCCATTGTTGCTATAAACATATGGGTGCATATGCCCCTTCAGATCACTACATTTGTATCTTTAGGGTAAATACCCAGTACTGCAATTGCTGGGTCAAAGGGTAGTTCTATTTTCAACTTTTTGAGGAACCTCCATACTGTTTTCCAGAGTGACTGCACCAGCTTGCATCCCCACCAAGAGTGTAGAAGGGTTTCCCTTTCTACACATCTTCACCAACATCTGTCATTTCCTGACTGGATAATTTTAGTCATTCTGACTGGTATGAGGTGGTATCTCACTGTGGCTTTGATTTGTATTTCCCTGATGCCAAGTGATGTTAAACATTTTTTCATGTGTCTGTTGGCCATTTGGATGTCTTCCTTGGAGAAGTGTCTGTTCATGTCTTCTGCCCATTTCTTGGCTGGATTATTTGTTTTTTGGGTGTTGAGTTTGCTAAGTTCTTTATTGATTTTGGATACTAACTTTTTATATGTCATTTGCAAATATCTCTTCCTATTCTGTTGGTTGTCTTCTGGTTTTGTTGACTGTTTCCTTTTCTATGCAAAAGTTTTTTGATTTTCATGAAGTCCAAATAGTTCATCTTTCCCTTTGCTTCCCTTGTCTTTGGTGATGTTTCTAGGAAGAAGTTGCTGTGGCTGAGGTCGAAGAGGTTGCTGCCTCTGTCCTCCTCAAGGAATTTGATGGATTCCTGCTCACGTTAAGGTCTTTCATTCATTTTGAGTCTATTTTTGTGTGGTGTAAGGAAATGGTCAAGTTTCATTCTTAAAATTTAGAGAAGTTTAAATTTATGGCATCATTGCAAAGATTGTACAGACTTTCCATATATATATATATATATATATATATATATATATATATATACACTCAGTATCCTATTAATAATATCACACATTAATATAGTACATTTTTCACATTTAATGAACCAATGTTGATACATTACTTTTTTAATTTAATTTTAATTTTTTTGGTGTTCAATGATTCATTGTTTATGCACCACACCCAGTGATACATTATTATTACCTAAACTTTTAGGTGGCCTAAAAATTCTTTAGAATGTAATTTTGACCTGAAATTTAAATGGTTAGTGGAAAACATAAGGGAGAAGCAAGATGGCAGAGGAGTAGGAGACCAATTATAATCAGGTCCCAGGAGTTTAGCCAGATAGTTATCAAACCTTTCTGAACACCTACAAATTCAACAGAAGATCAAAGAGAAGAAGAACAACAATTCTAGGAACTGTAAATCGACCACTTTCTGGAAGGTAGGACCTGCAGAGAAGTGAATCTGAAGTGACTGGAAGGTAGACCCCAGGGGGAGGAGCCAGCTCCCGGCAAGTGAGAGAGCAACAGAGCACAAAATCAGAACTTTTAGAAGTCTGCTCCACTGAGGGACGTTGCCCTAGAGGCTAAGTGGGGTGTGAAGCCCTTGCAGAGACAGTGTGATCTCAGGACCCACGGGGACACAAAAATACCAGGGATGTCTGAGTGTGACACGAATCAAAGAGGGAAAGCTGACTGCAGAGACACAGCCAAGCCGAGGAGGGGTCTCTCAGTGCAGTGTTACCTTAAAACGTGATCCAAAGTACAGTAGGGCCACTTCTCTTTGAGCAGGGACCCCACAAGTGGCAGATCCAGAGAGACACCCTCCTTCTTCCTCTGGGAGGAGCGACACAGGAGCATGCAGCAGGAATCTGCTGGGTTTGGAGATTCCAAATGGGTCTGTGCACTAGAGATAGAAATGCTTATTCACAGGCTGCGTGAGCTCAGAGTGCAGCTGGAGACCAGGGAGTCAGGAGGGACTGACTGTTTTTCTCTGAGGATGCACTGAAAAGTGGTGTCCTGAGCTCTGCGCTCCTCCAGGTCAGAGATTGGGAGGGCGCCATTTTCATTCCTGTCGACCAAAGCTGTATGGAAAGCATTCAGGGAACAAAAGCTCCCAAGAGCGAACCCCAGCTGATTACATAGCTTGGCCCCTGGCAAGGGCAGTGCAATTCGCCTTGGGCAAAGACACTTGAGAATCAGAGCAACAAGCCCCTCCCCCAAAAGATCAGCAAGAAAATTGAGCCAAGACCAAGTTTACTGATCACTGAGAATTGTGGAATTCCAGAGCTAGGGGAAAGCAACACATAGAATTCATGGCTTTTTCCACGTGATCCGTTAGTCTTTCGAAGTTAGATTTTTTGAACTTTATTTTTTCTTTAAATTTTTCCTCTTTCCTATTTTAACGTTTTTTAACTATTATATCTTATTGATACCTTTTTAAAATCTTTTTTATTTTCATTGTTATAGTCAGATCTTATCCCCTCATTGTATTCAACATTATTTTTTGTATACATATAGGATCTGTTCAATTCACCAGTCCAATATAGAGAGATATAGACATAGATATAGATATAGATAGAGACATAGATATAGAAATAGATATAGAGACAGAGACAGAGATAGAAATAGATATAGATAGAGACATAGATATAGATATAGATACAGATATAGATATACCTATAGATATAGATTTTTTTCCTCTTTTTTTTTCCCACTTTCTCCCCTCCCCCCATTTTGGACCTCTTCTGATTTGGTTAGTGTATATTTTTCTGGGGTCATTGCTACCCTTTAGCATTTTATTCTCTCATCCATCTATTCTTATCTGGATAAAATGACAAGGCATAAAAATTCACCACACACACACACACACACACACAAAGCAAGAGGAAGTAACAATGGCTAGGTACCTAATTAATGTGGACATTAGTAATTTCAAAAATAGAGTTCAGAATGACGATTATCAAGGTGCTAGCTGGGCTCAAAAACAGCATGGAAGACAATAGATAATCCCTCTCTAGAAAAGTAAAAATCCTTTCTGGGGCAATATAAGAACTAAAACCTAACCAAGTTGAAATCAAAAAAGCTATTAATGAGGTGCAATCATAAATGGAGACTCTTACTGCTAGGATAAATGAGGCAGAAGAGAGAATTATGACATAGAAGACCAAATGATAGAGAATAAAGAAGCAGGGGAAAAGACAGACAAACAAATACTGGACCATAAGGGGAGAACTCCAGAGATAAGTGAAACCATAAGACAAAACAATATTAGAATAATTGGGATCCCAGAAGAAGAAAGAGAGAGAGGGGCAGCAGGTATATTGGAGCAAATTATAGTACAGAATTTTCCTAATTTGGCGAAGGGAACAAGCATCAAAATCCAGGAGGCACAGAGAACCCCCTCAAAATCAATAAAAATAGGTCAACATCCCATCATCTAATAGTAGAATTTACAAGACTAACCGACAAAGTGAAAATCCTGAAAGCAGCTTGGAACGAGAGGTCTATAACATACAATGGTAGAAATATTAGACTGACAGCAGACCTATCCACAGAGACTTGTCAAGCCAGGAAGAATTGGCATGATACATTCAGAGCACTAAATGAGAAAACATGCAGCCAAGAATACTATATCCATCTAGGCTATCACTGAAAATGGAAGGAGAGATAAAAAGCTTCCAGGACATATAAAAACTAAAGGAATTTGCAAACACCAAGCCAGCCCTACAGGAAATATTGAGAGGGGTCCTCTAAGCAAAAAGAGAGCCTAAAAAAATAGATCAGAAAGGAAGAGACACAGTATACAGTAATAGGAACCTTACAGGCAATACAATAGAACTAAATTCATATCTCAATAGTTACCCTGAATATAAATGGTCTAAATGCCCCAATTAAAAGACACAGTGTATCAGAATGGATAAAAAAGAAGACCCATCAATATGCTTTCTACAAGAAACTCATTTTAGACCCAAAGACACCTCCAGATTTAAAGTGAGGGGGTGGAAAACAATTTATCATGCCAATGGACATCAAAAGAAAGCTGGGGTGGAAATCATTATATCAGATAAATTAGACTTTAAGCCAAAAACCATAATAAGAGATGAGAAAGGTCCCTATATCATACTTAAAGGGACTGTCCAACAAGAAGATCTAATAATGTTAAATATCTATGCTCCTAATATGGGAGGAGCCAATTATATAAACCAATTAATAACAAAATCAAACAAACACATTGACAGTAATACAATAATAGTAGGGGCCTTTGACACCCCCCTTACTGAAATTGAAATGTCATCTAAGCAGAAGATCAACAAGGAAAGAAAGGCTTTAAATGGCATACTGGACCAATTGGACATTGCAGATATATTCAAAACATTCCATACCAAAACAACAGAATACATATGCTTTCTCTAGTGCACATGGAATATACTGCAGAATAGATCACATCCTTGGTCACAAATCAGGAGACAACTGGTACCAAAAGATTGGGATCATTCCGTGCGTATTTTCAGACCATAATGGTGTGAAACTAGAATCAATCACAAGAGGAAAGTTGGAAAGAACTCAAATAAATGGAAGCTAAAGAATATTTTATGAATGAATGAATGGGTGAACCAGGAAATTAAAGAATTAAAAAAAATCATGGAAACAAATGAAAATGAAAACACAATTGTGGGGCGCCTGGGTGGCTCAGTGGGTTAAAGCCTCTGCTTTCGGCTCAGGTCATGATCTCAGGGTCCTGGGATCGAGGCCCGCATCGGGTTCCCTGCTCAGCGGGGAGCCTGCTTCCCCCTCTCTCTCTCTGCCTGCCTCTCTGCCTCCTTGTGATCTTTCTCCCTCTGTGAAATAAATAAATAAAATCTTAAAAAAAAAAAGAAAACACAATTGTGCAAATTCTTTGGGACACAGCAAAAGCAGTCCTGAGAGGAAAGTATATAGCAATACAAGCCTTTCTCAAGAAGCAAGAAAGGTCTCAAGTACACAACCTAACCCTACACCTAAAGGAGCTGGATAAAAAACAGCATAGAAAGCCTAAGCACAGCAGGAGAAGAGAAATAATGAATATCAGAGCAGAAATCTATGAAATAGAAAGAAATTCTTTGAAAGAAATAATAAGATTGATAACCCCAGACCAGACTTATACAAAAGAAAAGAGAAAGGACTCAAATTAATAATACCATGAATAAAAAAGGAGAGATCACAACCAACACCAAAGAAATACAAACGATTATAAAAACATATTATGAGCAATTATTCAGTATCAAATTTGATAATCTGGAAGAAATGGATGAATTCCTAGAGACATATAAATAACCAAAACTGACCCATGAAGAAATAGAAAACCTGAATAGACCCATTACCAATAACAAGACTGAAGCAGTCATCAAAAATCTCCCAACAAACAATATCCCATGGCTAGAAGGCTTCCCAGGACAATTCTACCAAACATTTAAAGAAGAATTAATACCTATTCTCCAGAAATGCTTCCAAAAAATAGAAATGGAAGGAAAACTTCCAAACTCATTTTATGAGGCCAGCATTACCTTGATCCAAAAACCAGGCAAAGTCCCCATCAAAAAGGAGAATTACAGACCAATATCCTTGATGAACACAGACGCAAAAATTCTCAACAAAATCCTAGCCAATTGGATCCAACAAAATATTAAAATGATTATTCAACACTACCATGTGGGATTTATTCCCTGGCTGCAAGGTTGGTTCAACATCCTCAAATCAATTAATGTGATACAAGACATTAATAAAAGAAAGAACAAAACCATATGATCCTCTCAATAAATGCTGAAAAAGCAATGACAAAGTACAGCATCCTTTATCAAAACTCTTCACAGTGTAGGCATAAAGGGTAAATACCTCAATATCAGCAAAGCCATCTGTGAAAAACCCACAGAGAATATCATTCTCAATGGAGAAAAACTGAGAGCTTTTCCCCTAAGGTCAGGAACACGGCAGGGCTGTCCACTATCACCACTGGTATTCAATGTAGTACTAGAAGACCTAGTCTCAGCAATCAGACAACAAAAAGAAATGAAATGCTTATGAATCAACAAAGAAAAAGTCAAATTCTCACTCTTTGCAGATGATATGATACTTTATTTGGAAAACCCAATGGACTCCACTCTAAAACTGCTAGAACTCATACAGGAATTCAGTAAAGTGTCAGGATATAAAATCAATGCACAGAAATCAGCTGCATTTGTATATACCAACAACAAAACAGAAGAAAGAGAAATTAAGAAGTCTATTCTATTTACAAATGCACCCAAAACCATTAGATATCTAGAATAAACCTAACCAAAGAAGCAAAGATTTTGTACTCAGAAAATTATAAAGTGCTCATGAAAGAAATTGAGGAAGACACAAAGAAATGGAAAAACATTCCATGCTCATTTATGGGAAGAACAAATATTGTGAAAATGTCTATGCTACCTAGAGCAATCTACACATTTAATGCAATCTCCAGCAAATTACCAGCAATTTATTTCAAAGAAATGGAACAAATAATCCTAAAATATATGTGGAACAAGAAAAGACCCTGAATAGTCAAAGGAGTGTTGAAGAAGAAAACCAAAGTTGGTGGCATCACAATTCCATACTTCAAGCTCTATTACAAAGCTGTAATCATCAAGACAGTATGGTACGGGCACAGAAAGAGACACAAGGATCAATGGAACAGAATAGAGAGCCCAGAAATGGACCCTCAACTCTATGGTCAACTAATCTTCGACAAAGCAGTAGAGAATGTCCAGTGGAAAAAAGACAGTCTCTTCAACAAATGGTGTTAATGAACCTGGACAACCACATGCAGAATAATTAAACTGGATCATTTCCTTACACACACACACACACACACACACACACACACACAAATAGACTCAAAATGGATGAAAGATTGAGATATGAGAAAGGAATCCATCAAAATCCTTGAGGAGAACACAGGCATCAACCACTGTGACCTCAGCTACAGCAACTTCTTCCTAGGAACATAACCAAAGGCAAGGGAAAGAAGGACAAAAATGAAGTATTGGGACTTCATCAAGATTAAAAGCTTTGCACAGCAAAGGAAACAGTCAATAAAACCAAAAGACAACTGACAGAATGGGAGAAGATATTTGCAAATGACATATCAGTTAAAGGCCTTATATCCAAAATCTATAAAGAACTCATCAATCTCAACAGCCATAGAACAAATAATCTAGTCAAGAAGTGGGCAGAAGACTGAACAGACATTTTCTAAAGAAGATATCCAAATGGCCAACAGACACATGAGAATGTGCTCAACATCACTTGGCATCAACGAAATACAAATCAAAACCACAGTGAGATACCATCTCACACCAGTCAGAATGGCTAAAATCAACAAGTCATGAGATGATAGATGTTGGTGAGGATGCAGATAAAAGGGAACCCTCCTACACTGTTGGTTGGAATGCAAGCTGGTGCAGCCACTCTGGAAAACAGTATGGAAGTTCCTCAAAAAGTTGAAAATAGAACTACCCTACGACTCAGCAATTGCACTACTGGGTGTTTACCCTACAGATATAAATGTAGTGATCTGCCAGGTCACGTGCACCCAAATATTTATAGCAGGAATCTTCACAATAGCCAAACTATGGAACAAACCTAGCTGTTCATCAACAGATGAATGGATAAAGAAGATAGGGTATATATATATACAATGGAATACTTTGCAGCCATCAAAAGAAACGAAAACTTTCTGTTTGCAACGATGTGGATGGAACTGGAGGGTATTATGCTAAGTGAAATAATTCAATCAGAGAAAGACAATTATCATATGATCTCTCTGATATGAGGAATTTGATAGGCAGGTCAGGGGGTCATGTGGAGTAGGGAGGGGAAAAATGAAGCAAGATGGCATTGGGAGAATGACAGACCATAAGAGACTCTTTTTTTTTAAGATTTTATTTATTTATTTCACAGAGGGAGAGAGATCACAAGGAGGCAGAGAGGCAGGCAGAGAGAGAGAGGGGGAAGCAGGCTCCCCACTGAGCAGGGAGCCCGATGCGGGCCTCGATCCCAGGACCCTGAGATCATGACCTGAGCCGAAAGCAGAGGCTTTAACCCACTGAGCCACCCAGGCGCCCACCATAAGAGACTCTTAATCTCACGAATCAAATAGACGGTTACTGGTGGGTGGGAAGGTAGGGATAGGGTGGATGTGTTATGGACATTGGGGAGGGTTAGTCCTATGGTGAGTGCTGTGAAAGGTGTAAGCCTGATGATTCACAGACCTATACCCTTGGGGCTAATAATAATAAATAAAATTAAATAAAATAAAAGGTTAGTGGAATTTTATGAGACTCCAAAGGTACCTTATGTAGGGGGGACAACTCATTCAGAGTCATAGATGTGTAAAATAACATGGTATCCTTGGAAAAGCAATAATTTTATGGAGCTGGTTGAAGAGGTGATTGGGGTCAGAATGACTAGAAAGATAAATTGAAGGTGATTTTTGTGAAAAGTTTTCTACTTTAGCTTTCTTCTTGGTATCTTTAGAATTATAAATGAATAACAATTCAAATTGTTAGAAGTGAATATATACAAATTTAAAGTTAGCTAATGAACAGTATTAAAAAGAAGAAAACGTTTTCTCAGTGAAATTTATCTTCTTAGAACTGAGGCCCAGCACTGTCACTTTCTAGTAACATACACAAAGTGAAAGTGAAACTGCAGAAATACTGAGACTTTGTAACTGCTAAAGCAATACAGAAGAAAACTCTTCCAAGATGGCAGCTTTGTGACAGTTACTGTTAAAGTAGTTATTAATCATGGGATTTGTCATTATAGGTAGTGATAGTCTCTCTTGATACATATACATATTTATAAAAGACATATTGATAAGACATGGTAAGTCATTTCTATCGCTACTCATTTAAGGCCTTGCATTAGTCTCCTAGGGCTCCTATAACATCAAAAAATAAGCTGAGTGGATTAATCAACAAATATTTATTTATTTATTTATTATTTTAATTTAAATACAATTTAGTTAATGTATAGCATATTATTAGTT
Organism: Ailurus styani; assembly: GCA_002007465.1. NCBI lineage: Eukaryota > Metazoa > Chordata > Mammalia > Carnivora > Ailuridae > Ailurus > Ailurus styani. The sequence continues at coordinate 736,316 of LNAC01000445.1, read as the reverse complement.
TCAGGGATAGAATTTAGTGATTCATCAGTTGCATATAACATCCAGTGCTCATTACATCAAGTACCCTCTTTAATGTTCATTACCCAATTATCCCATCCTCCACCCACCTTCCCTCCAGCAAATCTCAGTTTGTTTGTTTCCTATAGTTAAGAGTCTCTTATGGTTTGCTTCTTTCTCTGTTTTTATCTTATTTTATATTTCCCTCCCTTCCCTATGTTCATCTTTTTTGTTTCTTAAACTCCACATATGAGTGAAATCATATGATAATTATCTTTCTCTGATTGACTTATTTCATAAAATCATATGGTATTTGTCTTTTTCTTGACTCAACAGACATTTATTTCTCATAGTTCTGGAGGCCAAAATTCCAATAGCAAAGTGCTTTCCACTGTGAGCATTTCCTGTTCCTGGGTTCCATACAGCCCTCTTCTCACCGTGTCCTCACATGGCAAAGAGAAAACAATCTCTGTCTCTTCCTCTTCTTTTACTATTTAAAAACATTTTATTTATTTCAGAGGCAGAGAGAGAGAGAGTGAGTGCACGCAAGAGAGCACAAGTCAGGGGGAGAGGCAGAGGGAGAAGAAGCAGGCTCCCCACAGAGCAGGGAGTCCAATGTGGGTCTCAATCCCAGGACCCTGAGATCATGATCTGAACTGAAGGCAGATAGTTAACCAACTGAGCCACCCAGGCACCCCCTCTCTCTTCCTCTTCTTATTAAGCTACTAGTCCCACCATGAAGACTCTACCTTCATGACCTCATCTATCCGTAATTACTTCCCAAAGGCCCCATCTTTAAGGCTTCAACATATGTATTTCAGGGAGGACAGTTCAGCCTATAGTAGGTCTTTATTACATATTTTAACATATGACATTTGTGTAAAAATTATGTTTTACTGACTATCCTAGGATTCATTTAAAATATCTTCACTTAAAACATTCCAAAATGTTCTGGTCAACTTAGTTTCAGATAAAATATAATATGGTCTCACAAATAAACAAAAAGATAATCTCAACTTTCACCGTAGGGTAAATAAAATTATATTCTAAAAAGAGGGTAGGAGCTGTCCAAATATAGCTTATAAACATTTCTACATGTCACTTTTTTTTTACCAAGGTCTCTGTAAAAAATGTATTTGCCAAGCTTTCAAAAAAAAATCTTTCTTAAGGGAGCTGAAAACTGACTTATTTAGAAATTCATTTAATACAGGTTCATAGCCTTTGTAATTACATTAACAGATATTATTTACAAAGTTAGTAGGTATAGATGTTATAATATCTCATGAGGGTGCATTACAGTTCCACCTGTTGTTGGGTGCCAAAGAAGGAAAACTGGAAAGGGCATTGTTGTTGCTGTTGTTGTTGTTGTTGTTGTTGTTTTTAACTCATGTGAAAATATCATCATTCAAAAATCAAACAATCTAATGATATCTGCCTCTTATTCATATCCATTTTAAAAAACATTATAAATGTACTTTATGCATTACACTTTTATAGAAAAATTCTAATTGGAAAAGACAACTCCATACCACTACAGTGATTTCCCATAACTCATGTACTTCTTACATTGTGCAACTTACAAACATTCTCCTTTTTGAAGAGGATTAGTCATATCTCATGGGTGATTAGATAGCCCCCTTTACACCCCAAGGTTCAAAGAAATGAGGAGCAATTTTCCCTTCAATAGACAGTGGTGGATAAGCAAGAAAATACACAAACTTACTTTAAAAGTTAAGCTGTAGGGTGCCGGGGTGGCTCAGTGGGATAAAGCCTCTGCCTTCAGCTCAGGTCATGATCTCAGGGTGCTGGGATCGAGTCCCGCATTGGGCTCTCTGCTCAGCAGGGAGCTTGCTTCCTCCTCTCTCTTTGTGCCTGCCTCTGCTTACTTGTGATCTCCTTCTCTCTGTCATATAAATAAAAATATTTTTAAAAAAAGTTCAGCTGTAATCAACACATGTGACTGTAGCAGTGTCTTAAACATATACACAGTAATAAACCTGACAAAGAATACCTATTTTTTCTTACTATACTATTTTCCTCTGGATTACAATATTACAGCCTTGGAATTTTCAAAGTAGAGATTTCATAGCTTTTTAAAAACGTTTATGCTGAAAATAGAAAACTCTCTCACTCTATGCATCTAAAAATCCAAATTTATTTTTGAAAGTTTTCCACTTCTCTCCTTATGTATGACATACTTTTTGAAGAGAATTGCATTTGTTTGACATATTCCATTTTCTGATTCAATCCAACACATTATAAAAATAAATATTTTTCGATTACATATTACAGTTAATGTGGTAAGCTTTGAATATATCAGAAACTTGAGTCTAGCCTTCACCCATGGTGGTCCTTGCACAATTTTATTTATTATCAATAATATATTTGCTCTTAGGTGTAGGAAAGACAGAATCAGTCAGAAAAACAACACAAAATAGTTTAGTTTTCTTATTTTCCCAAACTAAAATCTTTGTTAACAGATATGACTTCTGGCTAGTTTTTGACATATCCAAAATCAAGTTTACCTTTCTGATACATTATTTAGAATGTATCAGGACCTATTAGGACCTATTATTTACTTGGTACAGTGTCCAAGAGAAGGACTTTATCCCTTTCCTAGTAATATACAACACATACAGCAGGAAGAAGACAGTTCATACACTTTTGAAATAGATTTTAAACTTTGAAAAAAATATGAATCTATCTGGATTGATGGGACATTTGTGTGTATATTATCTTTGCTTGTGTACTCAAATGGGGCATCTTTCTTTAATCTGACAGTATATCTCATGAACATACAAATTTAGCAAGTTTCAGATCTGAGCTAATCAAGTTCTCTCTGACAGCATCAACAATCTATGTCTTTTAGGTTGTGTGACATATCTGTCCTCCTGGATCAAGCCATAACTAATGGATGAGAATGTTAACATCTTTCATCCTTTATATCTATCCAGAGATAATTCAGAGGGCAGAGAAGATAATGTGTGCCACATTAAGGCTTGTTTTGTTCATTCTTTGACAATTAAGAGGAGGCAGATGAATATAAAATATGACAAACCTAATATTTATTTTCAGCAGTAATGTTTTTACTAGAAATCCTTTGTATATATACATATATACATGCATACACACACACACACACACACACACACACACACACACACACACATATATATATATATATATATATATATATATATATATATATATATATACTATATAGATTTGAGAGAGAGAGAGGGAGACAAAGAGCACAAGTTGTGGGGAGGGGCAGAGGGAGAGGGAAAGAGAAACCTAAGCAGACTCAGTGCTGAGCATGGAGCCCCACACACAATCCTGAGATCACAACCTAAGCTGAAACTAAGAGTCTTACATTTAACTGACTGTGACACCCAGGTGGTCCAATCATATTTCTATTTAAGTGAATGTTTGTAAGGACCCTAGGGTGGCACAGTTTTTTGAATATCCAACTCTTAGTTTTGGTTCAGTCATGATCTCAGGGTCTCGAGATCAAGCCCTGCATTGGGCTTTGAACTCAGCAAGGAATGTGCTAAATTTACTCCTCCTTCTCTCTCTATCCATATCCTCTCTCTCTTTCTAAAGTGAATAAACAAATTTAAAAAAAATAAATAAATGTAGCTCACTGTGTCATTATGTGCCATCTTTTCCAAGAAGACAATCTCTGACTGGTCAAGCACCTATTCTTTTTGAAAAAGAACCAAATGGGAAACTTCTCAGACATCCAAAGGTAATATGAGACGGTACTATAAACTTGTTAATCATTTTAATGCTGGAATCAATGTGTTGAAAGACAAGAATATTTGGGGATACATTCAGGGTTTTTATTTTGCTTATTAAATGAACATAGTAATAGAAGCTACACGAAGATCATCCTCATGGTCCTATTGAAAATGCATCTCCCCCCCCTTTTCTAATTCCTTTTATGGATATTTTCTTTCCCTATTATGTCCTAATTCTACAATCCCCTTCAGGACCAGGGATACAATATTAATGTTAACATTTCTTCATTCTGTATATAATGAATACATTTATCCTTTGCTTTATCCCTTCTATAATTTACAGTAATAATGTTGAGGTTTGGAATTATTTAGAGAACATGAAAATAGCACTCTCTCATGAGTAACACATCTCTTCTGGCATTCATACCCATATATTAATAAAGAATAAAGAACCTTAGTCCCTTTCAAGGGGTACTCTTTCTTCATTGTCAGAGGGCTTGTTGTGAGTTAATCTTTGAAGATTATTAAAACAAAGTGTATACTCTGGTAAAATAGCAGTGATAAGCAGGGCTTAGAATTTGGAGTCAGGTTTACTTTTCAGTCCCCATATTTGGCAGTAGTGGACAAGTCATTTAACCTATGAATATAATGAAGGTAAAATTAATACCTACCTTTTAATTTAGATCACTCCAGAAAACATGTTTGATCATTTGACAAGGTACATAAACTACTTTTTAAAGACAATAATGCAGAAAATAAGAAAGCTAGATAGGATCTAGTGGAAAGATATGTTGGTCAAACTTTTTGAGGTTTCAAGGAAGAGATAAACTAAGTTACTTTTAGTTTTGGAGATTTGTTACAGTAATATTCAAGAATAATTTACTATGAAAGGCCACTTCATCAAACTTCTAGTCTGGGATTCATTCCAATTTATGAAAATTGGAAAATTTGCTCAGTGTTTCTTTTCCTGGCATATTTGTAACTCTGAATTCTATTTATTAAAATCTTTTATTTGTAACTCTAGCACAGTTGCCCAAATGGAGAATCTGAATGGGTTAATAGACTGCTATCTGATCGTTTTGTTATTTGATGGAAAGGAAAAATATCAAACACTATTATAATGTTTTCTGTGTGCCAAATACTGTTAAATTCTTTATTAATTCAGTGGATACTGAAAACAATCCATGAAATAGGTATCAGTAGCATAATTTATGTGGTGGTTTTAAAATATGGCCACAAATTCTTCAGTATTTCTCCATTCAAGAGGTGCAGTTTCATTCTCCCTTGTGTATGATCTGGACTTAATAACTACCTAATAATAAAGTAAGACAGAAATGACGCTGTATCATTTCTGAGATTTGGTCAAAAAGTTTTCTTCTGTTATCTCTCTCCAAAGCAGTCATCCTGCAGTAATTCAGATGCCTTATCTTTTTTTAACATCTTAATTTAATTTTATTATTTTCAGTGTTCCAAGATTCATTGTTTATGCACCACACCCAGTGCGCCATGCAATATGTGCCCTCCTTAATACCCACCACCAGGCTCACCCATCCTCCTACTCCCTCCCCTCCATAATTCTCAGTGTGTTTCTCAGAATCCACAGTCTCAGGTGCCATATCTTGAGGACACCGAAGCCACTCTATAGAAAGACTCATATGATGAAGTACTGAGGACTCCTGTGAATGACCATCAGTGAATCTGAGGCCCCCCACCAACAATTATGTAAGTGCATTTAGAAGTAGATCCTCCAAAAAAAATATAGAACTAGATCCTCCAGGCCCAGTTAATCCTGCAGATGACTATAGCCCCAGCCTTCATCTTGACTGCAGTTTCATGCGTGTTATGACTAATTGTCCCAATTTATTTGGAACCTTGTTGAACTTTCACATGAAAATCTTACATCCCCGGCCTTTAGTTTTCATGACCAACTTGTTTCAGTTAGCCAGAAACTGTCACAGTTTTAAAATTGGAAATTCCGTATATTGGGAATTCCCTCAGGTCTAGGGAAAATAGGACTATTGGTTACCTCCTTATGCAGAATCTTGAGCCAAAGTCACCCAGTTTAGCTTCTCCCAAATTCTTAACTCAAAAATACTGAGGTATAATAAATGTTGATTGTTTAAACACTGTTTTGAGATAATTTTTACATGGCAACAAATAACTAATACAGTATCAATTTTACAGTTGAAAAAATGGAGGCAGACGTTTTCTTTTTTTTATTTGATTTTTTATACTTCTTTTTAGACATTTTCGTTTCAGAAAATTTCCCTTTTATATCGTTGTTTAGCCCAAGTATTTAGTATGAAAATATACTCCATGTGATTGTGGACCATAATTACCAGTAAGTTACATGTGACAAAGTTCTATGAAATATTAAAAATATAAAGCATTGATAATGAAGTTTTTGGCAAAGACCTAGGATTTTTTTTTAAGGTTTTATTTATTTATTTGACAGAGAGAAAGAGATTACAAGTAGGCAGAGAGGCAGGCAGAGAGAGGAGGAACAGGCTCCCTCCTGAGCAGGGAGCCCGATGCGGGGCTCAATCTCAGGACCCTGAGATCATGACCTGAGCCGAAGGGAGAGGCTATAACCCACTGAGCCACCCAGTCACCCCAAGACCTAGGATTTAAAAGAGAACAAATAAACATTATTGGTCAGGTAAACACCATAACCTTCCGATACATTCAAAATTTACTACTGAAGAAATTGATTAATCAGCACAATTTGGAATGAAGTAAGATAACTTGTTTATCCTAAGCAATCAATATTTTCAGTAAGTTGTTCCACTTAATACCTTAATCTCCCTTTAGACTACTCAGAAAATAAAATATATTCCATGTATTTGTGTTTAGTGCAACAAGGTTTTCTAAATAAGCCTTGTTGTTCCTGTAATTATTTTGAATAAGCAACCAAACATACTCAAAGTAAATGCAAATTTTAGCAGTCTGTCTTAAACAGCCCTAAAATGAAGGTTCTACTTGTAGCTGTATCATTTGTTGCATTGTTTCATTTTTTTCTGTTATGTACAAAGCTATAGCCGAAGGCCTTCTAGCACTCCACAAAGTGAGAAAAAAATCTGCCTTTTAAAATTAGGTTGTTGTGAAATTGATAATTGAGCATTTCATATTATCCCTGTGTGAAACTCAGATCTACATTAAAATTTTACTAGTTTCCATCAGAAAGGATGAATACCCAACTTTTGTATCAGCATGGATAGGACTGGAGGAGATTATGCTGAGTGAAATAAGTCAAGCAGGGAAAGTCAATTATCATATGGTTTCACTTACTTGTGGAACATAAGGAATAAAATGGAGGACTCTAGGGGAAGGAAAGGAAAAGTGAATTGGGGTAAATTGGAGGGGGAGACGAACCATGAGAGACTGTGGAGTCTGAGAAACAAACTGAGGGTTGTGGAGGGGAGGGGGGATGGGTGAGCCTGGTGGTGGGTGTTAAGGAGGGCCCGTATTGCATGGAGCACTGGGTGTGGCGCATAAACAATGAATCTTGGATCACTGAAAAAAATAAAGTAAAAAAAAATTATCCTGATTAGGCAGAATGGAGAAAAAATAAAATTTCACTTGTTTTGGAATGGAAAAAAAATAAAATTTCACTTGTTTTGGATAAGTGAAAGGAAATTTTGTTCACATTCAAGTTAGTTAGCAGATATTAAAATAAATGAAATTTACCATTTTTCAAAATATATTTTCAGGTAAATATAACAACTTCCAAGTAGGATTAAATCGGACTTTAGATATCAAATTGAAGACTTTGAACTTGAAGTCCAGCAATTCAAACTTCCCTACTCTTCAGGGTGACCTGGGAGCTTAAAAAATACAGTTTCCAATACTCCAGTGCAGATTGAATAGTGAAGGTAGCCATTCAATTTTTTTGCTTTGATTTATTTTTATCATAACTTGATGAATATGCAAAGTGTTTTAAGAAGACAATTCCAGGCAAAATGTACAAAAAGGACTGATGTGAAGATAGAGTGAAGAGATGAATCTATTTGGGCGCCTGGGTGGCTCATTGGGTTAAAGCCTCTGCCTTCAGCTCAGGTCATGGTCTCAGGGTCCTGGGATGGAGCCCCACATCAGGCTCCCTACTCGGTGGGGAGCCTGCTTCCTCCTCTCTCTCTGCCTGCCTCTCTGCCTATTTGTGATCGCTCTCTGTCTGTCAAATAAATAAATAAAATCTTAACAAAAAAGAAGAGATGAGTCTATTGAGAGGCAGTAGAAGCAGGTGTTCTGGGTAAGTGGTTTTTAATATGGTTTTAAGCATGAAGGTGAATGCCAAGATTAGGATAGTGGCAATGGTGATGAAAAAGCATGTTACTAATATCAAACATTTCCACAGAAGTGTTTCTCTTTCCTATTTTTGGCTTGGTTTTGTTCTGCTCTCATATGCTCTTCCTTTAAAGGCCAGATAATGTTAAATTTACATCTGTATAGAATAAAACACCAGAAATCCAAACACTTAGAAATGTCATCCTATCAGCCTAGATTCTGCTTTGAAGAGCCTTTCAGTATAATAAAAGATTGGATTTCCCCTGAGATTATATTTGATCCTCAAATCTTTATTTTTCTACCAAAAAAATAAAAGAGGTTAAAAAGAGAAAAAAAAAAACCCTCAACAAATGTTTTCGGCAAACAACCAACACCAAAAAAGAGGGGAGAAGATAAGCAAGGTCAGGAAAGAAAAATCTCAGATAAGAGCATCCATTTATGTAGAAAATAATATTACACATCACTCTTGGAAGTGGAAGCATATTAGATGAAAGCATTCTCATTTCATCAAGAGGAACAAGCAGCCAAAATCTACCCATGGAATTATGTATAAACATGTTGATATTGAGTAGCAACTTGCTATTATACATTTTTAATCAGATATCCTTGGCAAGTGCTCTTTGTACCTGGCCCAATCCAGATCATTCTTCCTAAAGACTGGAAATATTTGGGAATTGAGTTATGTCATAATAATTTAATTTATTATATTTTATGGCATCAATTACTGATCTAAAACAAAGTGATGCATTACATACATTTGTGTGCTTTACCCAATCAACACAAACAATTTTACCAAAATCAACCTAGGAGATATTTAGAAATGCAAAGAAACATATGTATATTTTTTTCCTAAAAGCAAATAGAAACTTCAATTTGCTGAAAACAATGATGCACTACAAAACAAAGTTTTGTTTGTTTGTTTTTTGTTATTTTCTACAGCACCAGCTGTTTAATATGTCAGTAATAGCATTTCCTGCATTCAAATGACCACTGGCATTCCCATGGTGTGCTTGGAATAAGTAATGACCTGATAAGTGACTAGGTATGTTCATTCCATGAAAGTAAGCTAGAATACTGCTCACCAGGAGTAAAATTAAAGTACCTTTTGTGGGTATGAGGGGAAAGATTATAATATATTAACTTTACCATTTATACCTCTGTGCACTGGATTTTCTCATATATCTGTTCTTTTGTTCCAAAAGTCATAACAGTGGGGGTGCCTGGGTGTCTCAGTCATTAAGCGTCTACCTTGGGCTCAGGTCATGATCCCAGGGTTCTGGGATTGAGCCCCTCATCGGGCTCCCTGATCTGTGGGAAAGCCTGCTTCTCCCTCTCCCACTCCCCCTGCTGCTGTTCCCTCTCTTCCTGTGTCTCTGTCAAATAAATAAATAAATACAATCTTAAAAAAAAGTCATCACAGCAATTACAGGTATGAATAAGCTAAAGTAAATATTAACAATGGTAAAAGCAATGACAAGAGAAAAAGTGGCAGCAATAGGTTATTGAGAACCTACTTTCTGCCAGCTATCTTTGGGGTTCATGTAAGCTCTGAGAGAGCTGAGAGTCTTGTCTGATTACTGCCATACTCTCAGTGCCTGGGACCATTACATGGAATCTATAAACAGTGCTTGAATAACTAACTACTATGTTCCAAATATATATTTTTTAAATAAAAAAGTAAACAATACAAATAAGATATATGCCTTTAAATTTTGTACTCAATATTTTTTGTTTCTCTCTATTAGAATTAAAGATTCATGTGGACTAGGAACTTTTTTGCCTTATTCATCATATCCCTTAATGTGTAGAACAGTATCCTGCATATAACACTCAATAAATATTGTTAAATGAATGATCTAAACTTTTGACATTTCTACCTACACTTGGCTTACATTTCCTGGGCATTTATTTCCTTCAGAAAAATGGGGAGCTCACATTGAATCTAAAGTGCTTTAGTGGGAAGTTACTTGGTAAAAGTCACAAAAAAAAGGACAGAAAGATAGGAAAGTGGAAATCAATAGAAATTATCTCCTAAAAGTAAATTTTAGTGACAAATTTATAGAAATGGAGAACAGATTAGAGGTTTCTAGATGTTATGAATAATGTAGGGTGGGGAAAAAATAAAAATGCTGTAACAGGCAAGAAAAACCTCCTTGCAATGATGAAAGTATTTTGTATCTTGATTGGGTCAATGTTAGTATCTTAGTTGTAATATTGTACTACAGATTTGCAAAAATGTTACCTTTGGAAGAAACTGGTTAAATGGTACGTTGGATCTCTTTGTATTATTTCTTACAATTGCATGTGAATCTATAATTATCTCAAAATGGAAGTTTTAATAAGTCATGGTAAATAAGTCAGAAATAATGCACTTCAAACTTTAAGATATCTTAAATACAAAAATTTTGTTCACACACAGAACGTTCACTTCTAACTTTATTTTGAAAGGATTGACAGAGACATTTTAGAAACCCAAGCTAGGAATTACTAACACAAGACAAAGCAGTGTGCTACATAAATGTATTTGTTTTATCCATCTCTATTGCCATGAAAAGTATTTCTAAAATCCAAAATGTCATGTTTTCAAGTCATTCTCAAAGTTGCTGGCAGTTGTAGTTGTTTGTAACATTGATTCTCAGTCTGGAATGTATGCTGAACAACTCAAACATGGTTCTGGGATTTGGCATATAGGTCTGTTCATTCTTTTCAATGATTTTGGATGGCATCCAAACAAACTCATAAATGTAATATTCAGAGCATATTCCTTTTCTTCCCCAGCCTTCTTCCAACATTTAAGTCACTCTCAGGGGTGTTTGTTTGGTGAGTTCCCACCTATGCTTATTTTACTTCCAAACATAAGTTACATTCATGGGTAGGTATTTGGGTACTCCCTACCTCTCCTCATTTTCCATAGTTTTATTTTTTTTTAATTATTTTATTTGCATATACTTGACAGAGAATGTTACCATAGTTTCACCTGTAAAGCACAGTGATTCAACTTCTCTATACTTTTGTTATGCTCACCACAAGTGTAGTTACCATCTGACACCATACAACACTATCACAATATTACTGATTATATTCTCTACATTGTGCCTTTTATTTCCATGACTTATTCACTCCATAACTGGAAGCCTCTATCCCCCACTCCTCTTCATTTATTTTGCCTGTCATCCCACCTCTCTGGTCTAACAACCATCAGTTTGTTCTCTGTATTTATAGGGCTGATTGGGCTTTTTGTTTGTTTATTCATTTGGTTTTTTTATTTTTATTTTTTTGATTCCCCACATGGGTGAAATCATGATATTTGTCTTTCTCAATCTCACCTATTTCATTTAGCAGAATACCTGGTAGGTCCATCCATGTTGTGTCAAACATCACAATCTCATTTTTTCTTATGACTAATATTCCATTATACATGTATACCACACCTTCCTTATCTATTCATCTATGAGTGAACACTTATGTTGCTTTCATATCTTGGCTACTGTAATAATGCAATAAGCATAAGGGCACGTATCATATATATTTTTGAATTAGTGTTTTCATTTTCTCTGGGTAAAAACCTAGCAGTGGAATTACTAGATCATATGATATTTCTATTTTTATTTTATGAGGATACTGTTTTCCACTGTGACAGTACCAACTTACCTTCCCACCAACAGTACATGAGGGTTTCCTTTTTCTCCACATCCTTGTCAATGCTGGTTATTGTCTTTCTGATTTTAGCTGTTCTAACAGGTCTAAGGTGATTTCTCACTGTGGTTTTGATTTTCATTTCCCTGATGATTTGTGATGTTGAACATTTTTTCATGCACCTGTTGGCCAACTATATATTTTCTTTGGGAAATTATCTATTCAGGGCATCTGCCCAGTTTTTAATTGGATTGGGGTTCTTTTGATGTTGAGTTATATAAATTCTTAATATATTATGAACAATTACCCTTTATCAGATATATAATATTCAAATAGTTTTCATTTTGGTGTAGTATAAGTAGTTTATTCTTGCTTTTGTTTCCTTGCCTTAAGAGACATATCTAGAAAAATATTGCTATGGCTGATGTCAGAGAAATTACTCTTTGTGTTCTTTTCTAGAATTTTTATGGTGTCAGGTCTCACATTTATGTCTTTAATCCATTCTGAGTTTATTTTTGTGTATGGTGAGTAAGAAAGTAGTCCAGTTTCATTATTTTACATGTAGCTGTCCAGTTCTCCTAGCACCATTTGCTGAAGAGAGTCTTTTCCCCCACTGTGTATTCTTGTCTCCTTTGTCATAGATTAATTGACCATAAAAGTGGGAGTCTATTTCTGGACTCTGTTCCATTGATCTACGTATCTATTTTTATGCCAACACTATGCTGTTTTGATTACTGTGGGTTTGTAGTATATCTTAAAATCTGGAATTGTGATACCTCTAGCTTTCTTTTCTTTCTCAAGGTTGGTTTGTCTCTTCAGGGTCTTTTGTGGTTCCATACAGATTTAAGGATATTTTTTTCTGCTTCTGTGAAAAATCCTGTAGATATTTTGATAAAAAGTGCATTGAATCTGTAGATTGCTTTACATAGTTAGGACATTTTAACAATATTAATCATTTCCATCCATGAGCATGGATGGATTATCTTTTCACTTGTCTGAAATTGTCATCTTCAATTTCATTCATTAATATTTTATAGTTTTTTAAATATAAGACTTCCACTCCTTTGGTTAAGTTTATTCCTCAATATTCTATTTCATTCTAAATTTTCTATTCATTATTTATTTACTTAAAAGATTTTATTTATTTATTTGAGAGACAACAAGAGAGAGAGAGAGACCATGTGAAGGGGAGAGGGGTGGAGGGAGAGAGCAGCAGACTCCCTGCTGAGCAGGGAGCCCAACAAGGGGCTCTATCCCAGGACCCTGGGATCACGACCTGAGCTGAACCCAGATGCTTAACTGCCTGAGCCACCCAGGTGTCCCTATTTTATTCTTTTCCATGTAATTGTAAATTGATTTTTTAAAAAACATACTTACAGCTGTTTCATTATTTTGCATAGAAATGCTACTGATATCTGGGTATTAATTTTGTATCCTGCAACTTTACTAAAATTATTTAGTCTAGTAGGTTTTTTTTTTGCCGAATCTTCATAATTTTCTAGATATAGTATCACATTATCTGCAAATTGTAAAGTTTAACTTCTTGTTTTTTATCATTTTTATACCTCTTTATTTATTTTTCTTGTCTGAGTGCCAAGGCTAGAACTTACAGCACTATGCTGAGTAGAAGTGGTGGGAGTGGATATACTTACTTGTCTTATTCCTGATCTTAAAGGAAATGGCTGTTCATCATTGAGTATGATGTTAGCTGTGACTTTTTCATATACGGCTTTTATTATGTTGAGGAGTATTCCCTCTAAACACAGAGATTACGTTTTTATCATGAATGGATGCTGAGTTTTGTCAATAATCTACAAGTATTGAGATTATCATATGATTTTTATCCTTTGTTTCCTTGATGTGGTGTACGGCGTTGAATGATTTGCAAATAATGAACCATGCTTGCTTCCCCAGGATAAGTCCCACTTGATCATAGTAAATGATTGCCCTAATGTTTTGTTGAATGCAGTTTGCTAATATTTTTTAAGTGCATCCATATTCATCAGGGATATTGGCCTGTAGTTTCTGTTGTTGTTGTTGTTGTTGTTTTGGTGTCTTTGGTTTTGGTATTGGGTTAATGTTGGCCTCGTAGAATTTCCTTCCTCTTCTACTTTTTGAATAGTTTGGAGAATAGGTCCTTAACTCTTCTTGCTGCAGTCTTTGTTTTAAAGTCTATTTTGTTTTATATAAGTATTGCTACTCTGTTTTGTTTTGTTTTGTTTTCACTTTCAATTGCACAGTAAATGTTTTTCCATCTCTTCACTTTCAGTCTGTATATCTTTCAGTCTGTTGTGAGTCTCTTTTAGGCAGCATAGAAATGAGTCTTATTATTGTTTGTTTATTAAGCTCATTCTGCCATCCTATGTGTTTTTATTGGAGCATTTAGGCCATTTATATAATTTTTAAAAATATTTATTTATCTATTTTACAGAAAGACAGAGTGTGCACATGAGTTGTCAGAGGGGCAGAGGGAAGGAATCTTCAAGCTGACATACCAATTTGCCCAGAGCTTGACATGGGGCTTGATCTCTGACCCATAAGATCATGACCTGAGCTGAAACCAAGAATTGGATTTAACCGGGCCCCTGGGTGGCTCAGTGGGTTAAAGCCTCTGCCTTTGGCTCAGGTCATGATCTCAGGGTCCTGGGATCGAGGCCCGCATTGGGCTCTCTGCTCGGCGGGGAGCCTGCTTCCTCCTCTCTCTCTGCCTCCCTCTCTGCCTACTTGTGATCTGATCTCTCTCTGTGTGTCAAATAAATGAATAAAATCTTAAAAAAAAAAGAATTGGATTTAACCAGTTAAGCCAACCAGATGTCCTGAGGCCATTTACATTTCAAATAATTATTGATAGCTATGTACTTATTGCAATTTTATTATTTATTTTCTGGTTGTTTTCGTAGTTCTTCTCTGTTTCTTTCTTGTTCTCTTTCTTATGATTGATGTGTTTCTATAGTGTTATATTTGGTTTTCTTCCTCTTTAATTTTTAGGTATCTATTATGGGTTATGGGTTTGTGGTTGCCATGTGATTACCATGAGGTTCATATATTACATCCTAAGTACATAGCAGTATACTGAGTTGATGGTCATTTAAGGTCAAACACATTTTTACAAATCTTTCTCTCTTTCCTTTGTTTTTACTTTCTCCTCCACATTTTATGTATAGGCTGTCCTATTTTACATCTTCTTATTCATAATTTTTTTACATATAACCATGACCATTAATTTTCCACTTAAAAAAGTCCCTTTAACATTTCTTGTAAGGCTGGTTTAGTGGCAATAAACTCTAACTTTTGTTTGTCTAGGAAACTATTTATCTCTCTCTCAAATCTGTATGATAACTTTGCCAGGTAGAGTACTACTGGTTGTAGTTTTTATTTTTCTTTCAGCATGTATTAAATATCATACCATTTCTTTCTCACCTGAAAATTTTCTGCTAAAAAAATCAGATGATAGTCTTACAGGTATTTCCTTGCAGGTGAATTTTTGCTTTCTTCTTGCTGCTTTTATTTATTTATTTATTTTTTAAAATCAGGACACATGGGTGGTTCAGGTGGTTAAGCAGCTAACTCTTTTTTTTAAAGATTCTATCTTGCCTTTTATTTTATTTATTTTTTAAAAGATTTTTTTTATTTATGTGACAGAGAGAGAGAGAGAGAGAGAGAGAGAGAGAGAGAGAGAGAGAGAGAGATAGGGAATACAAACAGGGAATGTGGGAGAGGGAGACGCAGTCTTCCAACTGAGCAGGGAGCTCAATGTGGAGCTTGATTCCAAGAGCCTGGGATCATGACCCAAGCCAAAGGCAGAAGCTTAACAACTGAGCCACCTAGGTGTCCTACCCGCTGACTCCTGATTTCAGCTCAGGTAATGATCTTAGTGTCGTGGGATCGAGCTCAGCATCAGGCTCCATGTTCAGTGGGGAGTTCAATTAAGATTTTTTCTCTGCCCCTGCCCCCACTTGTGTGTTCTCTCTCTCTAAATAAATATTTTAAAAAAATAAAATTCTCTTTTTATTTTTAAACTTTGACCTTTTAATTGTTATGTTTTGTGGTGTAGAGCTCCTTGGGTCATCTTGTTTGGAACTCTCCTTTCTTCTTCAACCTGAATGTCTTTTTATTTTCCTTCCCTAAGACAGAGATTTTCAGCTCTTATTTCTTCAAATAAGTTTTCTGCCCCTTTCTCTCTTCTCTTGGAACCCCTATAATGCAAATATTTGTTCACTTGATGTTTTCCAAGAGATTCCATAACATATTCTCATTTTAAAAATTCTTTTCTCGGGCGCCTGGGTGGCTCAGTGGGTTAAAGCCTCTGCTTTCGGCTCAGGTCATGATCTCAGCGTCCTGGGATTGAGGCCCGCATTGGGCTCCCTGCTCAGCGGGGAGCCTGCTTCCTCCTCTCCCTGTCTCTCTGCCTGCCTCTCTGCCTACTTGTGATCTCTCTCTCTCTGTCAAATAAATAAATAAATAAATAAATCTTTAAAAAAAAAAATTCTTTTCTCTTTTTGCTGTTCCGTTTGAGTGCTTTCCATTATTCTGTCTTCCAGACCACTTAAACACTTTTTTTGCATCTGCTAATCTATTGCTGATTCATTGTAGTGTATTTTTTATTTCAGCTATTTTACTTTCAACTCTAATTGTTTCTTTTTCATATTTTTATCTTTATTAAAGTTTTCATTGGGTTCTTATACTTTTCTCTCCAGCCTGGTGAGCATCTTTATGATCATTACTTTGAATTGTTTATCAGGCATATTGCTTATTTCTATTTCTTTCAGTTCTTTTTTCTGAGTTTTTTTTTTCTCATTCTTTATTTTGGAGCAAATTCCTCTATCTCCCCATTTTGCTTGAATTTTTATTTGTTTCTCTGGATTCAGTGGAATAGCTATTCTCCTAAATTTAAAAGAACAGTCCTGTGTATTGTGTTCCCTATGTAGACTATGTATTCTTGGTGACTTTTTCTGGCTGGCTGGATCTGTGGCTGTTATGGACTGGAAGTCGTAGCACTCTGCATGCAGTGGGCACACTGGCAGGACATCTAAAGATGAAGTGGGCATAGATCAGTGTGGCCCCTATGATCTCCATGCAGTGGGTGCCTTGGCAGGAGAGCTAAGCCTAAGTGGGTGCAAGCTGGGGTGTCCCAAAGTTCTACATGTAGAAGACACCTTGGCATGATAGCTGAAGCTGAAGTTGGTTTTGTCTGGAGTGTCCTGGAACTTTCTGCACCATGAGTGCCTTGACAGGACAGCTAAGGCTGAAGTGAGTATAAACCAGGATATTATTGGGTGTTCTGTGCAGGAGGTGCCCTGGAAAGGTGGTTAGAACTGAGTCAGTCTGTGGGCTGGAAGGTTCCTGTACTTTGTGTGCAGAGAATGGCCTGATAGGGTAGCTGAAACTAAAGTGGGTGTGAGCTGGGGGACCTGGGACTCTACACACAGAGGGAATCTTAGTAAAATAGCTAAAGCTGAAGTGGGCATAAACTGGGGTGTTCCAGGACTTTCCACACAGACTCTGAAGGGGTGACTGGAACTGAGGTGGGGTACTGGTCATGGGATCCTGAGGTGCTCTGAACAGGTGGCTTCCTGGTAGGACAGCTAAAGCTAAAGTGGGTACAGACAAGTGTGGTCCTTAGGCTTTTCATGCAAAATGTGCTCTGGTAGGACAGCTGAAACTGAAGTGAGGCCAGTGCAGACAGGGGTGTTCTGAGGTACATTATGAAAATGATGACCTGGTGAGATGGCTGGGACCATTGCAGGAACAGGCCAGGGGTTCCCAGGGCACTCCATGCAAGGGACAACCTGGCAGGGTAGCTAGATCTGAAGAAGGTATCTCCTGGGAGGTTCCAGAGTGCTCTATACTAAGGGTGACTTGACAAGCTATCTGAAGCTAAAGTGGTATGGGCCTGGAGTGCTCTGCAGTGCTTTATGCCTGTATCACCTTGGTGTGAAGGCTGTAGTTATGTGAGAACTAACCAGGGGTGTCTGGTGTGCACTGCATTGTGGCTGCTTTGGTGGGATAGCTGGGGTTGGTGTGGTTCAGGTCCTGGGACTCACTGAGGTGAAATACCATTTAGGACATTTAGACCATGCACTCTTCCACATATTCAAGGTGGAAGATAAGTGTAGATTGTGTTCATCAGCCCCTCACACATAGAGAGTTCCAGGAGCTCCCTAGCCATTTGGCAGTGTTCTAAAGATGGCATTTTAATATGCTAGTTGGCTCTTTTAAATTGTGGATTTTTCTTTTTTCTGTACTCTAGCACAACCCAGGTTGGGTTGTTCCTGAAGTCGCAAGCCAATTATGGTGGGACATTGCTTTGGTCTGTGTTTTTAAAGTGGAGAGGCAGTATAAAACATGTTGGTCTCTAGTCCTTCTGACCAAGAGAGTTCCTACAGCTTCTCCACCATTTTTCAGGATTCTAGGGCTGGCTTTTTTATATACTTGTTGCTCTTTTAAACCTCAACTTTTATTTTATGCCCCAGGGTTACCAGGGCTGATATGGGCTAGGGAACCCTGGGCTTACTAAAGCAGCAAGGTAGTAATGGTATCTGGATTCTGCTCCAATCTGTGCTTTCAAGGTGGAGGGGAAGTGTAAACTGTGTCACTCTCTATTCTCTCTGACATGGAGAGTTTCAGCAGCTCCTCCACTATTTATTGGAGTTTTAGGGTTGGTTTATACTCTGTCTCCACTTTAAAAGCATAGACAAAAGCAGTGTCCCAACACCATAGCCACCATAGCTGGCTTGACACTTCAGGAAGCTCCAGGT
Source organism: Ailurus styani (assembly GCA_002007465.1). Lineage (NCBI taxonomy): Eukaryota > Metazoa > Chordata > Mammalia > Carnivora > Ailuridae > Ailurus > Ailurus styani. The sequence continues at coordinate 717,901 of LNAC01000445.1, read as the reverse complement.
TCCTTCCCTAACCCATACCAACCAGGGTTGTGCTAGGGTACAATTATATATTCCTAAGGACAAAGGAATCTGTTCCTGACCCCTCAGTATTATCCCTTCTCACTGCTGTTCACAGCGTTGGAGGGTAATGGCTCCATTTGTCACTGTGTCTCCATCTCTTCTGCTGTTCTCTTTTGCCATTCTGTCTATATTTGATGGTACAGAAGCTATTCAGTCATTCCTTAGTTCTTCAGGAGGAATTGTTCTATAAATAGGTATAATTTGGTGTGTTCCATGGAGGGAGTGAGTTCAGGGTCTTCCTACATCACCATCTTGGTCTGGAACCTTCCACCTCTCCTAATTTTAAGTAAGAAAGTAGGAGTCAGAGAACTGCATATCCTTGTGGATCAACACATACATGAATATTCTGTGGAAAAGGAAAACTCGTTTTCAAAAATATTTATTTATTTATTTATTTATTTATTTATTTATTTTAGAGAAAGAGAAAGAGAGGGAGAGAGAGTGTGGTGGGGAGGAGCAGAGGGCGAAGGAGAGAGTCTTAAGTAGACTCTGTGCTGAGCATAGAGCCCGACATGGGGTTCAATTTCATGATTCTGAGATCATGATCTGAGCTGAGACTAAGAGTCATTTGCTTAACTGATTCTACCACCCAGGTGCCCCTAGGAAGATGCATTTTTAAATAGCAGCCTATTACATGAATCTCATAGTGCAATCTCCAACTCCTTGTCAGCAAATTTGGTGTTTGATATCATATGTAAATAATACTTATGTAAATATAAATACACATCAATTCTTATACCAATGTTAAATTCAAATTGATCACTTCTTTGAAAATTTGTATAAAGTTTACAGATTAAATTCTCAAGCTTCTGGTTTTTCATGAGATCAACTCACTTAAGTAACAACTTGACTATAGATGCAATGTGGTCACTGTAAATAGTTTGTGAAAAATGTTTAATGTTATGAAACTTTTGTGAACTATCACATTTGGTGAAAGTTTAAATCTAATCTTACACTGTTATTTAAAAGCATATATACGTATGTATATACATACATATACATGTATTTATACATATATATACATACATTTAATCCTTTTAAAAAGGGTATATTTTTAATGATTGTTAAGTTGCCTCAACCCTATTAAATTCAAAATTATTTTATAGTTGTTGCATAATATAGCATACTTCATAATATAGCATATTTCATAAAATCTGAAATACCAATTATCCCCTTGATATATTTTTCTTTTAATATGGCTGATAATTATTATTTCCTTAAAATTTAACTTTCCAAATATAAATAGATAATATATATTAAATGTAAAAATAAATCTAATATATATTCAATGTAAAAATATGTAAAATATACAAAGAGAAAAAAGACAAGTCACAGATAATCCATTGAACAGAGATAGCTATATAGATTTTAATGATTGTATTACATACAGTTATGTACATATAATTTATGTACTTCATTTTATTTTTTACATTCTGGTGATAGTTTGTAATATACAGAGGAACTTATGCATTTTTAAAATTTATTTTCTTAATTTAAATTCAATTAGACAACATATACTACATCAGTAGTTTCAGATGTAGTGTCCAATGATTCATCAGTTGCATATAACACCCAGTGTTCATCACATCTCATGCCCTCCTTAATGCCCATCACCCTGTTACCTGTTTCCCCAAACCTTCTCCCCTTTCACAGCCTTCTGTTTCCCAAAATCAAGAGTCTCTCATGGTTTGTCTCCCTCTCTGATTTCTTCCCAGTTAGTTTTTCCACCCTTCCCCTATGATCCTCTGTAGTGTTTCTCAAGTAAGTGACCATTTGATCATTGTCTTTCTCTGATTGATTTATTTCACTGCATAATAGACTCCAGTTCCACCCACCTTGATGTAAATGATAGGTATTCATCTTTTAGGATGGCTGAGTAATATTTCATTGTGTATATAAACCACATCTTCTTTATCCATTCATCTGTTGAAGGATGTCTCAGCTCCTTCTGAAGTTGGGCTATTGTGGACATTTTTGCTATGACCATTGGGGTGCAAGTGCCTTTTCTGGTCAGTACGTTTGTGTCTGGGGTAAGTAACCTGTAGGAAGATTGCTGGGTCATAGGGTAGTTCTATTTTCAACTTTTTGAGGAACCTCCATTCTGTTTTCAAGAGTGTCTGCACCAGCTTCCATTCCCACCAACAGTGTAGGAGGGCCCCCCTTTCTCCACATCTTCACCAATATCTGTTGTTTCCTGACTTAATTTTAGCCATTCTGACTGCTGAGAGGTGGTATCTCATTGTGGTTTTGATCAGTATTTCCCTGATGAGAAGTGATGTGGAGCGTTTTTTCATGTGTATGTTGGCCAATTGTATGCCTTCTTTGGAGAAATATCTGTTCATGTCTTCTGCCCATTTCTTCACCATTATTTGTACTTTTGGTGTTGAGTTTGATAAGACCTCAAAAGAAATGGGGGTACCAATTCTCCTATTAGACAAAGCACACTTTAAGCTAAAGATTGGAGTGAGAGATACAGAAGGACATTATATCATTCTTAAAGCGTCTATACAACAAAAGATCTAACAATTGTAAATATCTCTGCCCCCAACATGGGGGCAGCCAAATACATAAGCCAACCAAAATAAAGATACATATTGATAAGAATAGGTTAATTGGGGCGCCTGGGTGGCTCAGTGGGTTAAAGCCTCTGCTTTCGGCTCAGGTCATGATCTCAGGGTCCTGGGATCGAGGCCCGCATCGGGCTCCCTGCTCAGCGGGGAGCCTGCTTCCCCCCCTCTCTCTCTGCATGCCTCTCTGCCTCTTTGTGATCTCTCTCCCTCTGTGAAATAAATAAATAAAATCTTTAAAAAAAAAAAGAATAGGTTAATTGTAAGGGACCTTAACACTTCTCTCTCAGCAATAGACAGATCATCTAAGCAGAAAATCAAAAAAGAAAGAAGAGCTATGAATTACACAGTGGACCAGATGGACCTCAGAACATTCCACCCCAAAGCAACTGAATACTCATTCTTCTCAAACACACACAGAACTTTCTCCAGAATAGACCACACACTGGGTCACAAATCAGGTCTCAACCCATACCAAAATGCTGATATCATTCCCTGCATATTCTCTGACCACAGTATTTTGAAAATGGAATTTAATCACAAGAAAACATTTGGAAGGAACTCAAACACTTGAAAGCTAAAGATCATCATGCTCAGGAATGTTTGGGTCAATCAGGAAATCAAACCAGAACTTAAACAATTCATGAAAACCAATGAGAAAAAAAAACACATAGGTTGAAAACCTATGTGATACAGCAAAGGCTGTTATAATGGGGAATACATAGCCATCCAAGCCTCACTCCAAAACTAGAAAAATCCTGAATACACAAACTCTCTTTACACCTTAAAGAACTGGAGAATCAACACAAATTAGGTCTAACCCATGAAGGAGAATGGAAATAATTAAGATTAGAGTAGAGATCAATGAATTAGAAATAAGAAATAAAGTAGAACACATCAATGATACTACAAGCTGGTTCTTTGAAAGAACTAATAAGATAGAATAAACCACTGTCCAGCTTTATCCAAAAGAAAACAGAAAGTTCCCAAATTAATAAAATTATGAATGAAAGGGGGGAGATCACGACTAACACCAAGGAAATAGAAACAATTATCAGAATTATCAACAATTCTATGCCAATAAGTTAAGCAACCTAAAAGAAATCAATGCATTCCTGGAAACCTATAAACTTCCAAGACTGCAACAGGAAGAAATTGACAACCTGAATAGATGAATAACCAGTAACGATATTGAAGAAGTGATCAAAACCTCCCAAAAAAACAAGAGTCCAGGACCTGATGGATTCCCTGTGTAATTCTACCAAACATTCAAAGAATAAATAATAAGTAGTCTCCTGAAACTGCTTCAAAAAATAGAAACAGAAGGAATTTTTCCAGACTCTTTCTATGAGACCAGCATTACTTCGATCCCCAAACCAGACAAAGACATTTTCAAAAAGGAGTTTTTCAGACCAATATCCCAGATGAATGTGGATGCCAAAATTCTCAACAAGATCCTAACTAATAGGATCCAACAGTACATTAAAAAAATTATCCAACATGACTGGGTGGGATTTATCCCTGGAATGCAATGGTGATTCAACATTCACAAATCAAACAGTGAGATCGAACAAATTAATAAGAGAAGAGAAAAGAACCACATGGTCTTCTCAATTGATGCAGAAAAAGCATTTGATAAAATACAACATCTTTTCTGATTAAAGCGCTTCAGGGTAAAGGGATGAGGGAACTTTCCTCAATTTCATAAAATCCATCTATGAAAAACCCACAGCGAATATCATTCTCAATGGGCAAAATCTGAGAGCCTTTTACTTAAGATCAGGAACACGACAAGGATGCCCACCCTTGCAACTACTGTTCAACATAGTAATAGAAGTCCTAGCAATAGCAATGAAACAACAAAAAGAAATAAAATGTATTCAAATTGGCAAAGAAGAAGTCAAACTCTCTCTCTTCTCAGATGACATGGACATGATACTTTATGTGGAAAACCAAGAAGACTCCATCCCCAAACTAGTAGAACTCATACAGCAATTCAGTAATGTGGCAGGATATAAAATCAATGCACAGAAATAAGTTGCTTTCTTCTACAATAACAATGAAACTGTAGAAAGAGAAATTAGAGAATCAAATGCATTTACAATAGCACCAAAACACATAAAATAGCTTGGAATAAACCTAACCAAAGAGGAAAAAGGATCTATACTCTAGGAACTCTGGAACACTCATGAAAGAAATTGAAGAAGACACAAAAAGATGGAAAAACATTCTATGCTCATGGATTGGAAGAATAAACAAATACTGTTAAAATGTCTGTTGCCCGGAGCAATCTATACTTTCAGCACCATCCCAATCAAAATACCATTGCCATTTCTAAAGGTGCTAGAACAAACAATCCTAAAATTTGTATGGAACCAGAAAAGACCCCGAATTGCTAAGGAAATGGTGAAAAAGAAAAACAAACCTGGGGGCATCACATTGGCTGATTTCAAGCTTTACTACAAAACTGTGATCACCTAGACAGCATGGTAACTTTCACAAAAACAGACATAGACCAATGGAACAGGATAGAGAGCCCAGATATGGACCCTCAACTCTACGGTCCACTAATCTTTGACAAAGCAGAAAAAAATGCAATGGAAAAAAGGCAGTCTTTTCAAGAAATGATTCTGGGAAAATTGGACAGCAATAAACAGAAGAATGAAACGTGACCATTCCCTTATACCATAGATTCCCTTACACAGAGATAAACGCAAAGTGGATGAAAGACCTCAGTGTGAGAGAGGAATCCATCAAAATCCTAGAGAACATAGGCAGTAAACTCTTTGACATCAGCCACAGCAAATTCTTTCAAGACACATCTCTAAAGGCAAAGGACATTTTTTTTCATGTGTCTGTTAGCCATTTTTATGTCTTCTTTGGAGATGTGTCTGTTCATGTCTTCTGCCCATTTTTTTTGACATGATTTTTTGTATTTTGGGCGTTGAGCTTGAGAAGTTCTTTATAGATCTTTGATATCAGTCCTTTGTCTGTAGTGTCATTTAAAATGTTTTCTCCCATTCAGTGGTTTGCCTCTTTCTTCTGTTGACTGTTTCCCATCATCACTAGCCATCAGGGAAACTCAAATCAAAACCACATTGAGATACCACTTTACACCAGTTAAAATGGCCAAAATCAACAGGACAGGAAACAACAAGTGTTGGAGAGGATGTGGAGAAAGGGGAACCCTCTTTCACTGTTGGTGTGTATGCAAGTTGGTGCAGCCACTTTGGAAAAAAGTGTGGAGATTCCTCAAAAAATTAAAAATAGAGCTACCTTATGACCCTGCAATTGTACTATTGGGTATTTACCTCAAAGATACAGATGTAATAAAAAGAAAAGCCATATGTACCCCAATGTTCATAGCAGCAATATCCACAATCACCAAACTGTGGAAAGAGCATAGGTGCCCTCCAACAGATGAATGGATAAAGAAGACGTGGTCCATATACTCAATGGAATATTACTCAGCCATCAGAAAGGATGAATACCCAACTTTTGTATCAACATGGACGGGTCTGGAGGAGATTTTGATGAGTGAAATAAGTCAAGCAGAGAAAGTCAATTATCATATGGCTTCACTTATTTGTGGAACATAAGGAGTAAAATGGAGTACATTAGAAGGAAAAGTGAATTGGGGTAAACCAGAGAGGAATGTGAAAGATGAGAGACTGTGGACTCTGAGAAACTGAGGGTTATTGAAGGGAGGGGGTGGGTTGATGGGTATTAAGGAGGGCATATACTGAATGGAGCACTGAGTGTGGTGCATAAACAATGCATCTTGGATCACTGAAAAAATAAAATAAAAAAATAAAGGCAAATGAAACAAAAACAAAAATGAACTTTTGTGAGTTCATGAAGATAAAAAGCTTCTGCACAGCAAAGGAAGCAATCAACTAAACAAAAGGCAACCCATGGAATGGGAGATCGTATTCGCAAATGACATTGCAGACAAAGGGCTGATATACAAAATCTATACAGTAGTTCTCAAACTCTGGGGCACCTGCGTGGCTCAGTGTGTTAAAGCCTCTGCCTTCAGCTTGGGTCCTGGCCTCAGGGTCCTGGGATCGAGCTTTGCATCGGAACCCCTGCTCAGCAGGGGGCCTGCTTCCTCCTCTCTGCCTACCTTCCTGTCTACTTGTAATCTCGCTCTCTCTGTCAAATAAATAAATAAAATATTTAAAAAAAATTCTCAGACTCAACACCCAAAAAACACATAATCAAGTCAATAAATGGACAGAAGACATTAATAGGCACTTCTCCAAAGAAGACATAGAAATGGCTTTTTCACAGACACATGAAAAAATGTTCATCATCATGAGCCATCAGGAAAATTCAAATCAAAACCACATTGAGATATCACATTACACCAGTTAGAATGGCAAAAATTGACAAGGCAAGAAACAACAAATATTAATGAGGATGTGGAGAAAGGGGAATCCTCCTACAGCCCTCTTGGGGGGAATTCAAGTTGGTACAGCCACTGTGGACAACAGTGTGGAGGTTCCTCAAAAAATTAAATGTAGAGCTAGCCAATTGCCCAGCAATTGCAGTACTTGGTATTTACCCAAATGATACAGATATACAGATATAGTGAAAGAAGGGCCATACGCACCTCAATATTCATAGCAGCAATTTCCACAATACCCAAACTGTTGAAAGAGCAGAGATGCTCTCCAACAGATGAATGGATAAAGAAGATGTGGTCCATATAGTCAATGGAATATTACTCACTCATCAGAAAGGATGAATACCCAACTTTTGCATTAACATAGACAGGACTGGAGGAGATTATGCTAAGCAAAATAAGTTAAGTACAGGAAGTCAATTATCATGTGGTTTCTCTTATTTGTGGAACATAAGGAATAGCATGGATAACATTAGGAGAAGGAAGGGAAAAATGAAGGAGGAGGAATCAGAGGGGAAGATGAACCATGAGAGACTGTGGACACCCGAGAAACAAACCAGGGGTTTTAGAGGGGAGGTGGGTGGGAGAATGGGTTGGCCTGGTGATGGGTATTAAAAAGGGAACATATTGAATGGAGCACTAGGTTTCATAAGCAAACAATTAATCTTGGAACACTACATCAAACACTAAAGACATATTGAATGGTGACTAACATACCATAATTTAAATTTTTTAAAAATCTATAAATTAAAAAAAGAGGGTAGGAGACCTATACTAGAGAAAGCGTACTATAGTTTCAGACCTCATTTTTAATTAAAATAAGCCAAAAGAAAAAAATTAACTACCAAGACTGATACAGAGAGAAATAGAAAATCTTAATCAGCAAGGAAATTAAAGCAATATTCAAAGCCTTTCCACAAGGGCACCTGGGTGACTCAGTGGGTTAAAGCCTCTGCCTTCAGCTCAGGTCATGATCTCACGGTCCTGGGATTGAGGCCCGCATCTGGCTCCCTGCTCAGCCGAGAGCCTACTTCCTCCTCTCTCTCTGCCTTCCTCTCAGCCTACTTGTGATCTTTCACTCTCTCTGTCAAATAAACAAATAAAATCTTTACCAAAAAAGAATCCTTCCCACAAAACAAGAGTCCAGGGCCAGATGGCTTCCCAGGGGAATTCTACCAAAAATTTAATGAAGAAATAATATTTATTCTGCTGAAGTGGTTTCAAAAAAATCGAAATGGAAGGAAAACACTCAAACTCATTCTATGAGGCCAGCATTACCTTGATCCCCAAACCAGACAAAGTCCCCATCAAAAAGGAGAATTACAGAACAATATCCCTAATGAGCATGGATGTCAAAATACTCAACATGAAACTAACCAATAGGATCCAACAGTCCATTAAAAGATTATTCACAATGATCAAGGGGGATTTATTCCTTGGATGCAAGGGTGGTTCATCATTCACAAACCATGCATTTTGTCTTTTCTTTTTCTTTCTTTCTTTCTTTCTTTCTTTCTTTCTTTCTTTCTTTTCTTTCTTTCTTTCTTTTTCTTTTCGTTTGTTTATTATTTGCCCCAGGGGTATAGGTCTGTGAATCATCAAGCTTATACCTTTCACAGCACTCACCATAGCACAAACCCTCCCCAATGTCCATAACCCATCCACCCTATCCCTACCCTCCCACCCCCCAATAACCATCTATTTTATTCGTGAGACTATTTTATGATTTGTCTCCTTCATGATCCCATCTGGTTTCATTTTTTCCCTCCTTAACCCCCACAACCCCTGTGCAGCCCCTCAAGTTCCTCATATCAGAGAGATCATATAATTGGTTTTCTTTGATTGACTTATTTCGCTTAGCATAATACCCTCTAGTTCCATCCATGTCATTGCAAATAGCAAGATTTCATTTCTTTTTATGGTTGCATAGTATTCCATTGTGTGTGTGTGTGTATATATATATATATATATATATATATATATATATATATATACACCACATCTTCATTATCCATTCATCTGTTTATGGACATCTAGCTTCTTTCCAAAGTTTGGCTATTGTGGACATTGCTGCTATAAACATTCGGGTGCATGTACCCTTGAGGATCACTACCTTTATACCTTTAGGCTAAATACCCACTAGTGCGATTGCTGGGTCATAGGGTAGCTCTATTTTCAACTTTTTGAAGAACCTCCATACTGTTTTCCATAGTGACTGCACCAGCTTGCATTCCCACCAACAGTGTAGGAGGGTTTCCCTATCTCCACATCCTCGCCAACATCTGTCGTTTCCTGATTTGTTAATTTTAGCCATTCAGAATGGTGTGAGGTGGTATCTCACTGTGGTTTTGATTTGTATTTCAATGATGCCAAGTGATGTTGAGCACTTTCTCATGTGTCTGTTGGCCATTTGGATGTCTTCTTTAGAGAAATTTCTGTTCATGTCTTCTGCTCACTTCTTGACTGGGTTATTTGTTCTATGGCTGTTGAGTTTGATGAGTTCTTTATAGATTTTAGATATAAGGCCTTTAACTGATATATCATTTGCAAATATCTTCTCCCATTCTGTCAGTTGTCTTTTGGTTTTATTGACTGTTTCCTTTGCTGTGCAAAGCTTTTAATCTTGATGAAGTCCCAATCGTTCATTTTTGTCCTTGCTTCCCTTGCCTTTGGTGGTGTTCCTAGGAAGAAGACGCTGTGGTTGAGGTCGAAGAGGTTGCTGCCTGTGTTCTCTTCAAGGATTTTGATGGATTCTTGTCTCACATTGAGATCATTCATCCGTTTTGAGTCTTCTTTTGTGTGTGGTGTAAGGAAATTGTTCAGTTTCATTTTTCTGCATGTGGCTGTCCAGTTTTCCCAACACCACTGTTGAAGAGACTGTCTTCTTTTCAGTGGACATTCTTTCCTGCTTTGTGGCAGATAGTTGACCATAGAGTCAAGGGTCCATTTCTGGGCTCTCTATTCTGTTCCATTGACCTATGTGATTGTTTTTGTGCCAGTACCATACTGTCTTGGTGATTACATCTTTGTAATAGAGCTTGAAGTCTGGAATTGTGATGCCACCAACTTTGGTTTTCTTTTTCAACATTCCTCTGGCTATTCAGGGTCTTTTCTGTTTCCATGTAAGTTTTAGGATTATTTGTCCCATTTCTTTGAAATAAATGGCTGGTATTTTGATGTGGATTACATTAAATGTGTAGAACACTCTAGGTCGTCGTTCTTCCAATCCATGAGCATGGAAATAATTTCCACTTTGTTGTGTCTTCCTCAATTTCATTCATGAGTACTGTATAGTTTTCTGAATATAGATACATTGCCTCTTTGTTTAGGATTATTCCTAAGTATCTTATGGTTTTGGGTGCAATTATAAATGGGATAGACTCCTTAATTTCCCTTTCTTCAGCTTTGTTGTTGGTATATAGAAATGCAACTGTTTCTGTGCATTGATTTTATATCCTGACACTTTACTGAATTCCTGTATGAGATCTAGTAGTTTGGGAGGGGAGTCCAATGGGTTTTCCCAAAAAAGTATCACATAATCTGCAAAGAGTGAGAGTTTGATGTCTTTCTTGCCAATTTGGATGCCTTTTATTTTGTTGTTGTTGTTGTTTTGTTGTTGTCTGATTGCTGAGACTAGGACTTCTAGTAGTATGTTGAATAGCAGTGGTGATAGTGGACAGCTCTGCAGTGTTCCTGACCTTAGGGGAATAACTCTCAGCTTTTCTCCATTGAGAATGATATTCACTGTGGGTTTTTTGTAGATGGCTTTGATGATATTGAAGTATGTACACTTTATGCCTAAACTGTGATGAGTTTTGATCAAGAATGGATGCTGTACTTTGTCAAATGCTTTTTCAGCATCTATTGAGAGGAACACATGGTTCTTGTTCTTTCTTTTATTAATGTCTTGTATCACAATGATTGATTTGCGAATGTTAAACCAACCTTGCAGCCCAAGAAGAAATCCCACTTGGTCGTGGTGAATAATCCTTTTAATGTTCTATTGGATCCAATTGGCTAGGATTTTTTTGAGGATTTTTTGCATACGAGTTCATCAAGGATATTGGTCAGTAATTCTCCTTTTTGATGGGGTCTTTGCCTGGTTTGGGGATTAAGGTAATGCTGGCCTCATAAAATGAGTTTGAAAGTTTTCCTTCCATTTCTATTTTTTGAAACAGTTTCAGGACTGTAAGTATTAATCCTTCTTTAGATTTTTGGTAGAATTCCCCTGGGAAGTCATCTGGCCCTGGGCTCTTGTTTGTAGGGAGATTTTTGATGATTGCTTCAATCTCCTTACTGGTTATAGGTCGATTCAGGTTTTAAATTTCTTCTTGGTTCAGTTTTGGTAGTTTATATTTCTCTAAGAATGCATCAGTTTCTTCCAGATTGTCAAATTTCCTGGTTTAGAGTTGCTCGTAATATATTCTTATAATTGTTTGTATTTCTTTGGTGTTGGTTGTGATCTCTCCTCTTTCATTCATGATTTTATTAATTTGAGTACTTTTTTTTTAATTTGAGTCCTTTCTCTTTTCTTTTTGATAAGTCTGGCCAGGGGTTTATCAAACTTATTAATTCTTTCAAAGGAACAGCTCCTAGTTTCATTGATTTTGTTCTACTGTTCTTTTGGTTTCTATTTCATTGATTTCTGCTCTGATCTTTATTATTTCTCTTCTCCTGCTGGGCTTAGGCTTTCTTTGCTCTTCTTTCTCCAGCTCCTTTAGGTGTAGGGTTAGGTTGTGCACTTGAGACCTTTCTTATTTCTTGAAAAAGGCTTGTATTGCTATATACTTTCTTCTCAGGGCTGCTTTTGTAGTGTCCCAAAGATTTTGAACAGTTGTGTTTTCATTTTCATTTGTTTCCAAGAATTTTTTAAATTCCTTAATTTCCCATTTGACCCATTCATTCTTTAGTAGGATGTTCTTTAGCCTCCATGTATTTTCTTTCCAAATTACTTCTTGTGATTGATTTCTAGTTTCAGAGCATTATGGTCTGAAAATATTCAGTGAATGATCCCAATCTTTTGGTACCGGTTGAGATGTGACTTCTGACCCAGAATGTGATCTATTCTGGAGAATGTTCCATGTGCACTAGAGAATAATGTGTATTGCATTCTTTGTGCGTGGAATATTTTGAATATATCAGTGATGTCCAAATGGTTCAGTATGTCATTTAAAGCCTTTATTTCCTTGTTGATCTTTTGCTTCGATGTTCTGTCCATTTCAGTAAGGCGGGTGTTCAAGGCCCCTACTATTATCGTGTTATTGTCAGTGTGTTTCTTTGATTTTGTTATTAATTGGTTTATATAATTGGCTACTCGCATGTTAAGGGCATAGATATTTAAATTTGTTAGATCTTCTTGTTCGACAGTCCCTTTAATTATGATATAGTGTCCTTCCTCATTTCTTACTATAGTTTTTGGCTTGATTTCTAATTTATCTGATATAAGGATTGCCACCCCAGCTTTCTTTTGATGTCCATTAGCATGGTAAATTGTATTCCACCCCCTCACTTTAAATCTGGAGGTGTCTTTGGGTGTAAAATGAGTTTCTTGTAGAGAGCATACTGATGGGTCTTGTTTTTTTTTTTTTTTTATCCATTCTGATACCCTGTGTCTTTTAATTGGGGCATTTAGCACATGTACATTCAGGGTAACTCTTGAAAGATATGAATTTAGTTCCATTGTATTGCCTGTAAGGTGCCTGTTACTGTATATCGTGTCTCTTCCTCTCTGGTCTATCTTTTTTTTTAGTCTCTCTCTTTGCTTAGGGGTCCCCTTTCAATATTTACTGTAGGGTAGGGATGGTTTGGTGTTTACAAATTCCTGTACTATTTTTTTTTTATTATGGAAGCTTTTTATATCTTCTATTTTCAATGACAGGCTAGCTGGATATAGTGTTCTTGGCTCCATATTTTTCTCGTTTATTGCTCTGAATATATCATGCCCGTTCTTTCTGGCCCGCCAGGTCTCTGTGGATAGGTCCACTGTCAGTTTAATATTTCTACCATTGTATGTTACAGACGTCTTGTCCCGAGCTGCTTTCAGGATTTTCTGTTCATCACTGAGACTTGTAAGTTTTACTATTTGATGACGGGGTATGGACCTATTTTTATTAATTTTGAGGGGGGTTCTCTGAGCGTACTGGATTTCCATGCTTGTTCCCTTCGCCAAATTAGGGAAATTCTGTACTATAATTTGCTCCAATATACCTTCTGCCCCTCTCTCTCCTTCTTTATCTTCTGGGTTCCCAATTATTCTAATATCATTTCGTCTTTTGTTATCACTTATCTATTTCTCCCCTCATGATCCAGTATTTGCTTGTCTCTCTTTTCCTGAGCTTCTTTATTCTCTATCATTTGGTCTTCTATGTCACTAATTCTGTCTTCTGCTTCATTTATCCTAGCAGTAAGAGCCTCCGTTTTTGCTTCCACCTCATTAATAACTTTTTTGATTTCTAATCAAACCTTTCTAATCAAAATCTAATCTAACTTGGTTAGATTTTAGCTCTCTAATTTCTCCAGAAAGGGTTTTTATTTCTCTAGAGAGGGATTCTCTATTATCTTCTATGCTTTTTCTAGCCCAGCTAGCACCTTGATAATTGTCATTCTGAACTCTCGTTCTGTCATATTATTAATGTCCACATTGATTAGGTCCCTAACCATCATTACTGCCTATTGTTCTTTTTTTTGTGTGTGTGGTGAGTTTTCCACCTTGTCATTTTATCCAGATAAGAATAGATGGATGAGAGAACAAAACACTACAGAGTAGCAATGACCTCAGAGACATATATACTAACCAGATCAGTAGAGACCCAAAACTGGGGGGAGAAGGGGAAAAAAAAGAAAACAGTATGTATATATCTATATCTATGTCTATTTCTATCTCTATCTCTATATCTTTTTCTATATCTATGTCTGTGTCTATATCTATATCTATCTATTAGGTTGGTGAATTTAACAGACCCTTTATGTATACAAAAATAAGGTTAAATGCAATGAAGTGATAAAATATGACTATAACAATGAAAATTTAAAAAGTTTTAAAACAAGTATTGATAAAAGAGTTAGAAAACTTTAAAGCATGAAAGAGGAAAAAATTTAAAAGAAAAGAGTAAGAAAAAATAAAATTTAAAAGAATTTAACTTTGGAGGACTAAAGGATAATGGGGGAAAAGCCATGAATTCTATGTTTTGCTTTCCCCTAGCTCTGGAGTTCCACAATTCTCAGTGATCGGTGAACTTGGTCTTTGCTGGATGTTCTTGCTGATCTTCTGGGGGAGGGGCCTATTGCTGTGATTCTCAAGTGTCTTTGCCTGAGTAAGAATTGCACTGCCTTTGCCAGCGACCGGGCTAAGTAATCAGCTGTGGTTCGCTCTTGGGGATTTTTTTTCCCCTGAACTCTTTCCGTACAGCTTTGGAGGACAGGAATAAAAATGGTGACCTCCCAATCTCCCACCCAGTGAAGCAGAGAACCGGGGACCTCACTCCTCAGTGTGTCCTCAGAGAAAAGCAGTCAGTCCCTCCCATCTCCCTGGTCTCTGGCGGCACTCTGAGCTCACCCAGCCTGTGACTGAGCATTTCTATCTCTGGTGCACAGCCCCATTTGGAATCTCCAAACCCAGCAGATTCCTGCAGCTCACTCCCACAGAGCCCTCCCCAAGGAGGAAGGTGTCTCTCTGGATCTGCCACTTGTGGGGTGCCCGCTCAAAGAAAATGGCCTGAGTGTGCCTTGGATCATGGTTTAAGGCAACATGGAGCTGAGAGGCCCCTCCTGGCCCCAGCTCCATTTTTGCAATCCGCTTCCCTTCTCCAATACCTGGGAGCTCTGTTGCACTCAGGCACCCCTGGTCTTTTTGTGTCCCATGGGTTCTGAAACCACACTGACCCTGTGCAGTCTTCAACCCCTGCTTAGCCTCTGGGCCAACGTCCCTCAGTGGAGCAGACTTCTAAAAGTTCTGATTTTGTGCTCTATTGCTCTCACACTTGCTGGGAGCTGGCTCCTTCCCCCAGGGGTCTCTCTTCCCATTACTTCAGATTCACTTCTCCGCAAGTCCCACCTTCCAGAAAGTGGTCAATTTTCTGTTCCTAGAATTGCTGCTCTTCTCTTTGCTCTCCTGTTGAATTTGTAGGTTTTCAGAATTAGTTGATAACTATCTGGCTGAATTCCTGGGACCTGATGATAACTGGTCTCCTACTCCTCCCAGATCAAAGCATGCATTTTGAATTAAATCAATTGATTTTAATTTCATTTTGGCTTTCTTTCTGATTATAAGTTTTGAGTTCACATTGCCTCTCTGATCTTTATTTTCATATCTTTAAAACCACAATGATAATTTCATGTACTCCTCCAAGTTTTTGTAAAGATAAAAATTAAATAATTCATGTAACAATCTCATAGTATTTGTATTTTAATAAATCCAAATTTAAAATTTAAATTTATCCAGTGAATATTAGTTTCTGCTGTCACTACTAGTAGTACTAATACCACCACAACCACCACCACTACTATGTATTTTTGTGTTCTGTATTTTTCTTTAACGTTATTACAATAACCATTTCTCTAGGATATTAAGGTTCTATGTAAACATAATTTAATACATCCAGATGCATTTCATTAACTTTACCATTCCAGATTATGTTTTATAAACAACACTTTGATGAACACCTTTGGGAATAATAAAAACAAAACCTTATTTTAAACTATAATATTTGATGTGGAATTAAACCCATTCCATAACTTATTCTATCAAGTGGTATCTCAAATACTTTAATTCAGTGCAGAGTTATATTGGTTATATAGATTTTTATTATCTGGACTTGAAAATCTAGATTTCTAAAAATATATATTTTATTTATTTTAGAGAGAGAGGCAGTGGGCCTGAGTGGGGTGAGGAACAGAAGGAGAGGGTGAAGCAGACTCCCCACTGAGACCGATGCAGGGTTCCATCCCAGGTCACCAAATCATGACCTGAGCCGAAGGCAAATACTTAATAGACTAAAACCTCTAGGCATCCTAGAAATGCAGTTTATTTGTTACACAGGACAACTAATTCTACATTCCATCTACTAAAGTAAACAAATCCAACAGAATCCAATTAGTGTATAACGTGGGGATTGCATGTCATAAGGAGCTTAATGTTTGTGTGTATGCTTGCATTTAACACAGATCATTCTATTAATCTACTTATATCAATTAATGTATATCCATATACCTATATATCTATAACTATACTCACACATGCTTCTTTACATTCATACACATAGGCCACTCCATATAGACTTACTAGCAGTAGAGTTGCATCTAGTTATTAAAGGAAAATCTTTAATCATTAAAAATCTATCTCACTGTCTCAAGCTCTTTTATGTTATTAAATGACATTTTGGAACTAGGCCACAGCTGGCAGCAATGATGAAAAGAAATAATGAAAAAAAACACAATTGGTAAAGCTGCTAATGAATTGATTTGACACAGTGCTTAGCACATGGTTTATTATAAACTTTTAGATGTAAAAGTTATTTCAGTTAAATTTAGACAATTCTATGTGACAGTATTAAGAAACTAAAACAGAATCTGTAGATGATACTACAAAAACAATGTACAATGTTGAAAATGTTATTTATAATTTGCAAAACTACACATTACTTGATGAACTAAGTAAGCTTGATTAAGCTAGAAGCTTAATAATATAGCTTAAAGTTAGCAGAAGTATACATATTAGACAAGTGTTTGTACGATGTTTAAAAGAATCTGAACATTAAAATAATTAAGAGTTTCCTAATGTAAATGTTATTCAATATTTGTTATAGACACATAAAGAGATAATTATTTTAAGTAAAGGAACTCTCTAAAGTATAGAAGTTTCAAACTGTAAATGATGTAAATCTTCTAGACAGCTAGTTTTAAGATGGAATAAAGAAATAAATGCCTAATAATTGGCACAAAAACAGACACATAGATCAATGGAATAGAATAGGGAATTCAGAAATAGACTCTCAACTCTACGGTCAACTGTTCTTAGATGAAGCAGGAAAGAATATCCAATGGAAAAAAGACTGTCTCCTCAACACATGGTTTGGGAAAATTGAACATCAACATGCAGAAGAATGAAACTGGACCATTTCCTTTCACCACATACAGAAATAGACTCAAACTGGATGAAAAACCTCAATGTGACATAGGAATCCATCAAAATCCTTGAAAACATGGGCAGCAACCTCTTCGACTTTGGCCACAGCAAATTTTTTCTTTTTCTTTTTTTTTTTAAATGATTACTTTTTTTTAAGAATTTATTTATTCATTTGACACAGAGAGAGAGATTACAAGTAGGCAGAGAGGCAGGCAGAGAGAGAGGAGGAAGTAGGCTCCCCGCCGAGCAGAGAGCCCGACATGGGCCTCAATCCCAGGACCCTGGGATCATGACCTGAGCTGAAGGCAGCGGCTTTAACCCACTGAGTCACCCAGGCGTCCAGCAACTTTTTTCTAGACATGTCTCCAAAGGCAAGGGAAACAAAGGCAAAACTGAACTACTGGGATTCATTGAGATAAAAAGCTTCTTCACAGCAAAGGAAGTAGTCAACAAAACCAAAAGATAACCAACAGAATGGGAGAAGATATTTGCAAATGACATTACAGATAAAGGGTTAGTATACAAAATCTATAAAGAACTTATCAAATTCTACACCTCCCAAACAAATAATCCAATCAAGAAATGGACAGAAGACATGGACAGACTTTTCTTCAAAGAAGACATCCAAATGGCCAATAGACACATGAAAAAGTGGTCAACATCACTAGCTATCAGGGAAATAGAAACAAAAACCACAATGAGATACCACCTCACACAAGTCAGAATGGCTAAAATTAACAAGTGGGAAAATGACAGATGTTGGCAAAGATGCTGAGAAAGGGGAATCCTCCTACACTGTTTCTGGGAATGGAAGCTGGTGTAGCCACTCTGGGAAATAGTATGGAAGTTCCCAAGACATCAAAAATAGAGCCACCCTATGACCCAGAAATTGCAGTACTAGGTACATATTGCAAAGACAAATGTAGTGATCCTTAGGGGCACATGCACCCCAATGTTTATAGGAGGAATGTCCACAGTAGCCAAATTATGGAAAGAGCCCAGATGTCCATTGATAGATGAATGTATAAGGAATAGGTGGTATACACACACAGACACACACACAATGGAATATTACACAGCCATCAAAAAAGAAATCTTGCCATTGGCAATGCCATGGTTAGAACTAGAGGGTATTATCCTAAGTGAAATAACTCAGTCAGAGAAATACAATTATCATATGATCTCACTGGTATGTGGAATTTAAGAAACAATGCAGAGTATCATAGTGCAAGAGAGGAAAAAATGAAACAATATGAAACCAGAGAGGGAGAGAAATCATAAGAGACTCTTAAACTTTTGAAACCAAAACAGGGTTGCTGGAAGGGAGGGGCGGTGTGGAGGATGGGATAGCTGGGTGCTGGACTTTGGGAAATTTATGTGTTGTGGTGAGTGCTGGGTGTTGTGTGAGACTGGTGAATCACAGACCTGTACCCTTGAAACAGTACATTATATGTTAATTAAAAAAATAATAAAATAATATCATAGCACTAAAAAAAAGAAAGCAATTCCTATTGCTATAAAAACATTGGCAAAACAATATACTTGTAAAAAAACTCCACATTTTACTAAAATTGGAAAATTCCCATAACTAAACCACAAGATGTGGGGAAGAATTGATAAATACAAAGAAACTCAAGACATCTAGAAGTACACATAGGAAGAAAGTCTGCAGCTACAAATTTCAAAGTGGTACAGCTGAAATTGCCAATCATTTGTTTAGAAAGAAGAGTATGGACATTTACCTCCATTTTCTGTATTCCATTAAGCATAAAAAGAAGCCAGCTTTTTTGAAGTATTAAACAATAAGTAGTTTATAGTTGTTTGAGAAGAAGTAACATTTAATAACTCACACATGACTCTGTGTCTTCAATTAAAAAAACAAACCACCCTCGCCCCTCCTCTACATAAAGCCCTGTAAACTGATGGTCCATTGATAACTGGTTTATTCAAAGACATGTAATCACTAATGAGGAACCAGAAAAAATATTAAAATATCCCATAAAAATGATATAAAAAGAACAGGAAAATAAATGGTAGGTTTAAAAATACAAGAAAAATATTATAATTAACAGGTGACATAATTAAATATATTATTACAAATTCAAGTAACTCAGTAAAGCAATTATATCTTTAAAATAGGAGCTCTACTTCACAATATATGAATATGTAAAATCACTTTTTATGCTTTAAACTTACACAATAATATATGTCAAATATATTTTAGTAAAGCTGGAAAAAATAAAACAGGAGTCCAAAGCAGGGTTATAAGAGAATATGTAGTAATACAATAGAACAAGATAAAATATGATCCAGCAGAATTCAAAAGAAGAAAATGGAAGAGAAAAATAAAGCCATCTTAAGTTTGAAATAACATAAAGGAAAGTAAACTGTCAAAAACACAGCAAAGAATGTGGAAATGAGACTTGAGAAAAACTAGTAAGACATGGACATGAACAAAGATTTAAAAAAAAAGATTGCTTTAAAATGACACATACCCTACAATCCAGCAATTTTGTTACTAGATATTTCCACAAAGAATACAAAAATACTAAGTCAAAGGGATACATGCCCCCTGATGTTTACAGTATCATTATCTGCAATAGCTAAACTATGGAAACAGTCAAAGTGTCCCCTGACTGATGAATGGATACAGAAGATGTGGTATATATATATATATATATATATATATATATATATATA
>LNAC01000445.1:644915-698006 GCA_002007465.1 Ailurus styani | reverse complement strand
TATATATATATATATATATATATATATATATATATATATAATGGAATATTAGCCATAAAAAGGAATGAAATCTTTCCATTTAAAATGACATGGATGGAGCCAAAGAGTATTATGCTAAGCAAAAGAGTTAGTCAGAGAAAGACAAATACCATATGATTTTACTCATATGTAGAATTTAAGATAAAAAACACATGAGAAAAGTGGGGAAAAAAAAGAAAGAGAGAGAGAGAAACCATGGAACAGACTCTTAGCTACAGAGAAAAAAACTGATGGTTACCAGAGGGGAGACGGTTGGAGGCATGGGGGAAATAGGTGATAGGTACTAAGGGGGACACTAGCTGTGATGAGCACTACGTATTGCATAGAAGTGTTGAATCACTATATTGTACTCCGGAAACTAATATTACACTGTGTATTAACAAACAGGAATTTAAGTAAAAACTTAGAAAATAAAAATAAATTAAATTAAAAAATAAAATAAGATGATGAATACTGAAGATAAAAGAGCGAACTTATGTATAGTTGGTGTCACTTAAGAGGATAGACAAATGAATAGAATATAAAATCAATGTTTAGGGAAGCCTTGGTGGCTCAGTAAGTTAAACATCTGCCTTTGGCTCAGGTCATGATCCTGGGGTCCTGAGATTGAGCCCTGCAGGAGGCTTTCTGCCCAGTGGAGAGCCTGCTTCTCCCTCAGCCTGGGGCACTCCTCCTTCTGCTTGTGGTCTCTCTCTCTCCCTCTGATAAATAAATACATAAATACATAAATACATAAATACATAATAAATAATATTTTGTTAATTATTTTAAAACATTTTTAAAAAGATTTTATTTATTTGAGAGAAAGAGAAGCCGACACAATGCTGAGCAGGAAGCACGATGCAGGGCTTGATACCAGGACCCAGAGATCACGATCTGAGCTGGAGGTAGATGCTTAACTGACTGAGTGACCCAGGTGGCCCTGAATAAAAAATCTTAAAAAAAATAATCAATGTTTATGTGGGGGGCAAGATAATGGAGGAGTAGGAGACCATATTTCAACTGGTCCCCTGAATTTAGCTAGATATCTACCAGAGCATTCTGAACACCCATGAAATCAGCCTGAGATGTAAGATTATACACTTCTGGATCACTATGGGGGCAGAAGATTATCAGTGGAGAGATACAGAGGAGTTGGGAGTGTGAGGACTGATATGGGAAGATAAACAGAAGGGGAAGGGAGCCACCAGAAGCAAGCCATTGCAAAGTAATGTCCAAATGTGAAAGTGCCCTGCACTTGGTGACCAGCATTAGCTTGGAGACTGGTGGCTGAGAGACGGGAAGGGATTAATAACAAAACTCAAACAGAACAAAGGGACTTAAGGGACAATTGCTGGGACCAGGCAGCTGCAGGTGCAGGCCCAAACCCACGGTCCCAGGAAGGCCACAGCCATTGCCTGCCCATGCCTGAGAGAGTCTGGCATGGGGTCAAATTGGTGGACTCTGGGTCCACAGCCACTACAGCTGTCTTCACTGCCTCCACAGCCACTGGAGCTGAACATACCCAGCGTGGGTGTGGGTCCAGTCAGTGTTCCTGGTAATAGCAGCCTTCAGGACCAGGTTCGCCTGGGGTGTTTGCAGGGGTGTGCACCACCTGTGAGAGGTTGAAGTGTTCAACGGAGTTTGCAGAGGTGGAGTCTGTATGTTCTGGATCATTCAGAGGGGAGCAAACTGTGGCTTCTCTCTAAGGTGGAGGTCTGGATGAAGACAGTTTACTTTGCTTTGACCCTCCAAAAAGGCACGAAAAACCACCAAAGAACAAAAACCTTCAGAGAATAGAAGATTGAAAAACCAGTTTGCAGGGAGCCCAGCCCCCTGATAGGGGCCAGGGCAACTCAGCCCAAGCAGGATTTACTGAAGAACAATGAGGAGGGCTCCTCTCCCAGAAGACAAGCCAAAAGAACAAGAGGACAACAATCACAGGGTCCCCATAAAACTGTAAAACCCCAACATCAGGGGACAACAATATATTAAGCCCCTGGTAGTGCCCCGCAGCCTGTATATTTTGTAGATACAACTTTTCTCTCTATATATTTTTTGAATTTATTTTCATGATTCTTGTTCTTTTATTTTTTTACCTACTTACCATTTCAATTAGATATCTAATACGACATATTCCATAGTAAATTTTTAACTTGAACTTTTTCATACATATACATTTTTTTTCTTTTTTTTTAAACTATATAGGTTTAAACTTCAAGGTAATCCTTTTTCCCTATTCAATAATATATATATGAAAAGTTGAGTTTTCTAACAAAGATAATACAAAGATAACAAGATACACCCAAGAAGAACTGAAATACCCTTCTTCGCCCACATTGAAGGATTATAATCACCTTCCTGTCTTATTCTTTTGTCGGTGTTTCTGTGTTTTTGTTTTTGTAGTTTATGAATCTTACTCTTGGGGTTCATTTTGGCTTTTCTCTTTTTTCGGTATTTTGTTTGTTAGTTTTTGTTTTTGTGCTTTATAAATCTTACTCTTGGGGCTCATTTGGCTGGGTTTCATTTTTTCTTTATCTTTTTTTTGGTGGTGACTTCTGATTGCTTTGAAACTTCCCAGGGTGCACCTTGCCTGGATCGTGGTTGATATTTTCAGCTATACATCCCCTCAATCATCTCTCACCAGAATGAGTAAGAGGAGGAACCCCAAAGGAGGAAAAATTCAGAGACTGTGACCTCTGCCATGGATCTACCGGATATGGACATAAGCAAGATGTCGGAAATAGAATTCATGGTAAAAGCTATGCAGACAATGGCTACATTGGAGAAAACCATCAGGGGCAAGACAGAATCTCTAAGCGCAGAAGTGAGAGCTGATCTGGCAGATCTTAAAAATACTGTCAATGAGATCCAATCTAATCTAAATACTCTAACAGCTAGAGAAGATGAGGGAGATCGAATTAGTGATTTAGAAGACAAACTGATAGAAAAGAAGGATCAGGAGGATGCCTGGAACAAACAGCTTAGAAGCCATGAAAACAGAATTAGAGAAATAAATGATGCCATGAAACATTCCGATGTCAAAATTATTGGGAACTCCGAGGGGGTGGAGAGAGAGAGGACTAGAAAATATAGTTGAACAAATCCTAGATGAGAATGTCCCTAATATGGGGAATGAAAAAAGTGCTGGTGTCCTAGAGGCAGAGAGGATACACCCCCAAGATCAATGAGGGTAGAGAGACATACTGGCATGTGATTGTGAAATTCACGAATTACAAAATCAGAGAAAATGTATTAAGGGCAGCTAGGGGGAAGAGAATTCTTACCTACAGACAGAGGAACATCAGAATAACGTCAGGCCTATTCACAGAAACCTGGCAAGCCAGAAAGGGCTGGCAAGATATATTCAGGGCACTAAATTATAGAACATGCAGCCAAGAATACTTTATCCAGTAAGGCTAATATTCAGAATGGATGGAGAGATAAAAAGCTTCCAAGACCAGCAAAAACTAAAAGAATATGTGACCACCAAGCTGGCACTAAAAGAAATATTAAGAAAAGAATATTATAATTAAGAAAAAATTTAGCTGGCACTAAAAGAAAGGTTTCTATAAAAGAAGAAAGACCCCAAGAGTGATATAGAACAGAAATATACAGGGACAATCTATAGAAACATGGATATCACAGGCAATATGATGACAACAAAAATTTACCTTTCAATAATCACTCTCAACGTGAATGCCCTGAATGTTCCCATAAAGTGGTGCAGGTTAGCAGATTGGAAAACAAAACAAAACAAAACAAAACAGGACCCATGCATATGCTGTCTACAAGAGATGCATTTTTTACCTAAAGATACATCCAGACTGAAAGTGAAGGGATAGAGAATCATCTTCCATGCCAATGGATCTCAAAAGAAAGCTGAGGTAGTGATTCTCCTATCAGACAAATTAGATTTTAAGCTAAAGACAGTAGTTAGAGATACAGAAGGACACTATATCATTCTTAAAGGGTCTATGTAACAAGAAGATCTAACAATTGTAAATATCTCTGCCCCCAACATGGGCGCTGCCAACTACATAAGCTAACTGTTAACCAAAATAAAGAGACATACTGATAAGAATAGGGTAATTGTAAGGGATCTTAACATGGCACTCTCTGCAATAGACAGATCATCTAAGCAGAAAATCAACAAAGAAACAAGAGTTCTGAATGACACTTTGGACCAGAGGGACGTGATAGATATCTAGAAAACATTCTACCCTAAAATAGTACCCATTCTTCTCGAGCTCACATGAAATTTTCTCCAGAATAAACCACATATTGGGCCACAAATCAGGACTCAACCCATACCAAAAGATTGAGATTTTTCCCTGCATATTCTCAGACCACAGTGCTTTGAAACTGGAACTCAATCACAAGAAAAAGTTTGGAAGGAACTCAAACACTTGGAAGCTAAAGAACTCATACAGCAATTCAGTAATGTGGCAGGATACAAAATCAATGCACAGAAATCCATTGCTTTTTTCTACACTAACAATGAAACTGTAGAAAGGGAAATAAGAGAATTGATTCTATTTACAATAGCACCAAAAACCATAAGATACATTGGAATAAACTTAACCAAAGAGGTAAATGATTTCTACTCAAGGAACTACAGAACACTCATGAAAGAAACTGAAAAAGACACAAAAAGATGAAAAACATTCTATACTTATGGATTAGAAGAATAAACTTTGATAAAATGTCTATGATGCCCAGAGCAATCTATACTTTCAATGCCATCCAGATCAAAATGCCACTGGCATTTCTCAAAGTGCTGGAACAAACCTAAAATATGTATGAAACCATAAAAGACCCCAAATTGCCACAGAAATGTTGAAAAAGAAAAACAAAGCTGTGAGCATCACGTTGCCTGATTTCAAGCTGTATTACAAAGCTGTGATCGCCAAGACAGCATGGTAATGGCATATAAATAGACACACAGACCGATGGAACAGAGTCCATATGTGGACCCTCAAATCTATGGTCATATAATGTTTGACAAAGCAGGAAAAAATATCCAGTGGAACAAAGACAGTCTCTTCAGTAAATGGTGCTGGGAAAATTGGACAGCTATGTATAGAAGAATGAAACTCAACCATCATACTACACCATACACAAAGATAAACTCAAAATGGTTGAAAAGACCTCAACGTGAGATAGGAATCCATCCAAGTCCTAGAATAGAACATAGGCAGTCACTTCTTTGACATCGGCCACAGCAACTTCTTTCAAGACACATCTCCAGTGTGCCTGGGTGGTTCAGTGGGTTAAGGCCTCTGCTTTCGGCTCAGGTCATGATCTCAGGGTCCTGGGATCGAGGCCCACATCGGGCTCTCTGCTCAGCAGAAAGCTTGCTTTCTCTGCCTGCCTCTCTGCCTACTTGTGATCTCTCTCTCTCTCAGTGTCAAATAAATAAATAAATAAATAAATCTTAAAAAAAAAGACACGTCTCCAATGGCAAGGGAAACAAAAGTGAAAATGCACTTTTGGATCTTCATCAAAATAAAAAGCTTCTGCACAGCAAAGGAAACATTCAACAAAACAAAGAGGCAACCCATGGAATGGGAGAAGATATTCACAAATGACACTACAGACAATGGGCTGATATACAAGATCTATAAAGAACTTCTCAATCTCAACATCGAAAAAACAGATAATCAAGTCAAAAACATGGGCAGAAGCCATGAGCAGACACTTCTCCAATGAAGACATACAAATGGCTAGTAGACATATAAAAAAATGTTCATCATCAGTAGCCATCAGGGAAATTCAAATCAAAACCACATTGAGATAGCACCTTACAGCAGTTAGAATGGCAAAAATCAACAAGGCAAGAAACAACAAATGGCGAGGATGTGGAGAAATGGGAACCCTCTTAATATGTTGGTGAGAATGCATGTTGATGTAGTCACTTTGGAAAACAGTTTGGAGGTTCTTGAAAATGTTAAAAACAGTGGTGCCTGTGTGGCTCAGTCATTGGACGTCTACCTTCGGCTCAGGTCATGATCCCGGGGTCCTGGGATTGAGCTCCATATCTAGCACCCTGCTCTGTGGGATAGCCTTCTTCTCCCTCTTCCACTCCCCCTGCTGGTGTTCCATTTCTCACTGTGTCTCCCTCTGTCAGATATATAACACCTTTTAAAAAAATTGTTAAAAATAGAGCTACCCTATGACCCAGCAATTGCAGTACTAAGTGTTTACTCCAAAGATACAGATGTAGTGAAAAGAAGGGCTATATGCACCCCATTGTTCTTAGCAGCAATGTCCACAATTGCTAAACTGTGGCAAGAGCCCAAATGCCCTTCAACAGGTGAATGGATAAAGAAGATATGGTCCGTATACACAATGGAATATTACTCAGCCATCAGAAAGGATGAATACCCAACTTTTGCATCAGCATGGTTGGGGCAGTAGGAGATTATGATGAGTGAAATAAGTCAAGCAGAGAAAGTCAATTATATGGTTTCACTTTCTTGTGCAACATAAGAAATAAAATGGAGGACAGTAGGGAAAAGAAAGGGAAAGTGAAGTGGGGGAAATCAGAGGGGGAGATGAGCCATGAGAAACTGTGGACTCTGAGAAACAAACTTAGGGTTATGGAGGGGAGGGGGAAGCGGGATGGGTGAGCCTGGTGGTGGGTATTAAGGAGAGTATCTATTGCATGGGGAACTGGGTGTTATATGTAAACAATGAATCTTGGAACCCAACATGCCATCTAATGACATATTGTATGGTGACTGACATACCACAATAAAAATTTTAAAAAAAATCAATGTTTAAAGTTATAATTTATAAAGCTCTTGTAAAACTAAGATTTTAACTTACACATTTTCAAGGGCCCACTGTGTCCCAGAGAGGGGAAAACTGACACACAACAATGAACAGCAAAACAAATTGAAATAAATTTTATGGGCTCAAGGGTAAAAAAAAAGAAAACAGATCCTTTAGACATCTAAGTAAAATTGTGAAAGCAGCTATAAAGAGATGAAACCAAGAATGTTTCAAAAATTTTCACATCACTTTGCAATATTAGAAACCACCAGAACAATGCTCACAGAATCTTCTCATGGAAGAAAGTTACATGAATTTTATCCTCAGCTCAGTGTTAATTCAAATACAATGATAACAGCCTGTAATTTTTGAATACGCAACATCTCATGAAGAATAGATCACATACATCTTATTGAACTGAACTAATAGAGGAACAATTTCAGACAAACAAATGCTTAATATGAATCTGTTAAACAAAGAGGGAGTGAGCATTATACCCATTAAACCATACCTCTAAAACTAAAACTGAAAGGATTATTGTTTCATAGCAGAACTTAAATATTATAAATCATGTTACTATAGTAATTATCTGACCAGATAAACTTGGATTGGGGTGCAAAAGAGAAAATAGAATGAAATGCAAATAGATTTCCTAGTCTTTTGTAACTTGAGGATCAAATTATGTAATTTAAAGTTAATAAATTGGGGTGCCTGGGTGGCTCAGTGGGTTAAAGCTTCTGCCTTTGGCTCAGGTCATGATCCCAGGGTCCTGGGATCAAGTCCCACATCAGGATCTCTGCTCAGCAGGGAGCCTGCTTCCTCTTCTCTCTCTGCCTGCCTCTCTACCTACTTGTAATTTCTCTCTCTCTGTCAAATAAATAAATAAAATCTTAAAAAAATAAAAATAAATAGAAACAAATCAATGTAATAAATCAAATAATTGATTGCATATATAATGATATAATACCAAATATAGGGGAACAAAAAAATTAAAATCCTATGGTGGGAGAGGTGTAATAAACTAGAAAAAGCTAATGTATAATAATTCTGTCATTATTATTGATGGAGTCTTATAAGTATTGTCACATAAAATAGGGTATTAATATTAAAATTATAGTTAAAGAATCCCTTAAAAACAAATCAAAACTCAAGCTTTCATATTATTAAAATGAATATATAGATAAAATATGCAAAAAACAAAAACAAAAACAAAAAACACCAAACGCAAAATAAAGAATGTGAATAAAAACACAAAACCACAAAATAAATATAGGGTATTGTGATAGAATTGAGACCTACAAATATCTGCAAATGTAGTTAACAATTAGTAAAAGGGGAAAAAAACCCACATATTTTCTTGTGTAGACCACAGAGCAAAATGTTACTATATGCTATAGAACCATATGAAATCAAGTGGCTCAGAAAAGTTAAAAAATAAAAAGCAAATGTACTCCAGGCAGGTACTAAAAAATAACATACTGGAGATAGTAATATGAATTAACGTCCTGGACACAAATCATTACACAGAGAACAATTCATATTAATACAGTATGATTTAACATTATAGTGTGTCAGTTATTTTCTATATAAGATGAATTTCAATAGTTATAAAGCAAAAAACAAGACAAAGAAAAACAAACAAAAAACTTTAGTAAATGCAAAGAGAAATTGATAATAGTATTGGTAGAATCTAATTAATCTCATCCATTACAATTCAAGAACAAAAATAAGTGAGATTGTAGAAGACCTAAATGCATACATAACCAGTTAGGTCTAATAGATAATAGATAAAATCAGAGAGCAATACCTTATATAAATTGCTTTTAAAAGTTTCATAAAATTTTACCAGCTACTAGGCCAAACAGAAACTAAAAACAAATACCCATGAGTAGTCAATTAACCCCCCCAAATCACTGATGAAATGTATAATTAATAACCAAATCAGAAAATAAAGCCTTACTAGAAGTATAAAAATGAAAAGTTTCAACATCTGAGTTAAAGAAAAACAAACTATAATTACAGAATAGCTAGAGAATAATGGGAATGAAAGTATTACGTATCTGACCAGAGAGGATGCAGATAAGTAGTTCTCAAAGGAAATTTCAAACTTTTCAACATATGTTAATGGATGAGAAAGAATGGAACACAACTTAGAACTGGAAGTCCCCCCCAGAGCAATTGAAAGAAAGAAAGAAAGAAAGAAAGAAAGAAAGAAAGGAAGAAAGAAAGAAAGAAAGAAAAGTTATCAGAATTGGAAAGGAAATAGGTGAATCATTTCTATTTGAATATGGCATAATTTTATGTATAGAAAATCCTAAAGACTCCACCAAAAAACTGCTAGATCTAATCAACAAATTTAGTGAAGTTGCTGGAAACAAAATTAACATACAAAGATCAGTAGCATTTCTATACATTAATAACAAATTATCTGAAAAAGAAATAAACTTATCTCATTTATAATAACATCAAAAACAATGAAATATTTAGCAATGAATTCAACCAAGGAGGTGAGAGAACTCTACCTTGGAAGTTAGCAAACATTGATTTAAAAAAAAAAGACACAAATGAACAGAAAGGTATCATGTCTTCACTGATGAGAAAAAAAAATTGTTGAAATGTTTACCTTAAGACATCTATAGGTTCTACTCAATCCCTACCAAGAGTGCAATGGCATTTTTTTTAAAGATTTTATTTATTCATTTGACACAGAGAGAGAGATTACAAGTAGGCAGAGAGGCAGGCAGAGAGAGAGGAGAGAGGAGGAAGCAGGCTCCCCACTGAGCAGAGAGCCCAATGTGGGCCTCGATCCCAGGACCCTGGGATCATGACCTGAGCCAAAGGCAGCAGCTTTAACCCAATGAGCCACCCAGGTGCCCAAGAGTGCAATGGCATTTTTTACAGAAAAAAAGCAACCCTAAAATAAAGTTTTATGGAATCACAAAAGACCCTGAGTAACCAAAGTTGTCCTGAGAAAAGTGGGAGGCATCACATTTTCTGATTTAAAGCTATTTTATAAAGGTATAATAATCAAAGCAGTATGGTACTGGCATAAAAATACATACACAGATCAATGAAAGATATCAGAAACCCAGAAATAAACCCATGCATGTATGGTCAACTATTATTTGACAACGGAGCCAAGAATACTCAATACAGAAATGACAATCTCTCCCACAAATAATGCTAGGAAAAGTGGATATTTACATGTAAAAAAGTGAAATTAGATACCTGTTTTGTAACCACTCACAAATATAAACTTGGAATTGATTAAAGACTTAAATGTAAGACCTGAAACCATAAGTTTCTCAAGACCTTGTCCTGGGATTAAGCCCTGTGTCAGACTCCCTGTTCAGTGGAGAGTCTGCTCCTCCCTCTCTCTCGGCCCCTCACCCTGCTCATGCTCTCTCTCTCTCTCTCTGATAAATAAACAAAATATTTTAAAAAATGAATTAAAAAAAACAAGCAAGCCAGACCCTTCTGCTCAGCAAAGGAAATAATCACCAAAATGCAAAGTCAGCCTATACAATGGGAAAAATTATTTATAAATCATATATCTGATAAGGGATTAATATCCAAAACATATAAAGAAGTTGTACAGCTTAATAGCAAAAAAGCAAGTAATCCAGTTTAAAAACAGGCAAATGACCTGAATAGACATTTTTACAAAGAAGACATAAAAATGGCAAATGGGTGCAACATGCTCATCATTACTAATAATAGTTAGATAAATGCATACCAAAACTGCAATGAGGGGCACCTGGGTGGGTTAGTTGGTTAAGTGGCTGACTTGATTTCAGCTTGGATCATGATCTCAGAGTCTTGGGATTGAGAACTGCTTTGGACTCCATGCTCAGCAAGAGGATTCTCTCCTTCCCTCTCCTTTTGCCCCTTCCCTCTGCTGTGTTCTCTTATATAAACAGATAAACCTTTAAAAAACCCCTCCAAAATAGATATCACTTTATACTTGGTAGAATGGTCAACAACAAAAAGTCAAGAGGTAAGAAACCTGGCTGGAAGGATGTGGAAAAAAAGGAACCCTTCTACACTGTTGGTGGGGTTGTAAATTGGTACAATCATTATGGAAAACATTATGGATATTCCTCAAAAAATTAAAAATAGAACTATCATATGATTCAGTTACTCCACTTCTGGATATCTTTCTGGAGGAAAAAAGTACCTATGTTGAAGACATATCTGTACCCCAATGTTCATTGCAGCATTATTTACAGTAGTCAAGACATGGAAACTACATTAGTATCCATCAGTGGATTAATGTATAAAAAATGAGGCTTGTATATATCCATACACATACACTGGAATATTATTCAGTCATTAAAAGAAAGGAATGCTGACATTTGGGACAACATAGATGGAGTTTTAGGGCATTATAGTAAGTGAAATAAGTTTGACGGAAAAAGACAAATACTGGATGATCTCACTAATATGTGGAATCTAAAAAAATGAAACTCATAGAAAAAGACATTAGATATGTGGTTATAGGTGGGGGAGTGGGAGGTGGGAGAATTGGATAAAGGTGGTCAACAGGTAAAAGCTTTCAGTTATGATAAGTACTAAGAATGCCAATTTACAACATGATTACTGTAGTTAATACTGCTGTATGATAAATTCGAAAGTTGTTATAAGAAAGTAGATCCTGGGGGGAGGAGAAAGAATGTCATAGTAAGAGTACCCTGAGCTTGCCTCATCCCTTGAACAGAGCCAGATCAACATCAAATCATTTTGAACAACTAGGACATCAATCTGAGAATTAAGAAAACAATCTGCACAATTGGAGGGAGAGAATGTGGAAGATGAGAGGTTCAGAGCCATGAATTGGGGGCAGAGAAAAACCCTGGTGTTGTGTGGGGAGGGACCACTTTTGGCGGAGTGAAGTCCGGGAAGGAGGAAGAGAGCAGGAAAGACAGCAGTGCATAGGGTTCACACAAGACACCATGGTGAGGGTATCTCCTGGGTCCCACTGGGATAAATGGCTCCCTTTTCTGGAGCACAATTGGCAAAGGTTATTTTGCTTATTAAAGAACAAAAGGCCCATCGAGAGCAATTTAATGTCTGTTCAACAGCAGGGGACAGTGGCATGTGTGCAGAGGGCAGATAATCTGCTGCAAAAGACTTAAGCCACCATTTATGCACCATGCAACTGCCTTTCTGAGACAGAACCGGTGCCAGGTGCACCGTGAGTCTCTCCTCTGGGGGTGGGGAGTGGGTCTGCACCTTGTCTTTAATTTAACACTTGGAGCTTTGAATCCCAGTCTCCAGCAAGAAATAAAACACAGGAGAACTGAGGTGCCAGGTGTGCAGACAGCTGGGCATGGACAGGTTAAGGGTAGGGATCTGATAAAAGCCTGGGAAACAGAAAATGAGATTGTTTGCTTTTCTGTAAGTGCCTCCTAAACAGCAGCAACTGTGAGTTCCCCTCCCTAGGCTACAGGAGAATGGGGTGATGCCATCTTTGACCACCCCTTTCACCCACCAGCAAGGTCAGAATTCAGAGATAAACACAGCTCCACAGCTGGTGGAGGCTGCAGTTGCTTACACTAAACCCTGCACCCTTGCACCCTGCTGGGGCATCTTTCCAAGGGCAGGTCTGACTGTGAGCCAGTGCAGCAGGCCTCTCTTAGAAGACCAACACAGCCTCCTGCATATACCAACTCTACTAATTATAGAGTGCTTCAAAACGTCAGCTTCTGTTCTGGTGGAAATAGGAACAGGCTTCCTTTATTTATTTTTTTTCTTTTTTTACTTTTCCTCTTTTCTTTCTTATATATTTATTTTATTTTATTTTTCTCCTTTTTATTTCCTTTTTCCTCCCTTTGGTATCAAACTTATAATTTTTTGTACTTTGTTTGTGTATTTCCTTGTCTCATTTTTTGGATTAGACTTCTTTTTTACTTTCTTCTAGGCTTATGTCAAAGCACACCTAGGTAAAGTTCCAAAGACTCTCTGTGCAAGCAAGGAGGAATTATGTAGAGGACTGACCCATGGGAAAGTGCAGCCAAAACACAACAGAAGAGTGCACACAGCATAAAATAGAAGCACTTCCTCAAGCACCAGGCCATGGACAGTGTATGACCTCTGTTTAATAAAGTATTACTTTCAGAAGAAGAAAACATAATAAACTTTCATAATATGGAAAAGACAAAAACCTATACATAATGATAAGATAGAGGAATTCACCCCAAAATAAAGATTAAAAAGAATGAGAGCTATGGATTTGTTCAAAAGAGATACAAGTAATATATACAAACAAGAATTTAGAACCACAGTCATAGGAATAGTAGTTGTGCTTGAAAGAGGCATACAAGACACCAGAGAAACCAGGGTTGCAGAGATAAAAGACAACTACTACTCAGGCCAAAATTTTTTAAAAAATGCAATAACTGAGATAAAAAACTGATGGGATGTAATCACAATGAGGATGAAAGAAGAAGCTTGAATAGGTGATATAGAAGATAGAGTTATAGAAAATAATGAAGATAAAAAGAAAAGGGAATGAAAACTATTAGATCATTAGTATGAACTTAAGGATCTCAGTGAGTCCACAAAGCATAATAATAGCTATATCATAGGAGCCTCAGAAGAAGAAGAGTGGAGGAAAAAAGGACAGAAGTTTAATTTGAACAATTTATTGCTGAGAACTTTTCTAATCTGGGGAAAGAAACAGGCATTGAAGTCCAAGAGGCACGGAGAACTCCCTTCAGAGTTAACAAAAACATGTCAACACCAAGACATATGATAGTGAAACTTGCAAAATATAAAGATAAAGAGAGAATTCTTAAAGTAGCTAGGGACAAAATGTCCTTTACCAAAAAGGGTAGACAAATAAGGTTAGCTACAGACCTGTTCACAGACACTTGGCAGGCCAGAAAGTACTGACATGATATATTCAAAGTGCTAAATGGGAAAAATATGAGGGCAAGAATACTTTATCCAGCAAGGTTGTTATTCAGAATAGAAGAAGAAATAGGGAGTTTACAAGAAAAGCAAAACTAAAGGTGTTCATGAACACTAAACCATCTCTACAAGAAATATTAAAGGGGATTCTTTGAGTTAGAAAGACACCAAAAGTGACAAAGACGATCTACAAGAACATGGACTTTAGAGATAATACGATGACACTGAATTAATCAATAACAACTCTGAATGTAGATGACATCAGTTCTTTAATCAAAAGACAGGGTATAAGAATGGATAAAAAAAAAAAACCAAGACTAATCAATATGCTGCTTACAAGAGACTTATTTTAGATCCAAAGACACCACAGATTGAAAGGGAGGGATGGAGTACCATCTATCATGTGAATAGATGTCAAAAGAAAGCCAGAGTAGACAAACTTATATCACACAAACTAGATTTTAAAGCAAAGACTGTAATAAGAGATGAAGAAGACCACTATATCATAATAAAGGGGCCTATCCAATGAGATCTCACAATTGTAAATATTTATGACCCAACTTGGGAGTACCCAAATATATAAATCTATTAATATCAAACTTAAAGAAATATTAATTGCATAACAATTAATAACATAACTAGTTAATAACATAACTAATTAATTAAAATTAATTGCATAACTAATTAATAACAACACAATGATAATAGGGGACTTTAATACCCCACTCAAATTAATTCATCTAAGCAGAAAATCAACAAGGAAATACTGGCTTTGAATGACACACTGGACTAGATGGACTTAACAGATACACTCAGAGCATTTCATCCTAAAGAAGCAGAATACACATTCTTTTTTTTTTTTAAAGATTTTATTTATTTATTTCACAGAGGGAGAGAGATCACAAGGAGGCAGAGAGGCAGGCAGAGAGAGAGAGGGGGAAGCAGGCTCCCTGCTGAGCAGAGAGCCCGATGTGGGCCTTGATCCCAAGACCCTGAGATCATGACCTGAGCCAAAAGCAGAGGCTTTAACCCACTGAGCCACCCAGGCACCCAGAATACACATTCTTTTCAAGTATAAATGGAGTATTATCCAGAATACATCACATACTGGGTCATCAGGCCTCAATCAGTACAAAAATATTGAGATCATATGCCTATTATCAGGCCATAATGCTATGAAAATTGAAGTCAACCACATGAAAATATCTGGAAAGACCACAAGTAGATGTAGGTTAGAAAACATCCTACTAAAGAATGAATGAGTTAAGCAGCAAATTAAAGAAGAAAAAAATACATGGGGGCAAATGAAAATGAGAATAAAGCAGTTGAAAAGTTTTGGGATGCAGCAAAGTTGGTCATAACAAGGAAGTACACAGCAATACAGACTATCCTCAAGAAGCAAGAAAAGTCTCAAATACACAACCTAACCTTATACCTAAATAAGCAGAAAAACAAAACAGTAGGACACAGCAATGAAACTAAGAGCTAGTTCTTTGAAAGAATTAATAAAATTGATAAACCCCTAAACAAACTTATCAAAAAGAAAAGAGAAAGGACCCAAATAAATAAATTCATGAATGAAATAGGAGAGATCACAACCAACACTGCAGAAATACAATCATAAGACAATATTATGAGCAATTATTTCCAACAAACTGGACAATCTGGAAGAAATTGATCAATTCCTAGAAACATATAAACTACCAAAACTGAAACAGAAGGAAATAGAAACCTTGAACAGACCCATAACCAGCAAAGAAATTGAATCAGCAATAAAAAAAAAAAAAACTCCCAAAAAACAAGAGTCTAGGGCCAGATAACTTCCCAGGGGAATTCTACCAGAAGTTAAAGAAGAATTAATACCTATTCTTCTGAAGCTGTTCCAAAAAATAGAAATGGAAGGAAAACTTCCAAATTGTTTCTATGAGGCCAGCATTACCTTGATTCCAAAACCAGGCAAAGATTCCACTAAAAAGGAGAATTACAGACAAATACCGCTGATGAACGTGGTAACAAAAATTTTCAACAAGATACTAGGCCACCTCCTGCAGGTCCAGGGGCCCCTGAAGGATGGACGGTGTCAGCAGAGAAGAATGAGAGAGCCATGAGATTCTTCCTGATCACCAAGCAGGCATTGCTACTCTGCTGGTCTCAGTATCTTTATTTATAGGCAGTGAGTCAGGCGGTACGTGACATGACAACAAGGGTGTGATCTTTAAGATTAATACTTTTAGAGCTACAAAGCATTTTGATTAGTAAAAAGACATTTTTGCATTTTTTCCATGCGTCAATCCTCCCCCCCCCATGAAAGAGACAGATTATCTATTTTAAGTAGTATAGCTCGTAATGAGTTTGGCCCTCCTGTCTGTATTTAACTATTACATCTGCGTCTTCATTGTAAACACCGGTACACGGGAAAGTTGGAGTGGGTGTCACAAGGATATTCATGGAATGCAGGACTCGAGGAGGGCACCATAACTTGTCATTAATCACTAA
Source organism: Ailurus styani (assembly GCA_002007465.1). Classification (NCBI taxonomy): domain Eukaryota; kingdom Metazoa; phylum Chordata; class Mammalia; order Carnivora; family Ailuridae; genus Ailurus; species Ailurus styani. Next base: position 681,803 of record LNAC01000445.1, on the reverse strand, counting down.
GGGAACGTGTAGTAACCAGTGCTCTGCGTTTGCTGGTGTCTTATCTTTAGATAAGGCTCTTATTCTTTGGGCATAGCTAACTCCTAGCTCCAAGGCTTCATGGTATCTTAAAATTCTTCCTCCTGATCCGCAAGAGTTCAAAGAGATAACAGTAGGAGGAACTGTTACAGAGATAGGATCTAAGGTCCTTGCCATAGGGCTAAGGGTCTCATTCTATGCATGTGGCTTTAGTTGACAATCTTGGTCTGGTTAGGAGTGTCTAGAGGCCTAATTATAAGTAACAAGATTAATCCTGAGATAGGGATCAGAAGTAGTGGGAGGAGATACCTGGTTCTCTTTGGTTGGCAGGAGCTGTGCAAACGCTGCCGTTTCCATGCTCTGACTGTGTCAGCCAGCAAGGCCCATGCGGCTCCCGGGAAGAATATTGAATTCAACTGTATGTTAAAAGGATTATTCATCATGACCAAGTGGTATTTATTACTAGGCTGCTGGGGTGATTCGATTTCTCCAAATCAATTAACGTGATACACCACATTAATAAAATAAAGGATAAAAACTACATGATGCTCTCAATAGATGTGGATAAGCATTTGATATGATATAGCATCCTTTCTTGATACAAACCCTCAACAAAGTAAGTATAGAAGGAACATACCACAACTTCATAAAGGCTGTGTATGAAAGACACAGCTAATATCATCCTCAATGGGGGAAAATTGAGAACTTTTTTCCTAAGGTCAGGAACACAACATGTATGTCCACTTGCACCACTGTTGTTCAATATGGTACTAGTCCTGAAAGTTCTAGACCAAATTCACAGGATATAAAATCAATGTACAGAAATCTGCTGCATCTCTATACACCAATAATGAAGCAGCAGAAAGAGAAATAAAGGAATTGACCCCATTTACAAATGCACCAAAAACCCTAAGATAACCAGGAATAAACCTAATCGAAGAGGTAAAAACTGTACAATGGACACTAGAGAACACTTATGAAAGGAACTGAAGAAGACATAAAGAAATGGGAAAACATTCCATGCTCTTGAATTGGAAAAACAGATATTGTTAAAAATGTCTATATTTTCCAAAGCAAACTACACATTCAAAGCAATCTTTATTAAAATAACACCAGGGTTTTTCACAGAGCTAGAATAAAGAAATCTAAAATTTTATGGAGCCAGAAAAGACATTTGAATTCACCAAAAGTAATGTTGAAAAAGAAAAGAAAAGCAAGAGGCATCACAATTCCAGATTTCAAGCTCTATTACAAAGCTGTATTTATCAAGACAGTGTGGTACTGACACAAAAACAGACACATAGATCAATGGAATAGAATAGAGAACCCAGAAATGGACCCACGACTGTATGGTTAACTAATCTTTGACAAAGCAGGAAAGAATATCCGATGGAAGTAAGACAGTCTCTTCAACAAATGGTGTTGGGTAAACTGGAATTTACATTCAAAAGAGTGAAACTGGACCACTTTCTTACACCATACACGAAAATAAATTACAAATGGATGAAAGATATAAATATGAGACAGGAAGCTGTCGAAATTCTAGAGTGGAAAGGCAGTCACCTCTTTGACCTTGGCCTCAGCAACTTCTTACTAGACATGTCTCCTGAGGTGAGGGAAACAAAAGCAAAAATTAAGGAGTGGGAACTCCCCAAGATAAAAAGCTCCTACACAGTGAAGGGAAAAATCAACAAATCTAAATGGCAACTGATGGAATGGGAGACGATATTTGCAATGACATTTCAGCTAAAGGGTTAGTATCCAAAATATATAAAGAACTTATAAAACTCAACATCCAAAAAACAAATAATCCATTTCAGAAAGTCAGAAGGTATGAATAGAAGCTTTTTCCAAAGAAGACATGCAGATGGCTAACAAACACATGAGAAGATGCTCAATATCTCTCATCATCAGGGACATAGAAATTCAAAACTGCAATGAGATATCAACTCACACTTGTCAGAATGGTTAAAATTAACAATTCGGGAAACAACAGATGTTGGCAAGAATGGGGACTAAGGGAAACACTTTGGCACTCTTGGTGTGAAGGCAATCTGGTGCAGCCATTCTGGAAAACAGTATGGAGTGTCCTCAAAAAGTTAAAACTAGAACTATCCTGTAAGCCAGGAATTGGACTACTAAATATTTATCCAAAGGTTACAAATTGCTGATTCGAAAGAACACAAGTACCCCATGTTTATAGCAATAAAATCAACAGTAACCAAATTATGGAAAGAGCCCAATGTCCACTGACTGATTAATGGAAAAAGAAGAAGTGATACACATGCACACACACACACGCACACACACACACACACTCACTCACTCACAACGGAATATTATTTGGCAGACAAAAAGAATGAAATCTTGCTATTTGCAACAACATGGATGAACTAGAGTGTATTAGCCTCAGCAAAATATGTCAGTCAGAAAAAGACAAATCTCATATGATTCCACTCATGTGGAATTTAAGAAGCCAAACATGATCATAGGAGAAGGTTAGCAAAAAATTAATAAAAAAAGAGAGAGAGGCAAACCATAAGAGACTCTTAAATACAGAGAACAAACAGGGCGGCTGGAGGGGAGGAGGGGGTGGGTTGAATGGATGATGGGCATTAAGGAGGCACTTGTTGGGATGATCACTGGGTGTTATATATAAGTGACGAATCACTACATTATACTCCTGAATATATAGTGTACCAATAATACACTATATGTTAACTAACTTGAATTTAAATAAAAAATAATTTAAAAAGAGAGTAGATCCTAAAATTCTCATCACAAGGAAAAATATGTTTTTGTTTTTTTTTTCTTTTTGTATCTATGTGAAATGATAGATGCTAACAAAACTTATTGTGGTAATTATTTCACTATATATGTAAGTTATCAGTATGCAATACAGCCTAAACTAATACAATACTTCTATGTCAATTATATCTCAATAAAATGAAAGGGAAAATTACCCAATATTCAAAATTATCACACAGTGAAAGTTTTTTTTTTCTTTTTCAAAGTATTTTTTTTTAATAAAATCATCTTGTGTTTCTTAGTATACCAATTAGGGACATATTTTCTGAGGATTTATTTAGGCAAATGTTTTGCTTCATAAAAACTTAGAAAGTAAAAACCTGAGTATATTTACAATCACTTAAAAATCAATTATTCAAATGTTAATGTACAGTTGACCCTTGAACAACATAGTTTCAAAGTACCTGGGTTCACTTATTAATGTGAGCCATCGAATCCCCACTACACGGTATGGGCACCGTCCTCCTGAAGGCGAGGAGAATGCAATGGGTAAAGCATTAATCAACCCCTTCCAATTAAAAGCGGCTTGCAGCTCGAATGATGCATATCAGTATGAATGGTAAGATTAGACTAGATTTAAACATTCTGGTTATTTTTTACTATTTGTAGATCCCGTATTATCAATCAACATAAAAGTATATAGTATAAACATAGTTATTGGAAGAAATATAGTCGGATAATTGACTTTTTTGAGGTGTGGATAGTTTACTCTTTCTATAGATAAACAGGCCAAAATGGAATCCGGGATAATTGCTGAGAAAGAATCTGGCGCCATGCTGTGCCTCCCCCCAGGATATATAGCATTTAATTTTAGGGCTTAATGACCTTACACAAAACCCTTGATTTACATCAGAACTAGGAGTAACCTCAAAAAAGGGGCACTATACAGATAAGCAGAACGGGCCTCATCTATCTAGCTTTTTGAGAAATACCAGGTGCATCTAAGAAAGTTCCTTTAATTAATAAACATTCTGGTTATTTTTTATCACCCTTTGTTACAATGATATAAATAAAGGACCCTGAGCCCTGAGGTTTTTGTGAGACTCCTGAGACATCATCCGAGTCCGTCTCCTCATTTTGTATCGCCAACACCGTCCTTTCCTTCGGGGACCCTGACTGTTGCTGGAGCTGGCCTCTGGCAAGTGGCGCCCGAATAGGGACCTGAAGGTAATCTCTCTTGGAATACGTACTCTCAGGGACGGATAGGTCCCTGCCTCAGGGTGCTGCAGGCCCGCCGTGGTCAGGTATAGGAACGGGGCAGTAGGTCAGAACCTAGAAGTGTCGATTTGCGAGTTTTTGAGAAGCATTGTGCCATACTGAGTCTAAAGAAAGAGGACTCTGTATAGAAGCTACCGTGCCACACAGAATCTAAGAAAAGGACTCTGTGTAGAAATAGAATAAAACTTAAGAAGCTAAAGAGCCTTCTGAAAAGTCAGAATGGGAAACACAGAATCTAAGGAAAGAAATATGTTCACAGAAATTATAAAAAATGTTACAAAAGATTGGGGTTAAAGTGAGTGATGGTCAACTTACAAAGTTTTTAGACTTTGTGGATACATGCTGCCCCTGGTTCCCTAAAGATGGGACCTTGAACTTAGATACTTGGCATAAAGTAGGGGAGGATATGCGTGTTTACTGCTCAGAGCATGGTACAGATCAAGTTTCTTCTGAGGTTTTTACACTATGGGCTTTGCTTAAAGATTTACTAGATCCCTCGTCTGGCCCTGATCTGTTAGCAAAACGGCTCGAGGGAGTGCAAGTTAAAGAAACCACCAACAAAAATAGATCTTATGTGGCAGTCGCCATGGATGAAAGCCCTGAGGATAATGATAGTAAGGACGAACAGCTTCCTCCATATGAGTAATCTACGTTGGAAGAAGAAGCGGCTAGGTATCATGAGAAAGATTGGGATTTCCGGGCGCCTGGATGGTTCAGTGGGTTAATGCCTCTGCTTTCGGCTCAGGTCATGATCTCAGGGTCCTGGGATCGAGGCCCGCATCGGGCTCCCTGCTCAGCGGGGAGCCTGCTTCCCCCTCTCTCTCTCTGCTTGCCTCTCTGCCTCCTTGTGATCTCTCTCCCTCTGTGAAATAAATAAATAAAATATTTTTTAAAAAAGATTGGGATTTCCCTATGCAAATAAAAGAAAAACCATGTAAACAAACAGATAAACCTCCACCTGTTAAAAAACATCCTACAAGGCCACCACCCCCTCTGCCGCAGCCAAAAACTATTGCCTGTCTTTGAAGTTTTCATGGGTAATTGTTAAGAGAGCTTTTAAAGTCTTTGATAACCTGAAACTTTAAAGTTTTGCTTGGATAATAATTGAAATTAAATTTATTGGGCATCTAGGTCTTTTTCAAATAGGATTAAAAAATGCTAAAGCATTGAGTATTGGACGTAAGTTTATGTTTTGACTTCTTATGCAAAAGAAACTAAAGATATGTAAATCTGTTGATATAGTTGTTTTCTCTTGCCTGCACAGAAAACCATTTTCTATGTTTGGTTTTGTCAGATCCTTAAAACTTGGTAAGGTTTTAATAAAGTTTCAAGATTTAAATTGTAAATGAAGTCTCTAACTCCTTAGCCCTTTTCCTTCATATGCTAAGTTACTCAGGAAGTACTGCTAAACAATAAACCTTAGTTTACAGTTGGGTGAATACTGTAACTATTCTGGAGGTTATATCAATTCCTAAAGTTTTAAAGTTTTAATGTTTTAATAAGGTAATAAGATATTTGATATTTTAATTATTAAAATGTTATTTGTCACAGAAGTAACCTGATTTCCTTGCCAGCTATCCTGTAAACTCTCATCTCATTGGCTCTTTAATCATGTCCACTCTGAGTTTTTGTTATTTGTAATTCTTCTAATTCTCTTATGAGTTTCATCTTCAAAGAAGTTCATATAAAGGACGTCAGAACAAATACGGGTATTCAATATATTGAAGATCCTAAAACTGAAATGGGTAAGAATTTCCAGAACTAACTAAAGCTGCATTCAACCTGAACTAGAATCAGTAACGTGGGACTAAATGAACTAAAAGATTATAATATTATGGCTCTTGTTTGAAGCATCGCTGATCCTAAACATTGCTATAATTGATCACACAAAAATCAATGGAACTTTTATATACATAAGGGAAATTTAAAGTTTGGCAATGTGGAAAAAATTTTCAATCTGGATTTCAAAAACTAAAAAATCACCTTTCCCAAGTTGCTTTGAGGCACAAGTCTGGTAAGAGATATATCTATTCCTAAAACCCCTTGTCCTCAATGTCTAAAGGGCTTTCATTAGGCCAAGAATTGTGAATCCAAATTTCATAAAAGTGGACAGCCCCTTGGCCCTCCTACCAATAGCATAATAAATACTATTACCTCTCAATAATAATAATTAAATAATAATAATCAATAATGATTAGTCAAATAATAATTAACGATCGATAATAATTAATAATCAATAATATAATACTAATAATAAATAGCATAATAAATATAATATGTATCCTATAATTATATATGATATATATAACATATATGCGTATATATGTATGTACATGTATATATATTGTATGTATGTATAATGTATGTATTTATGTATATGCATGATGCATACATTATATTATATGTATAATAAATATAATAAGTAATAAATAATAATAAATAAATAACATAATAAATACTACTACCTTACAGATACTTGGTCAGATGAGAATAATAACTCTGGGACATTTTGCCCCTATATTATCCCATCCATTCCTTTAATGCTATGGGGTAGAGACATTCTATCTCAAATGGGTGTTTTACTTTACAGTCTGAAGGACAAGCTCACAGGTCAATGGAAAGAACAGTATGTGGTATTAACCTGGGGGCGAGGATATGCTTGTGTTTTTCTACAGGACGCTGACACCCCTCTGTGGATTCCAGTTCAACTAGTTTGACCTTAAGTCAAACCCACCGCCTCCACCTCATCCTCCTCATCCTCATCCAGCTGGGAGGCCGTCGCCTAAGGACAACAGCCTACAAATCAATGCCATCACCTTCACTGAGATTCAACCCAGTGGAGTCCCTGTCCAGACATTAAGTACTCTTTCCAACTGTGTACAAGCCCGTTATGTTATTCTATTACCCACCACCACACAAAGAGCCTTTAACATTATCCAGACTACCAATGGGAGTTATTCTATTTTCTGCTCTACCTGTATATTGGCTAATTGTATATCACCAGATAACAATGCTAAAGTTGTAATGATTGTCAAGCAACCCCCCTGCCATGTTATGCTTCCTGTTAAATTAACTACTCCATGGTATGATGAATTTTGGTTACAAGATGGTACTCATATGGGTGGATTCCATCAATATACTATGTAAACACATCCACCAGTAAAAATGTTTTTACAGATTTATACCGTTTATTTGCTGAAGCAGGATTTCTCAGTCTCAGACGCCCAAAGTGGCCAATGTCTGTTAAAACAGTGACTGCTTGTGTGGGACCACCATATGTGCTATCATTTACCCAGGTGAAGGACAACTTACTATTTCTAAAACAAACTCTCATTATCATGTGATGTGTCATCAATCTGTATTAACTTCATGTATTGATTCAACCATTGGATGTCAAACTTTTGTGATTGTTTATCAACCCTCATATGTTGCTCTTCCTGTGAATATATCTGGTCCTTGGTATGATGAACCTGGTATTTACGGTCTTCAAGTGCTCAATCAAGCTTTACAGAGGACTAAAAGTTTTGTGGCAGCTCTAATTTTAGGTATTACTGCCCTAATAGGAATAATCGGCTCCTTTTCTATGGCTACTGCTGCTCTGGTGAAACATGTGCACACTGCACATCACGTAAATGAGTTGACTAAAAATGTGAGTACAGCCTTACATTTACAGGAACAGATAGATAAAAGTTAGAGACCAGAGTAGATGTTTTAGAGGAAACTGTCCTATACTTAGGAAACCAAATTCAGAATTTAAAAACTAGATTTACTGCCTGCTGCCATGCAAGATATAAATAGATTTGTGTTACTCCATTTCCTTATAACCATTCAGATACACCTTGGTCTAAGGTAAAATCCCATTTATTGGGAATTTGGGATGCAACAAATATGTCCTTAGACATTATTTCCCTTCAATAGCAAATCAAGTACCTTAGCAATTCCTATATCTCACCTCCTGAGGCTGCCGAGATTGCGGATTCTTTGTTGGCATCCCTTAAAATGTATACCAGCTATGTGTCCTGGTTTCCAGCTATAATTAACTTCGCTAGTTGCTCCAGTAACTTATATGTGGATTATTTTAAAGAGTTGGCAGCAAAAATTACAAGACGTTTATTTACAACTGCTCACCCCAATCTTCACAAGACTTAATTGAAGGCAACTGGCACAGAGGTTGTACCTGCTGCACTTTGAGACCCCTGGAGGCTTGCTTAAGCCATCAACAGTCCCTGTAGTCTTAGGACAGGGCTGGGCTACAGGTCTCCTTGCTCCACATGCCAACAGAATAGTGGGGTCAAGTGTCCAGGGCTGGTGGGCAAGAGGCTGGGCTGAAGTGGAGAAACATGCCCAGAGAGCAGGGATGACACCATGCAGTGAGTCCTGCAGCCCTGGTGTCTCAGTCCCATGAGTCTTCTGTGTGTCAGGCTTCAGGTCTGTACTAGGATGGCCCTGGGCCTCAGAGCCTTATAGAGCTGGGAGAGGGCCCCTCCTCATGGCAGTGGCTTGGTCCTGTCTCCACCCAGAGGCCAGCACACACACTTGCAACTGGAGCTGCTGATGCTCATTGGCTGGTGGTACAACTCTTAGCAGATGAGGTAGCTCTACTGTGCCTCCAAGCTGTTGTTGCTGCCCATTGACCTGCCTGGCAGCTGACGCTGCTAAGTAGAGGCCACCAGACTGTGGGACATCACTGTCCTGGGACTAGTTTCACTGCCATCACCCCTGTCTTAGCCTGGCCTGTCATCCTGCCTATACATGGATTTCTTTTTCCCCAAAAAAGGTATGTACAGTACTTTAAATGTATTTTCTCTTAGGATTTTTTAAAGACTTATTTATTTATTTGAGAGAGAGAGAGAGAGCATGAGTGGGAGGGAGAGAGGGAGAGAGAATCTAAAGGAGACTCCACACTGAGTGTGTGGAGCCTGATGCAGGGCTCAATCTCACAACCCTGAGATTATGACCTGAGCTGAAACCAAGAATGGGAAGTTTAAATGACTGTGCCACCCAGGAGCCCCTCTTAGCATTTTCTTAATGAGACTTTTTTTTTCTCTAGCTAACTTTATTGAAAGAATACAGTGTAAAATATATAAAGTATACAAAATATGTGTTACTTGACAGTTTATGTTCTTGTAAATCTTCAGGTCAACAGTAAGCTATTAGTAGTTAAGGTTTTGTAGAATCAAAAGATATACATAGATTTTTGACTGTGCAAGGATTGATGCTTCTAACCCTTCATTGTTAAAGTGTCAACTGTCAACTGTAGCTACAATTTAAATCCTAAGTTTTTCTTGGAATTTGAAATGGTGATTCTTGCCCTGGGAAATATATCTAAATACAGCAAAAATACAGAACATTTGGCAAAAGTTTTGTCAATAAAAATAAAGAATGAAAGCATGCTCCATTAGACAAAATTTTGTTTCACAATAAAGGAATTAAAATTATGTGCTTTGGCCCAGGGATATATATATATATATATATATATATATATATACATATATATGTATATATATACATATATATATATATACTAAAGGAATATAACTGAGATCTGAAACAGGAGGCTCATTTGGGCAAACAAGGACTGATTCCAACATAATGATAGGTCCACATGTTGACAAACTGGAGGAAAAAAACTGAATGGAAACAAATACTGTAAGTACTATTCAAATAAATGTGATAGATTAACAGCAGGAACAAAAACATAGAAACTAGCAAAAGAGAGCAAGTAATTAATTGATGAACTGGAAAATAGCAGAACAATAAATAATTTAAATTTTGGTATGTTCAAAATATATTAGAAATTACCTCAATTGATGAATGAAAAAAAAAATAGAAACCGTGAAACTATACAAAATAGAAAGAATATTAAAACAACCTAACAAAGAAAAACAATCATAACTAGCTACTTCTGTCAACTGTTTATAAATATATTTGAAAACCTGGATGATCTAGATTCATTTCTAGGAAAACAGAAATGAACAAAACTGAACTCAGAATAGATAGAAACTTTTAAAAGTCCAATTTCCATAGAAGAAACAAACTTTTTCAATAAACTACATTCTCCCCCATCACTTAGCCTGCAGAAAAGCCTCAGGCCTGCATCATTTCACAGCAGAATTCTACCAAAACCTTTAAAAAAATATAACCTTCATGTTACATAAACTATCATAGCAAATAGAAAAAGAAGAAAATCCTTCAAATGCTTTAATAATTATAACATTAATATAAAAAGCTGAGAAAAATTAAAAAATCAAGGCTATAGCCTATTATAATACTAAACCATAAGTAATATTACTAAACAGAAACATGTTACAAAGATTTAACGTTATGCCCCAAGGTGATTCATGGAAGAGAGGTAACAACAAATCAATGAAAGCAATTCTGTTAATATGAATTATATAAAGAGAAAAAGTGACAAAGAACACAAACATAACCATAATTGTCAAAAAGGGTTCTAATAAAATTCAACATTGATTTAGATAAAATATAAGTTGATGGTTACTTAACACGGTCTGTCTATATGATTCCCTATCCTACCAGAAAAAAGGGTTGTTATACTTACATCAGACAAAATAGACTTTAAACTACAAAATGTCAAAAAAGACAGAGAAGGTCAGTATATAATGATAAAGGTGTGAATTCATCAAGAAGATATACAGAAGTGTAAATATTTATGCACCCAACACTGGAACACCTAAACGTATAAAGCAAATACTAAACAGAATTACAAGGAGAAATAAATAGAAATACAATAATAGTTGGGTAATTTAATACTCCATTCTCAACAATGGATAGATCATTCAGACAGAGAATCGATAGGAAACAGGGAATTTGAACAACACTATAGACAAAATGGACCTAGAATACATATATAGAGCATTCCAAATAACACATCAGTAGGTAAATGGATAATGAAAATGTGTTATACATGTACAATGGAATATTATTCAGCCTCTAAAATAAGGGAATCCTATCACATGTTACAACATGGGTAAATGTTGAGGACATTATGCTAAATGGAATAAGTCAGTCACAGAAAGACAGACTGTATGACTCTACTTAAATGAGATATGTCGATTAGTCAAATTTGTAGAAACAGAGAGAAAAATAGTGGTTTTCAGGGATCAGGAGGATTGGGAAATGGGGAATTATTCAATGAGTATAGATTTTCACTTTTGCAAGATGAAAATTTCCAGAGATCTGTCACACAACAATGTGAATATACCTAGTTACTAAATTGTACACTTAAAAAATGTTAAGATAGTAAAATATAAAAATGTTATTTTTTTACCAAAACTAAAATTTTCAAAATTATTTTTTTGAGATGAAAGATTCCCCCTTAAGATCAGGAACAAGAGAAAGATATTTGATTTTGCCACTTCTAGTCACCATTATATTGGAATATCTCACCAGGAAAATTAGCCAAGGAAAAAAAAACAATAGAAGGCATTCAGATGAATAATGAATTAAAATTATTTTTTCGCAGATGATAAAATTTTTTTATGTAGAAAACTCCAAGAAATCCACATTATATTATAAGAACAAATGAAGTTCAGCAAAGGTGTAGCAAACAAGATCAATACACACAAATCAATTGTGTTCAGACATAAGTATAAAGACCTACCATATTTATACTTTGGAAGACTTAATATAATTAAGATAGTCTTTAGGTAATCTACGAATTCAATGCAATCACTATCAATGTGCCAACTGTTTTTTTCTTTTTTTGAAGTAGTGGAAAAGATCATCCTAAAATTTACATAAAATGTCAATGAATTTTGAACAGTGAAAACAACCTTGAAAAAGAAAGAGCTGGTCAGAATACTTATGCTTCCTAATTTGAAAATGTACTGCAAAGCTATGATAATCAAACCAGTGTGCCACTGGAATATGGGCAACAGAATTAAGTTTCCATAATAAACTTGGATCTTCACCTCATATATATATATATGTATATACATATATACATATATATATACATATATATAATAGATCAAAGACCTGAATAATAAGTGTTAAAACTGTAAAACTCTTAGAAGCAAAAATACTTGTAATCCTTCATTACCTTGGATTAGGTAACAGTTTCTTAAATACTATCACCAAAGTACAAACAGCAAAAGGAAAAATAAATAAATTGAACTTCATCAAGGTTAAAAGCTTTTGCACATGAAAAAACTATCAAGAAAGTGAAAAGTCAACTCACAGAATTGGAAAAAAATATTTGCAAACAATATATATTATAAGACAATTATTTTACAGAATTCATAAATTGATAAAAGTCAACAAAAATAACCCCGTTTTGGTGTGCTTGGGTGGCTCAGTTAGTTTAGCATCTGTCTTCAGCTTAGTTAATGATCTCCAGGTCCTGGGATCAAATTGGGCTTTCTGTCCAGCAGGGTCAGCTTTTCTCATTCTCTCTCTCTCTCTCTCTCTCTCTGTCCCTCTTTCTGCCTCTCCCCACTGCTTGCTCTCTCTCTCTCTCAAATAAATAAAAAAAATCTTTAAAAAAAAATCCAGTTTTTAGGGCGCCTGGTTGGCTCAGTGGGTTAAAGCCTCTGGCTTTGGCTCAGGTCATGATCTCAGGGTCCTGGGATTGAGCCCCCATTGGGATCCCTGCTCAGTGAGGAGCCTGCTTCCTCCTGTCTGAATGCCTCTCTGCCTCTCTGCCTTGTAGTCTATCTGTCAAATAAATAAATAAATAAATCTTTTTTAAAAAAGGAAGCCATAGGTGGATAAAGCTATGTTCAGTAATCAATGTTTCAGTATTTAATCTTATTTGTAAATAATCTAGGTATGTAATGAATATTCATTATTTAACTTATCTCAGTATAACTTTAAGGTTTCAAGTTTTATTTTTTAAAAGATTGTATTTATTTATGTGAGAAAAAGAGAGAGCAGAAGCAGGGGGAGAGGCAGAGGGAGAGGGAGAAGCAGGCTAAGCAGAATGCCTGATATGGGGCTCGATTCCAAGACTGCAAGACCATGACCTCAACCAAAGGAAGATGCTTAACTGACTGACCCAACCAGGCACCCCAGGGTTCAAGTTTTCAAAAATATTTTTGAAATTATTTTTAGGTTGACATACCAAGCATAATTATTATTAAAAATCTGTAAATTTTTACATCTTTTTAATATACTTGCTCTTAACAAGTATGTTTAAGTTATTCATGAAAGTTTCATGAGACATTAAATAGCTAACTGTCATGTCAAGTTGTCTTTCTCACAGGCAAATTGTGTATCAGAGATAATGTGAGGTTATTTGACTTTTAATAAACCTAGGTAGAACAAAAATTGTATGTCTACACTATATTGAATGCTGATAACTCTAAAAATCTGTCTATTTTAATTAAACTAACAAATTTAAACTAGCTTTGGTTTAGGAAAGATTAACCTAAAACACATGAACTCAAAGTATTTGGGGTAGTTTCTATATTTCTGAGTACATTTGATTTATATAAATATTTAATTTTCTTTAAGCCAATTAAACAGAGCTCTTAACAAATCAGTTTTAGCTATACCATCCAGAGGTAAACACACACACACACACACATTTGTGACATACATGCATAGACATACATAACATATACAGATATTTGCAAACATAGAGACATTTGCAAACAGATACAACTTTTAAAAAATAAATAAACAGAATGGTAAAAATTAACAAGACAAGAAACAACAAATGTTGGAGAAGTTGTGGATAAAGGGAAACTCTCTTACACTGTTGGTGAGAATGTAAGTTGATACAGCCACTTTGGAAAGCAGTGTGGAATTTCCTCAGTAAGTTAAAAATAGAACTACCCTGGGCGCCTGGGTGGCTCAGTGGGTTAAGGCCGCTGCCTTCGGTTCAGGNAAAAAAAAAAAAAAAAAAAAAAAAAAAAATAGAACTACCCTTATGACCCAGCAATTGGACTTCTGGGTATTTACCCCAAAGATACAGATATAGTGAAAAGAAGGGCCATGTGCACCCCAATGTTCATAGCAGCAATGTCTACAATATTCAAACTCTGGAAGGAGCTGATACCCTTCAATAGATAAATGGATAAAGAAGATGTGATCCATATATACAGTGGAATATTACTCAGACATCAGAAAGGATGAATACCCAACTTTTGCATCAACATGGATGGGACTGGAGGAGATTATGTTGAGTGAAATAAGTCAAGCAGAAAAAGTAAATGATCATATGGTTTCACTTATTTGTGGAACATAAGGAACAGTATGGAGGACTTTAGGAGAAGGAAGGGGAAAATGATCGTGGAGAATCAGAGGAGGAGACAAACCATGAAAGACTATGGACTCTGGGAATCAAACTGAGGGTTTTGGGATTGGGGGGGGAATGGGTGAGCCTGGTGATAGGTATTAAGGAGAGCATGTATTGCATGGAGTACCGGGCATTATACACAAACAATGAATCATGGAACACTACATCAAAAACTAATGATGTACTATATGGTGACTAACATAATAAAAAATATATATAATAAAAATAAATAAATAGAAGACAGGTATAATAATACAAAACTCACTAGTTTATAAAAGAACAGTTGTTTTCAATTTGTGTTTATGACAGATGAAATAAGTTAAGTTTACCAGCTCAGGCAGCTTACATTTAGTAATCTCCCCTAATTTAATCAGACTTACTGTTTTTAGCTGCCTGTGCACAGTTCCTGAGACTTGTAAGGACCTAGCAAAGTCAATGTAGATGTAGATGAGGTCAGTCACTATGGTAAATGCTGTGGCCCCAAATATAGACTTTCTCACACCCCAATTAACTACCCAGAAGGATTAGGACAAACAAACTGGGAGAGCTCAGAATGCAAAATAAATGGAAATCAATCTGAAAGAAGCTTATTGGAGATCTTAGAGATACCAGAGAGTGCTCCAAGAGGCAGCAAACTATTTTTTTTTGAGAGAGAGAGAGAGAGAGAGAGAGAGAGAGAGAGAGAGAGAGAGAGAGAGAGCATGACCAGGGGGAGGGGTAGAGGGAGAAGCAGACGCCCGACTGAGTAGGGAGCCCAATGTGGAACTCATTGCAAGGACTCCGAAATCACGACCTGAGTCAAAGGCAGATGCTTAACTGACTGAGCTACCCAGGCACTCCAAAAGGTAGCAAACTAAAAGGGCTCTATGTGTACCTTCTCCTGTGTCTAGGAGCTGTCCCTGGAAACTTCAGTAGCTGTCTTTGGGTCCATCTCAACACCAATCTGTCAAATGACATAACTAAAAGAATTTGATATCTTGATATCCTTTATTCAAATGAAAACGATACATGGATTAGAAGCATACAGCTCCTCACAAGCAGTCCTCTTCCTGGGTTAGAAGAGGCAATACAGAAATAGGACGTGATTGGCTAGTAGTTTGGGGATTTTCTTATAAGGCTTGCAAGCCCTATTTTTCTAAGGTAAGGTAAGATGATTAAAGCTGAGTTGGAGGGCGCCTGGGTGGCTCAGTGGGTTAAAGCCGCTGCCTTCGGCTCAGGTCATGATCCCAGGTCCTGGGATCGAGGCCCACATCGGGCTCTCTGCTCAGCAGGGAGCCTGCTTCCTCCTCTCTCCTCTCTCACTGCCTGCCTCTCTGCCTACTTGTAATCTCTCTCTGTGTGTCAATAAATAAATAAAATCTTTAAAAAAAAAAAAAAAAAAAAAAAAAAAATAAAGCTGAGTTGGAGGATTCTAATTGGTGTATGTTAGGTTAGGTTTCCTTGATAGGAATTTCATGTAAGGTTGAAACTTAGCTTTACTTAGCTTCTAAGCAGGTTGCCTTAGGTTTATATTTGAGTGGGCCACTGGGGAGAGCCTCAATTTTGTGGTTCCTGATATATAAGTTAATTTTATGAGCTCCAGGTCCAGAGTTCTTCATTGAGTATTTATTTATTAATTATATTTATTATATGTTATATTATAAATGTTATACTTTAGTATATTTAAAACATATATACTTAATATATATTTTATATGTCATATATTTTGAGACATTTTTATTCATATAAAGGTTAACAGACTTTATGTCAAGGTATCAATATACTAGACCATATATTATAAAAAAGAAATATGTATTATTTTTTGCTGAAAGAATAAAATAATACTAAGCAATAATATATGAGAATACAAACAAATAATACACAAAATTACAGAGGATAGAAAAAGAAACTATCTCCAACATATATCATGAGGTCACCATAACCATGTGACATTCTCACTCTGGTATGATCACTTCCACTTGAGTATGGGTTGAATCTAGTGACTTTCCTTCAACTAAATATGGCAAAATTGATAGAATGTAAGTTCCAAAATTACATTACAAATGTCTGTGAGTTCAGACTCTGACATTCTCTTGCTTTCACTTGCTCACTGTGAAACAGTCAGTTTACCATACTGTAAACTGCCTGGAGTCTTACATACCAAGGAACTCAGCTTTCAGTCAAAAACCAGCAAGAAACTGAGGCTCTCAGTGGAAAACACTCAAACGAATCTTTCCAACTATCAAGTGAATGACCTTGAAAACCAATTTTTCCAGTTGAATCTTGAGATAACCACAGATCTGGCTGATGTCTTGACTGGAGCCATGAGATACTCCGAAACAGAGGACTCATCTAAGCCACATGTGTATTTCTGACCATAAAAACTGTAATGTAATAAATCAAAGTTTGTTTCTTTCTTTTTTTTTAGAACACCATGATGTTTAATTTAATGTGTCAATTAGACCGTAGGATGCCTAGATTAAACATTATTACTGGGTGTGCCTGTAAGAATGTTTCTGGGTGAATTAGCATTATAATGGTGAGCCCAGTAAAGTAGATTGCCCTCTCCAGTGTGGGTGGGTATCATCCAATCCCTTGAAGTCCTGATTAGATCAAAAGACAGAATGAAAATTTTGCCTTTTTCTTTCTCTCTGATTGCTTGTTCAATTGCTCTCCTATCCTCAGTGCTTCTGGTTCATAAGTGTTCAAACATACACTGGAGTCTACACCATTTGCATCACTGGTTCTCAGGCTTCAGACTGGGATTGATTTAGAGCACTAACATTCTAAGTTCTCCAGCTTGCAGATTCTGGATTGTGGGAATTTTCCTCCATAATTGTGTGAGCCAAATTCTTATAATAAACCTCTCTATATATCCTATTACTCTTTGGAGAACTCTAATACATCTACTAAATATTGGTGTAAATTGTTATGCTGCAATAGATAACATCTGAAAAGAACATTATAGGTAGGCAAAATTATATGCCAATCTTATCAGTGATCATGGATGAAAAACCTAAACAAAATATTAATAAACCAAATCCCATGATATAAAGAAATAATATATTAAAATAGAGTTGGGTTTTTTGGGTATACAAGGTAGGTTTAGTTTTTGAAAATTAGTGTAGTGTCCCACAATATCAGAATAAAAAAGGAAAATCATATAATCATTTTTATAGAGGGCTTATTCTTGCAATGACAGAGTAGCGTAAACATAATGGAAAATGCAAACACAAACTCATAAATATGTTGGCACAACTCATAACAGAGTTTATACTACAGTACATTAAGGAGAGGATGCTATTTTTCAAAAAATGATGCTAGTTCAACTACATGGAGAATTTTTATGAAGAAAAAAATATACTTGATTTTGTCTTACACTCCTGTCCCCCAAACCCATCATATAGATTGTGGATCTGAGTGGTAAAGGCACATAATAAGACTTTTGGAAAAAACATCAGGGATAACTCCATGAAGCATTGGGAAAGCACTAGTCATAATGGAAAATATTGATAAATTATAACTATATTAAAATTAAGAACTCCTGTTATTTACCATTAAAAGAATGAAAATATAAGCCATAGAATGAAAGGATATATTAATAATAACAATAAAGAACTCTTATCCAATACCAAACATTTATTTTATTTTTTTATTTTTTTTTAAAGATTTTATTTATTTATTTGACAGAGAGAGATCACAAGTAGGCAGAGAGGCAGGCAGAGAGAGAGGAGGAAGCAGGCTCCCTGCCGAGCAGAGAGCCCGATGTGGGCCTCGATCCCAGGACCCTGAGATCATGACCTGAGCTGAAGGCAGAGGCTTTAAACCGCTGAGCCACCCAGGCGCCCTCAAACATTTATTTTAAAAGCATAGAATACAAAGCAGAAAAAAAAGACATTTCACAGTAAGATAAGTAAATCACCACTAGGTATAAGAAAAGGTACTGAAACTTGTTAGTAATTAGCAAAATAAAACTATAGTTAGATGCTACTCATACCCATCAGAATGAAAACAAATTCTTAAATAATTGACAATTTGAGGTGTTGTGAAAATGTAGAAGTACTCTCTCCAGTCGAGAAATGGGCAGAAGACATGAACAGACACTTCTCCAAAAAAGGCATACAAATGGACAACAGACACATGAAAAAATGCTCCACATCACTTGCCATCAGGGAAATACAAGTCAAAACCACAATGAGATACCACCTTACACCAGTTAGAATGACTAAAATTAGTAAGACTGGAAACAACAAATGTTGACAAGGGCGTGTAGAAAGGGGTACCTTCTTACACTGTTGGTGGGAATGCAAGTTGGTACAGCCACTTTGGAAAATAGTATGGAGTTTATTCAGGGCATTAAAAATAGAGATACCCTATGAATCAGCAATTACACTACTGGATATTTACCCAAAGATACAGATGTAATGAAAAGAAGGAACACATGCACCCCAATGTTCATAGTAGCAATGTCCACAATAGCCAAACTGTGGAAGGAGCCAAGATGTTCTTCAATGGATGAATAGATAAATAAGATATGGTTCATATATGCAATGGAATATTACTCAGCCATCAGAAGGATGGATATCTACCACTTACATCGACATGGATAGAACTGGAGAGTATTATTCCAAGTGAAATAAGTCAATCTGAGAACAATAATTATCATATGTTTTCACTCATATCTGGAACATAAGGAATAGTGCAGGGGACAATAGGTGTGGGGGTGAAAACTGAATGGGAAAAAAATCAGAGAGGGAGATAAACTGTATGAGACTCTTGACTCCAGGATACAAACTGAAGGTTGCAGAAAGGGAGGTGGGTGGGGAATGGGGTAACTGGGTGATGGGCATGAAGGAGAACAGTTGATATGATGAGCACTGGGTGTTATACTGAACTGATGAATCGCTGAACATTATATCAAAAATGAATGATGTACTATACACCTTGGCTAAATGGATTTAAATAAATTTAAAAAAAGATGTAGAAGAACTCTTATGTTGCTGATGGCAATATAAATTGGAATATCTCTCTAGAATATATGTCATTATATACTAAAGTTAAAGGTACATATGTATCAGGACCCAACACATACACTTCTAGGGATATATCTTCCACATATACTCACACATATGTAAAATATATAATGATATTCACTAAAGCATTTTTATAGCAGCATAAAACTGAAAACAAATTCATTGACTGAGATTGGTCAAAGAAATTCTGGTACCTTAGCACGATGTATGTTAGGTAGTTGTTGGAAAGAATGAGGTAGTTCTGGGAGAGGGGCAAGATGGTGGAGGAGTAGGAGACCATACTTCAACTGGCCCCCTGAACTGAGCTAGATATCTACCAGAGCACTCTGAACACCAATGATATCAGCCTGAGATATAAGGTTATACACTTCTGGATCTCTACAGGGGCAGAGGATCATCAGTGGAGAGGTACAGAGGAGTTGCGGGGGTGTGGACAGATACCAGAGGATAAACAGAAGGGGGAGGGAGCCAGCAGAAGTGAGCCATTGGAAAGTAATCCCCCAATGCAAAAGTGCCCTGTGCTTGGGGACCAGCAATAGTTTGGAGACCGGTGGCTGCAAGACAGGAAGGAAAGATAACAGCAATCTAACAGAAAAAAGGAAATTAAGCAACAATTGTTGAGACCTAGTAGCTGCAGGTGTGGACCTAAACCCACAGTCCCAGGACAGCGGTGGCTGCTGCCCACCCGCACAGTCTCCAGTCAGCAGTCCCTGGTGGCTGCCTCAGCCACTACAGCTGCCTCTGCCTCTGACATGGTTGAGAGGACCCGCGGCGGGATTGAGTCAGCTAGGGTAAATGAGGGAGAAGATTGAATTAGTGACCTAGAAGACAAACTGATAGAAAAAAAGGATCAGGAGGAGGCATGGAACAAACAGCTTAGAAGCCATGAAACCAGAATTAGAAAAATAAATGACACCACGAAATTTTCCAAAGCTAGAATCACTGGGATTCCCTGAAGGGTTGGAGAGAGAGAGGGAGGACTAGAAGATACAGTTGAACAAATCCTAGATGAGAATTTCCCTAATCTGGGAAATGGAACAAGTGCTCATGTCCTAGAGGCAGAGAGGACACCTCCCAAGATCAATGAAGGTAGAGAGACCTATTGGCATGTGACTGTGAAATTCACGAATTGTAAAATCAGAGAAAATATCTTAAAGGCAGCTAGGGGGAAGAGAATCCTTACCTACAGACAGAGGAACATCAGAACAACATCAGGCCTGTCCACAGAAACCTGGAAAGCCAGAAAGGGCTAGCAAGACATATTCAGGGCACTAAATTAGAAGAACATGCAGCCAAGAATACTTTATCGAACAAGGCTGACATTCAGAATGGATGGAGAGATAAACAGCTTCCAAGACTGGCAAAGACTAAAAGATTATGTGACCACCAAGCTGGAACTACAAGAAATATTAAGGAGGGTTCTATAAAAGAAGAAAGACCCCAAGAGTGATATAAAACAGAAATGTACAAAGACAATCTGTAGAAGCAAGGTCTTCACAGGCAATATAATGTCAATAAAAACATATCTTTCAATAATCACTCTCAACATGAGGACCTAAGCACTTAAAATAGCACTGGGGTGCAGATTGGATAAAAAGACAAGATCAATCCATATGCTGTCTACAAGACATTTTGATCCTAAAGATACATCCAGAATGAAAGTGAAAGGATGGAGAACCATCTTTCATGCCAATGGGCCTCAAAAGAAAGCTGACGTAGTGATTCTCCTATCAGACAAATTAGATGTTAAGTTAAAGACTGTAGTAAGAGATACAAATGAACACTATATCATTCTTAAAGTGTCTATGCAACAAGAAGATCTAACAATTGTAAATATTTATGCCCCCAACATGGAAGCACAAACTACATAAGCCAACTGTTAATCAAAATAAAGAGACATATTGATAAGAATATGATAACTGTAGGGGATCTTAACACACTATTCTCAATAAGAGACAGGTGATCTAAGCAGAAAATCAACAAAGAAACAAGAGATTTGAATGACACATTGGACCAGAGGGACGTCATAGATATCTACAAGACATTCTACAATAAAACAAAAGAATAGTCATTCTTCTTGAGCTCACATGAAACTTTCTCCAGAATAGACCACATACTGGGTCACAAATCAGGTCTCAACCCATAACAAAAAATTGAGATTTTTCCCTGAATATTCTTAGACCACAATGGTTTGA
Source organism: Ailurus styani (assembly GCA_002007465.1). Lineage (NCBI taxonomy): Eukaryota > Metazoa > Chordata > Mammalia > Carnivora > Ailuridae > Ailurus > Ailurus styani. The sequence goes on along the minus strand of LNAC01000445.1, from coordinate 660,291 downwards.
AACTGAAACTCAATCACCAGAAAAAGTTTGGAATAAATTCAAACACTTGGAAGCTAAAGAACATCCTGCTCAAGAATGTTTGGATCAACAAGTAAATCAAAGAATAACTTAAACAATTTATGGAAACCAATGAGAATGAAGACATACTGGTCCAAAACTTATGGGATACGACAAAGGGGGAAATACATAACCAACAAAGGCTCACTTAAAAAAAAAATCCCAAATACATAAACTCTCTTTACACTTTAAAGAACTGGAGAATCGATAAAAAATTAAGCCTACCCCACATACAAGAAGGGAAATATTAGAGCAGAGATCAATAAGTTAGAAGCCAGAGATACAGTAAAACACATCAATGAAACTAGAAGGTGGATCATTGAAAGAATTAATACAATTGAAAAACCACTGGTCAGACTAATCCAAAAGAAAAGAAAAAGGACCCAAATTAATAAAATTATGAATGAAGGGGAGAGATCATGACTAACGTCGAGGAAATAGAAACAATCATCAGAAATTATTAACAACAGCTCTATGCCAATAAGTTAAGCAACCTAGAAGAAATGGATGCATTCCTGGAAACCTATAAACTTCCAAAACTGAAACAGGAAGAAATTGACAACCTGAATATACCAATAACTAGTAATGATATTGAAGCAGTGATCAAAACCTCCCAAAAAACAAGAGTCCAGGACTTGACGGATTCCCTGGGGGATTCTACCAAACATTCAAAGAAGAAATAATACATAGTCTCCTGGAGCTTTTTCAAAAACCAAAACAGATGGGATGGGGAAGGAGACAAACCATAAGAGACTCCTAATCTCACAAAACAAACTGAGGGTTACTGGGGGGTGGGAGGGTAGGGATAGGGTGGATGGGTTATGGACATTGTGGAGGGTTTGTGCTTTGGTGAATGCTGTGAAAGATGTAAGCCTGATGATTCACAGACCTGTACCCCTGGGGCAAAGAATAAAAAAAAAAAAAACTGAAACAGAAGGAAAACTTCCAGACTCTTTCTATGAAGCCAGCATTACCTTGATCCCCAAACCAAGAAAACACCCTATCAAAAAGGAGAATTTCAAACCAATATTCCTGATGAACGTGGATGCCAATATTCTCATCAAGATCAAGATTCTAATAAGATCCAACAGTACATTAAGAAGATTATCCACCAGGACCAGGTGGGATTTATCCCTGGGATGCAAGGTTGGTTCAACATTCACAAATCAATCAAAGGGATAGAACAAATAAATAAGAGAAGAGAGGAGAACCACATGGTCCTCTCAATTGATACAGAAACAAACATTTGACAAAACACAGCAACCTTTCCTGATGAAAACCCTTCAGACTATAAGGATGAAGAAACATTCCACAACTTTATAAAATCATCTATGAAAAACCCACAGTGAATATCATTCTCATTGGGGAAAACCTGAGAGCCTTCCCATTGAGATCAGGAACATGAAAAGGATGCCCACTCTCACCACTGTTGTTCATCATAGTAATAGAAATCCTAGCAACAGCAATAAGACAACAAAAATAAATAAAAGGTATTCAAATTGACAATGAAGAAGTCAAACTCTCTCTCTTTGCAGATGACAGGATACTTTATGTGGAAAACACAAAAAACTCCAACCCAAATTACTCAAACTCACACAGCAATTCTTTAAAGTGGCAGGATACAAAATCAATCCACAGAAATCAGTTGTATTCATATATACTAACAATGAAACTGTAGAAAGGGAAATTAGAGAATTGATTCCATTTACAATAGCACCAAAAACCATAAGATACCTAGAAATAAACCTAAACAAGGAAATAAATGATCTCTACTCAAGGAACTACAGAACACTCATGAAAGAAATTAAAGAAGACACAAAAAGATGGAAAAGAATTCCATGCTCATGGATCAGAAGAATAAACATTGTCAAAATGTCAATGCTGGCCAGAACAATACATACTTTCAATGCCATCCCAATCAAAATTACACCAGCATTTTTCAAGGTGCTGGAACAAACAATCCTAATATTTGTATGGAACCAGAAAAGACCCCAAATCACCAAGAAAATGTTGAAAAAGAAAAACAAACCTGGAGTCATCACATTGCCTGATTTCAAGCTATATTACAAAGCTATGACCACCAAGACAGCATGGTACTGGCACAAAAAACAGGCATATAAACCAATGGAATAGAGTAGAGAGTCCAGATATGGACCCTCAACTCTATGGTCAAATACTGTTTGACAAAGCAGGAAAAATAACCAGTGGAAAAAAGAGAGTCTTTTCAATAAATGGTGCTGGGAAAATTGGACAGCTATGTAGAGAAGAATGATACTTGACCATTCTCTTACACCATACACAAAGATAAACTCAAAATGGATGAATGACCTCAACATGAGGCAGGAATCCATCCAAATCCTAGAGGAGAACATAGGAAGTAACCTCTTCAACATCAACCACAGCAACTTGTTTCAAGACACATCTCCAAAGGCAAGGGAAACAAAGTGAAAATGAAGTTTTGGGTCTTCATCAAGATAAAAAGCTTCTTCACAGCAAAGGAAACAATCAAGAAAAGAAAGAGACAACCCACAGAATGGGAGAAGATATTCGCAAATGACACTATAGACAACCGGCTGATATACAAGATCTATAAAGAGCTTCTCAAACTCAACACCCAAAATACAGATAACCAAGTCAAAAAATGGGCAGACGCTTCTCCAATGAAGCCACAAATGGCTAGTAGACACACGAAAAAGTGTTCATCATCATTCAAAATTCAAAATTCAAATCAAAACCACATTGAGATACCTCGTTACACCAGTTAGAATGGCAAAAATTGACCAGGCAAGAAACAACAAATGTTGGCGAGGATGTGGAGAATTGGGAACCCTCTTACACTGTTGGTGGGAATTCAAGTTGGTACAGGCACTTTGGAAAACAGTTTGGAGATCCCTCAAAAAAATAAAAAAGTCTTGCTTACTAGCTACCTAGCATTCAATAAGTTACTGAGTTTTTTCTGTTTATTTTCATCTGTTAAGTAGCAATAAAAATTAAACTAAATTGCTATTGTATTTCATTTTATTTTTTCCTTTTTTTAACATTGTAATTTTATTTTTTCCAGTGTTCCAAGATTCATTGTGCTTCATTTTAAATGAGATGTGAGTTCACGTTTCAGTCTATAACCCTATGACCCGGCAGTTGCACTACTGGGTATTTACCCTAAAGATACAAACATAGTGAAAAGAAGGGCCATATATACCCCAAGGTTCATAGTAGCAGTGTCCACAATCACCAAACTGTGGAAATTGCCAAGATGTTGTTCAACAGACGAATAGATAAAGAAAATGTGGTCCATATATATAATGAAATATTACTCAGCCATCAGAATGGTTGAATACCCAACTTTTGTATCAACATGAACAGGTCTCGAGGAGATTGTGCTGAGTGAAATAAGTCAAGCAGAGAAAGTCAATTATCTTATGGTTTCATTTACTTGTGAAACATAAGAAATAAAATGGAGGGATTTAGGAAAAGGAAAGGAAAAGTGAAGTGGGGAAAATCAGAGGGGGAGATGATATATGAGAGACTGTGGACTCTGAGAAACAAATCGAGGGTTTTAGAGGGGAGGTGAGAAGGGGATGGGTGAGCCTGGTTGTGGGTATTAAGGAGGGCACCTATTACACAGGCCACTGGGTGTTATATGTAAACAATGAATCTTGGAACACTACTTTAAAAACTAATGATGTACGGTGACTAACATAACACAATAAAAAAAAACAAGAATAAGGTAGCTTTATATTTAACAATATACAACAATATATAAGATAACAGGAAATAAGTAAATAAATATTTCTTAAAAATGAGCTATGTATAAATACATTTCTTCTGTAAAACTATTTTACTAAAGAAATGTGTAAAAATAGTTGCCTTTAGGAAAGAAAACTGATAGTAAAATACTGTATCTTTTGTATCATGTGCATGGATTAGGTACTCAAAAATAACTTTAAAAAACTACAGAAAAGGCAGTTAGTAATAGCTAATGATGACATTACTTTGATTATAAAAGAACCTTTAGAAATATGGCAACTCTAGGGACCCTATTATGGTATATTATTAAAAATGGGCACTCCACAAAATTTACAATTGTCAATGAGATGCTTGATAAGAGTTGTTTGGTATTTAATATGGTTGCCATTGTATTTATTTGTTCTTTATATTAATACTTTTGTTTGCATAGTTGCTTTTACAAGATAGTTGGGAGTAGTGCAGTGAGGTAAAAAAAAAATTGGGAATGTTGTAGTACTTTGACCAGAGGAATAGATTTTGCTAAATTTACACTGGGGAGATTTTATGGTTTTTACTTCAACCCACATATGCATCTTCTCCATTCTGGGTTCAAGCTGTGTAATAGTTGCCCCAGCTATTCTTAAAATGTAGCTAAAGATTGAATGGTGAAATAAGTGGCTACTTGATTTTGTTATTGAGACCAATGACTGCAGGTGTAAGTAATTTTTCATTCTATTTTGTCTCCTCCAGCTTACTACCAAAAACGTATCTTTAAAAAATCTAAACCTTTGCTGTATTGGGAGAAACATAAAACTTTTGAGAAACAGCCGGAAATTTGATTTTCAAATGGTTATAGCATTCTGTTGTTAAAGGCTTTGGTGGAAAAGCAGGATTTTTGTACCTAATGACAGATATAAAAACTGCCTTCCACTCTTTATACATTTTTGAATTTTTACACGTATAAAAATTATCACAACTTGTCTTTCTAAGGTTATCAGAGTTTACTGAAAACAGTTTATTTGGAGAAGAACTTAATTAACAAGTATAGGTGGGACTCACATTTGCAATGAGTATTTCTCTGAAGAATTGTACATATCAGGAATTTTTGAAATTCTACCCAAATACAGCATTTAATTTATTTTAAAAGAAAAAAAATCTTACAAGTGTTTAAACTTATCACTTAAGTCTATAAAGTTGATTAGGTAGCAATTTGATGACAAAATCTGAAATTGGAATGAAGTAGCAGGGACAAGAGGGAATATATATGCTATGTTCTTGGGAAACTAAAACTGCAGAGCTAGGAAAAGTACAAACTCCTTTCCTCAAAATATAACTAATAAAATACTTAGCGAGCAATGTTCAGGGCAAGTGATCAATGCAGTTACATATTCAACATAGAACAGGGAAAACACATACGGCAAGGAAATAAAAATTGTGGGTAATTTTAATAAAATCTACTTATCAAGAAAAGATTATATGTTAACCAAGTAATGAAATACATACATGGTATCAACATGTATACTTTACTCACCTTCCATCTTCCTTATCACTCTCTCTCTCTCTTTCTCTCTCTCTCAACACATACACATACACACAGTCTTTTACCAATAAAAAATTACTAATATTTTTTTCCCAATAAAACTTCCAAGTTTAGACTGAGTGTGTGCTGAAGACCTTTAAGAGTTTAGAGAATTTTCATAAATTGTTCCCTGGTGACTTTGACCTAATTTCTGAAATATATGAAAATCTCAGGTGTTTGAATGCAAATTTTATCCTTACAGTTCATTAATAGCTCTATAAAAGTTAAATATATGAGCTGCTGAAAATTGAAACAGCTAAAACATTTGCTTAATGGAGACATGACCTAGACACCATAATATTAAAAGGAATATAAGGACAGAGTATCAATCTTACTTTCTTATTCATTTTTTTTCTTTTCATCATTCCTGCTTTTTTATGTGTTATGGACACAAATTTCTTATAGAATATATCATACTAAAAATAAGAAAATAAAATAACAAAATAAAAAGCACTGTTATGGACAAAGCCTGATTTGAAATATATATAGTATATATTGAATATGGGATCTGGTATTTAGATTTTCTTTATACACACAGACAAAAACAGGCATATATATACTCACATCTCATTTATAATGAAGCACAATGAATCTTGGAACACTGGAAAAAATAAAATTACAATGTTAAAAAAAGTAAAAAATAAAATGAAATACAATCACAATTTAGTTTAATTATTATTGCTACTTAACAGATGAAAATAAATAGAAAAAACTCAGTAACTTATTGAATGCTAGGTAGCTAGTAAGCAATAAATCAGACTCAAAAATCTTGCTTTTCCAATCTCTTTCACACTAATTTGGAGCTAGATTTAATAAGTTCACGTTTCATCTCTGCAACTTATTAAATGTGTGACCACAGGCATGGCAAGTAACAATCTTGTGCTTCATTTTTTCATTTGTAAAACAAGGATATTAATAAGATCTATCTCAAGGACATTCTGGAGAATAAATGAGTGGCTATGTATAATGCTCTTAGAAGAGTGCCTTAAGTGTTAACTTTATATCATTATCATCATAATCATTATCATTATCACCATCATCATCATTATATACTATTTGGGTGGAAAAGTAGATGAAATACTTTGTTTGAATTCCCTGAAAGAGTTTGATGCGACCACTTGTCCTTGGTAATCCTTCAGAGTTGAAGAATAGGATATTCTGGTTAATCCAATACTGTGTTTAATAGAGTATTATAAATTTATTTTATTTACATAATAGATTACAAAATAATGTAAAACATTAGATATACTACACTAAATTTGTACTGAAATATTTTATCTTTTAAATGAATCAAAAAATATTTCACTTTATGTTGGGGCTTTAGACTCATCAATAGAAAATTCACTTAAAGACTTTTGGCTTCTGGGTCAGTATGTAAGAAGTTTAGATGTCACCACTCTGTCCTAAAAGTAAAATCTGAATAAACTGAAAAATCTCTTAGATCTGTAAGAGAAATGACTTCACAGGGATAACCGCTGCTTCCTTCCATTGGAGTGACCAATAGTCTAACACAGAGTATCACAACATACCAGAGTAGAAACCTCCATGGAAACTGGTGCTAGGGTAGGGAAAACCGAACTATAATAAAAAAAAATGCTGGAATCTTAGTGTGGAGAAGTCTGAGAAATAAGAACTCGAATTGGGCCCCATCATCAGAAGACCCACACTTTTGTAAATTTTACCTTCTGGAGTTTTACCAGATTCTTTCAGAAAATATTGGAGAAAAATCTTCTGCTTCTGAGATGCAAGGGTACAAATTTTTTTTGAAATATACTGGGACATTCTGTTCTTTTAACAATATCTGTGCTGGGTTAACTAATCATACCCTAATCTGCTGGGGTTTTACTAAAGGCTAACTGACCGGGGGAAAAGGAAATACTGAAACCAAGTCAGTTCTAAACTTTTGCATAGGAGAAAGAAAATACTTAACTCAAGACCATGGTAGTCATCCTTTCCAACCAAAGAGGGGGAGAACTAAGAATTGCATGTAAAGTTCACAGTTTAGAGGTATAAACTCACTAAAAGGCTGAGACCTTACTATAGAACTATTAAATGCTTTCCCTTTTATCACAACATCACTAAACACCTATTTATAACACTTCTTTTTTAAAAAGATATGTATTTATGGAGGAGGATGGCAGAGGAGTAGGAGACTGATTAACATCAGGTCCCAGAAATTCACCCTGATAGTTATCAAACCATTCCGAACAAGTTCAACAGGAGATCAAAGAGAATAAGAGCAGCAATTCTAGGAACAGAAAATTGACCACTTTCTGGAAGGTAGGACATGCAGAGAAGTGAATCTGAAGCGATGTGAAGATAGACCCTGGGGGAGGGGCAGGCTCCTGGCAAGTGAGAGAGCAAAGGAGCACAAAATTGGAACTTTTAGAAGTCTGCTCCACTGAGGAACATTGCCCCAGAGGCTAAGCGGGGGGTGAAGCCCTCGGGGGGACAGTGTGGTCTCAGGACCCGTGGTGGCACAAAGAGACCAGGGGTGTCTGAAAGCAACAGAGCTACCGGGTATCAGAGAGAAGCCAATTGGAGAGACAGAACAAAGCTGAGGTTTCTCTCAGCTCGGTGTTAACTTAAACTGTGATCCAAAGCATAGTCTTTGAGCAGGAACCCCAAAAGTGGGAGATCCAGAGAAACCCCTCCTTCTCCTCCAAGAGGAGCAGAATAGGAGCATGCTGCAGGAATCTGCTGGGATTGGAGATTCTAAAAGGGGACATGTGCCAGAGAGAGAAATGCTTGGTCACAGGCTGGGTGAGCTCAGAGAGCGACCAGAAACCAGGGAGATGGGAGGGACTGACTGCTTTTCTCTGAGGATACACTGAGGAGTGAGGTCCCCAGTTCTCTGTTTCAGTGGGTCGGAGATTGGGAGGTCGCCATTTTTATTCCCGTCCTCCAAAGCTGTACAGAAAGAGTTCAGGGAAAAAGAGTTCCCAAGAGTGAACCCCCGCCAATTACTTAGCATGGCCCCTGGCCAGGGCAGTACAATTCCACCTCAGGAAAAGACCCCTGAGAATCACAGCAACAGGCCACTCCCCCAGAAGATCAGAAGGAACATTCAGCCAAGACCAAGTTCACTGATCACTGCGAATTGGGGAACTCCAGAGGTAGGGGAAAGCAGCACACAGAAATCATGGCTTTCCCCCCATGATCCTTTAGTCTTTCAAAGTCATATTCTTTGAATTTTATTTTTTTCTTATTCTTTTCTTTTAAAATTTTTCCACGTCCCCACTTTAACGTTTTTTAACTATTTTATCTTATCAATACATTTTTAATCTTTTTAAATTTTCATTGTTATAGTCAGATTTTGTCCCTTCATTGTATTTAACCTTATTTTTTATATACACATAGGGTCTGTTCAATTCACCAGTTTAATAGATATAGTCATATATATATAGATAGATTGATGATAGATAGATAGATATAGATAGATAGATATAGAGATAGAAATAGATATAGAGATATAGACAAAGATAGAGATAGATATAGAAATAGATATAGATATAGTTTTTTTTTGTCATCTTTCTTTTCCCCTTAGTTTCAGGTCTCTTCTGACTAGGTTACTTTATATTTTTCTGGGGTCGTTGCTACCCTTTAGTATTTTGTTCTCTCATCCATCTATTCTTATTTGGATTATATGAAAAGGTGGAAAAAATCACCACACACACACACACAAAGAACAAGAGGCAGTAACGATGGATAGGGACCTAATCAATGTGTACATTAGTAATATGTTAGAAGTAGAGTTCAGAATGAGGATTACCAAGGTGCTAGCTGGGTTCAAAAAAAGCATGGAAGATATCAGAGAATCCCACTCTGGAGAAATAAAAACCCTTTCTGAAGAAATAAAAGAACTAAAATCTAACCAAGTTGAAATTTAAAAAAAGCAATTAATGAAGTGCAATAAAAAATGGAGGCTCTTACTGCTAGGATAAATGAGGCAGAAGGGAGAATTAGTGACATAGAAGACCAAATAACAGAGATTAAAGAAACTGAGGAAAAGAGAGACAAACAACTACTGGATCATGAGGGGAGAATTCGAGAGATAAGAGATACCATAAGATGAAACAATATTAGAATAATTGGGATCCCAGAAGAAGAAGAAAGAGAGAGGTGGGGAACAGGTATATTGGATCAAATTATAGTACAGAATTTCCCTAATTTGGCAAAGAGAACAAACATCAAAATCCAGGAGGCTAACCCACCTCAAAATCAATAAAAATAGGTCCACACCCCATCATCAAATAGTAAAACTTACTGACCAAGAGATAATCCTGAAAGCAGCTCGGCACAAGAGGTCTGTAACATACAATTTTAGAAATATTAGACTGAGAGCAGACCTATCCACAGAGACCTAGAATTCCAGAAAGAACTGGCATTATATATTCAGAGCAATAAACGAGAAAATTGTGCACTCAAGAATACTATATCCAGCTAGGTTGTCATTGAAAATAGAAGGAGAGATAAAAATCTTCCAGGATAAACAACGTCTAAAGGAATTTTCAAACACCAAGCCAGCCCTACAGGAAATATTAAAAGGGATCCTCTAAGCAAAGAGAGAGCCTAAAAGAAAGATAGACTAGAAATGAAGAGACACAATATACAGTAACAGGCACCTTACAGGCAATACAATGGTACTATATTCATATCTCTCAATAGTTACCATCAATGTAAATGAGCTAAATGCCCAAATCAAAAGACAAAGGGTATCAGAATGGATTTAAAAAAACAAACAAACAAGAAACTCTACAGGAAACTCATTTTAGACCCAAAGACACCTCCAAATTCAAAGTGAGGGGGTGGAAAATAATTTACCATGCTAATGGACATTGAAAGAAAGATGGAGTGGAAATCCGTATATCAGATAAATTAGATTTTAAGCCAAAGACTATAATAAGGGATGAAGAAGGACACTATATCATATTTAAAAGGTCTGTCCAGCGAGAAGGTCCAACAATTTTAAATATCTATGCCCCTAACATGGGAGCAGTCAATTATATAAACTAATTAATAACAAAATCAAAGAAACACATTGACAATAATACAATAATAGTAGGGGACTTTAACATCCCCCATTACTGAAATGGACAGATCATAGAATCAGAAGATCAACAAGGAAATAAAGCCTTTAAATGACACACTGGACCAGTTGGACATCACAGATATGTTCAAAACATTCCATCCCCAAACAACAGAATACACATTCTTCTCTAGTTCACATGGAATATTCTCCAGAATAGATCACATTCTGGGTCACAAATCAGGTCTCAATCAGCACCAAAAAATTGGGATCATTCCCTGCATATTTTCAGACCTAATGCTCTGAAACTAGAACTCAATCACAAGAGGAAAGTTGAAACGAACTCAAATACGTGGAGGCTAAAGAACATTCTACTAAAGAATGAATGGGTCAACTTGGAAATTAAAGAAGAATTTAAAAAATTCACAGAAACAAATGAAAATGAAAACACAACTCTTCAAAATCTTTGGGACACAGCAAAAGCAGTCCTGAGAGGAAAGTATATAGCAATACAGGCCTTTCTCAAGAAACAAGAAAGGTCTCAAGTACACAACATAACCCTACACCTAAAGGAGCTGGAGAAAGAAGAACAAAGAAAGCCTAAGCCCAGAAGGAGAAGAGAAATAATAAAGATCAGAGCAGAAATCAATGAAATAGAAACCAAAAGAACAGTAGAACAAATCAACAAAACTAGGAACTGTTTCTTTGAAAGAATTAATAAGATAAATAACCCCCTGGCCAGACTTATCCAAAAGAAAAGAGAAAGGACTCAAATGAATAAAATCATGAATGAAAGAGGAGAGATCACAACACCAAGGAAATACAAACAATTATAAGAACATATTATGAGCAACTCTACACCAGCAAATTTGACAATCTGGAAGGAATTTATGCATTCCTATAGACATATAAACTACCAAAACTGAACCAGGACAGAAAAGAAAACCTGAATAGTGCCATGACCAATAGGGAGATTGAAGCAGTCATCAAAAATCCCCCAACAAGCAACAGCCCAGGGCCAGACGGCTTTCCAGGGCAATTCTACCAAACATTTAAAGAAAAATTGGGGCACCTGGTTTGCTCAGTCATTAAGTGTCTGCTTTGGTTCAGGTCATGATCTCAGGGTCCTGGGATCCATCCCCACATGGGGTTCCCTGCTTAGTGGGCAGCCTGCTTCTCCACCTCCCACTCCTCCTGCTTGTGTTCCCTCTCTTGCTGTGTCTCTCTCTATCAAATAAATAAAATCTTTAAGAGAAAAGAGAAGAATTAATACCTATTCTCCTGAAACTGTTCCAAAAAATAGAAATGGAAGGAAAACTTCCAAATTCATTTTATGAGGCCAGCATTACCTTGATCCCAAAATCAGGCAAAGACCCCATCAAAAAGGAGAATTACAGACCAATATCCTTGATGAACATGGATACAAAAATCCTTGAAAAATAGTAGCCAATAGGATCCAACAGCACATTAAAAGGATTATTCACTATGACCAAGTGGGATTTATTCCTGGTCTGCAAGGTTGGTTCAACATCTGCAAATCGATCAATGTGATAAAAGACATTAATAAAAGAAAGAACAAGAACCATATGATCCTCTCAATAGTTTCTGAAAAAGCATTTGACAAAGTACAGGAACCCTTCTTGATCAAAACTCTTCACAGTGTAGGCATAGAGGGTACATACTTCAGTATTATCAAAGCCATCGACAAAAATCCCACAGCGAATATCATTCTCAATGGAGAAAAATTGAGAGCTTTTCCCCTAAGTTCAGGAACACGGCAGGGCTCTACAGTGCTGGAGTCCAGCTCCAGCAGGTCCAGGAATCCCCAAAGGATGGCCGCGTCAGTGAAAGGAATGAGAGAGCCAAGCAGTACTTTCTGATCACCAAGCAGACATCTCTAACTCTGCTGGTCTCAGTATCTATTTTTATAGATAGTAAGGCGAGCAATGTGTATCCAGAACATGAAGTTGATTGATTCCCATGGTATGATGCTTTGGTCAATGAAAACATTCTTTACATGTTCTCCTCAGCTTGACCTTTACACTTTATGTCTGCCCGCTACAGATTGTGGCAGAGACAGAGTATCTGTCCTAAATGACATTGAAATGGCTTCTTCAGCCATACAGAGTAAGTGAGTCACATGCAGGGCAAGTGGGTCACGCTTTTGTTCTTAGAAAAGAGTTAAGAGGAAATTCCATAGTAATAGAGTTACAAGTTAAAAACACTAACCATTATTATGTATTAGAATCATCTATCTTCATTAAACTTATATGAATAAGGCAATAGTTATATAGTTCAAGCATAGTCTAACATAAGTGAGTCACATGTCACACTACCTAACACATTAATCACAGAAGCAAAGAGTGCAGAAGTGAGGGAAATAGTGATAATTACAGAGGTGGGGCCGAAGTTGTTCACATAAGCTATTTCGTTGTAACTGAGTGCGCAGGCACAATGGGGGTCCTGTTCTGGTTATTCTTTGAATAAATGGCAATATTCATGGAATGCAGGCCTTACGGAGGGTACCATGCCCTCCTATTAATCAGTAAAGGAACATGTAGTAATTTATGTCCTGCTCTGACTCGTTTACTATCTTTAGATAAGGCTCCTTTTCTTTTTTTTTTTAAAGATTTTATTTATTTATTTGACACAGTGAGAGATAGATCGCAAGTAGGCAGAGAGGCAGGCAGAGAGAGAGGAGGAAGCAGGCTCCCCGCTGAGCGGGGAGCCCGATGCGGGCCTCGATCCCAGGACTCTGGGATCATGACCTGAGACGAAGGCAGAGGCTTTAACCCACTGAGCCACCCAGGCGCCCGATAAGGCTCCTTTTCTTCGGGCTGAACTAATATATAGCTCCTGGGCATGGTAGTGTCTTAAAGTCTTTCTCTCTAATCTAAAAGCTCCATGAGAAAACGCTAGAAGAGAGGGTCACAGAGATAGAATCTAGGGTCCTTGCTGTGGGACTAAGGGTCTGATTCTCCTCGTATAATGTCATGTGGGTAATTTCGATCTGGTGTGGAGTGCCTTAGGGCCCAATCATAACAACAGGCTTATTCCTAGGAGAGAAATCACCAAAAGCAGTGGAAGGAGATACCAGGTTCTCTCTGTATGCCAGGAGCTGTGTAAACGCTGCCATTTCCACACTGTAACTGTGTCAGCCAGTGAGGCCCATGCAGTTCCCTGCAGTCCACTATCACCACTGCTATTCAACATAGGACTAGAAGTCCTAGCCTCAGCAATCAGACAACAACAACAAAAAAAGGTATTCAAATCGGCAAAGAAGAAGTCAAACTCTCACTCTTTGCAGATGATATGATACTTTATGTGGAAAGCCCAAAGGACTCCACACAAAAACTGCTAGAATTCATACAGGAATTCACTAAAGTGTCAGGACATAAAATCAATGCACAGAAATCAGTTGCATTTCTATGTACCAATAGCAAAACAGAAGAAAGAGAAATTAAGGAGTCTATCCCATTTACAATTGCACCCAAAACCATAAGATACTTAGGAATAAACCTAACCAAAGAGGCAAAGATTCTGTATTCAAACAAAAATATAGAACTCATGAAATAAATTGAGGAAGACACAAAGAAATGGAAAAACATTCCATGCTCATGGATTGGAAGAACAAATATTGTGAAAATGTCTATGCTACCTAGAGCAATCTATACATGTAAAGCAATCCCCATCAAATTACCAGACATTTATTTCAAAGAAATGGAACAAATAATCCTAAAATTTATATGGAACAAGAAAAGTACCCGAATAGCCAAAGGAATGTTGAAAAAGAAAACCAAAGGTGGTGGCATCACAATTCCAGACTTCAAGCTCTATTACAAAGCTGTAATCCTCAAGACAGTATGGTACNNGACAGTATGGTACTGGCACAAAAACAGACACATAGATCAATGGAACAGAATAGAGAGCCCAGAAATGGACCCTCAACTCTTTGGTCAACTAATTTTTGACAAAGCAGGAAAGAATGCCCAACAGAAAAAAGACAGTCTCTTCAACAAATGGTGTTGAAAAAATTGGACAGCCACATGCAGAAAAATGAACGTGGATCATTTCCTTACACCACACACAAAAATAGACTGAAAATTGATGAAAGACCTTAATGTGAGACAGGAATCCATCAGAATCCTTGAGGAGAACACGGGCAGCAACCTCATCGACCTCAGCCGCAGCAAATTCTTCCTAGGAACATCACCAAAGACAAGGGAAGCAAGGGCAAAAATGAACTATTGGGACGTCATCAAGATTAAAAACTTTTGCACAGCAAAGGAAACAGTCAATAAAACCAAAATACAAGTGACATAATGGGAGAAGATATTTGCCAATGACATATCAGATAAAGGGCTTGTATCCAAAATCTATAAAGAACTTCTCAAACTCAACACCCATAGAGCAAATAACACAGTCAAGAAATGGGCAGAAGACATGAACAGACATTTCTCCAAAGAAGACATCCAAATGACCAATAGACAGATGAGAAAGTGCTCAACATCATTTGGCATCAGGGAAATACAAATCAAAACCACAGTGAGATACCACCTCACATCAGTCAGAATGGCTAAAATTAATAAGTCAGGAAATGACACATGTTGGCAAGGATGCAGAGAAAGGGGAACCCTCCTACATTGTTGGTGGGAATGTAAGCTGGTCCACCCACTCTGGAAAACAGCATGGCAATTCCTCAAAAAGTTGAAAATATAGCTACCCTATGATCCAGCAATCGCAGTACTGGGTATTTACCCTAAAGATACAAAGGTAGTGATCATCAGGGACACATGCACCCAAATGTTTATAGCAGCAATATCCACAATAGCAAAGCTATGGAAAGAAACTAGATGTCCATCAACAGATGAATGGATAAAGAAGAGTGGTGTGTGGGCGCCTGGGTGGCTCAGTGGGTTAAAGCCTCTGCTTTCGGCTCAGATCATGATCTCAGGGTCCTGGGATCGAGGCCCGCATCGGGCTCT